>JAJMBT010000017.1:0-314900 GCA_030565385.1 Kodamaea neixiangensis | reverse complement strand
CAACCATTTATATTCATATATAACTTAATACAAAATGAATTAGTAAAAAAAAAAAAAAAGGGATACTACGGTAAGCGGTGGTTAGCAAAGTAATGAATTAACCAATTTGAGGAATCCAACACTTGTCAATTACGAATTTTAGTCCAAACTTACTAATTATTGTAACTCCAAAGTAGTCAACTCTAGTCATCTTGGCTAAACTTTCCAACGTGGAGAGTTTTAATTGACTCCAGACAAATAACCAGTCGGGGTGTACATTCGTAATGGAGGTTGATAGTGACCAATGAATCATGTGGTAGTTTTAGACGTCTACGTCGTCTGTCATATTAGCGGTAGTTACCTATAACCGTGAATTAGTAGATAACTATCAATTGAATAATCTGGGTAATCCTTTATAGGACACTATTTTGAGGTGACGAATTTTGCAGCAAGTCAAAACATCTGTGAGGATGTCTTCAGGATGATAATACTCTTGGAATAGCATTGATGCGTCTATTTTGTACTCTTCAAAAGTCAATTTCGATCAAGAATTTCAACTATTGGCTGCTGTGTAGATAAAGTACTCGTGAAGAATGGTAGAGCAGCTCTCTGTTGAAGCACGGAGAGCTGTTCTGTATCTCAAATGCATTAAAATTCTTTACTTTGACACGCGTAAGAGCCGTTGTCACATGTCAACCTCTTGAACTTATATCTGAGATCTCCCCTAGTATATGAACTCCCACTGGAGCTCTAATCATTGTTGAATTTGATACTAAGTGAGGCTGTCGCTAAAGAGAGACTTCTCACTCTCAATCCATACATTCCGAGCGCTTTGCAGCCAACTGGCCGAAATTCATGCCCTGCATTAAATGTAAGTTTCTTGAGCCTTAGATATCTTTCAACTTTCCAAATATCATCTCCTTGAGTTAGCGGGCAATAAGAGGATGCCCTATTAGCAGAATTATACACCAGAACTCAAACCAGTTATTTCATTAAAACCAGTTCAACAATCTACACTATCACTTAACAGGGTTGCAAAAAATCTAAACTGGTACTTCAAAGAATTAATGGAGAGGCACCACCCACCTCCTCAAATATGAAACTACACAAGACTCACCACAATATACACAGCACTGCCCATCACATCTATTCCAAATCTTCTCGCTAACCACTCACACGCTTTCATAGTAGCTTTCTCACTTTCCACCCAAGATTTATTTTGAGTCTCTCCGATCCCTGCGATAAATTCGATACATCACAACTACCACTCCAAATCATACCTAACCCTGTATTTCTCTGCAAGCAGTACGATATCTTCTCAAACGAGACCTTAATAGTCACAACTAGCCAATATTCAACACTGTTACCCACTACCAATTACAAAACTACTCTCCTACACTCCACACTCTATTCGCCATTGCACACTACATACCTACATACATACCCTCCATCGACAACAATCTCACCCCCATCAAGCAAACACATCGTACACTAACGACTCACTCACAACTCACAAAACGTTGTCCCTAGCACACTTCCCCACGTAATCAACCCACATTGTTCGGTTTTCCCGAACCCATCGGTCTCCAGTCCGTTGTGGAGTACAATATTTTTGTGCGCATCAATCTCTTTTCCACTATTTGAAGGCGAATACGTATAATTTGAAATTGAATCACTCTGCAAATGGTACAGGAATCTCATGAACAAGGCGTAGGTGATTTGCGTTCTCATGTTACTCCCATCAAGACTGCTGGTCACTCCGGCGACAGGCACGACAGCGACTTGTCTTCAGACGAGAACTTTGTTTCTGGAGTTAGCGGTTCTGACGGTGGCGTAGTGAGTGAATCAGAAGAAGATGCGGAACATGGAGTGGAAGAGGATGTGGATGACGAGGAGGAGGAGGACGAGTCTTTGCTCAGATTGTCACTACAGGCACGCAACAGAAACTCGAACCGGTTTTTCGACTCTCGATCAGACGTAAGCTTTGAAAATGACGACAATCATGACGCAGACGGAGATGGCGACGGCGAAGCTGATGAAGATGACGAAGACGACGAAATGGGCGACGACGAGATTGATCCCAGCAACTACTTGAGGCAAATCCTCCAAGCTGGAGTCAGAAGGCGAAGAGATGCTGAGAGAGGGGGGGTTGACGAAGATGAAGACGACGATGCAGAGGAGGACGATGCTGAAGGAACAGCTGCGTTTGACTCCGACGACCCTCGCGCAGAATTGCTCCGAGCTATTGGTGCCTTGGGAAACACGCACGGCTCGGGCTCGGGCAGTGCGGCTGCCTTCTTCAACTTCATGAGCAACGGCTCAGGCATCCTCTTTGGTGGTGCCACCGATAACCGCGGGAGCGGTGAGATTAACGCACTCTTGACAAACTTGAATCAACGCGAAGACCCTTTCCTTATTATGGAATCATTGAACGAACTCTCGGACAGGTTGTTGATGATGAACGCAGTGGCTGCAGAAAGAGCTATCCCTGCTAGCACATTAGCCAAAAGTTTGTGCTCACTCATGGAAGACCCCAGCTTGGCACACGACTTGGAACTCCAGCTTGTGGCATGCAGATGTCTCTACAACTTCATGGAAGTCAACCTAGACTTTATCCACGAGGTGATGGAGAACAACGCTGTTGAGATATTAGGTAACAAATTGATGGAAGTGAGTTATATCGATTTAACTGAACAAGCCTTACAGGCATTAGAGATGATATCACGCGACCCTTCGACTCACTCTCAGATCATCGCGAACCCAGGCCTCAGTGCTGTGTTGCAGTACTTGGACTTTTTGACTATTCACGCACAACGCAAGTGTTTTGTGATAGTCTCCAATGCATGCAACAACATCTCCGTAACCAACTTTAGCATGGTGCAGAAGATTTTCGAGAACATCTCTGAAGTTGTCCGCAACCATAACGATACCGTTATCGTTGAAAATGCCTGGATGGCCATCTCACGCATAATCACCAGCTTCAAGTTAAAACCTGAGTTATTGGACGAATTGTTCATGGATAGAAACTCCCTTCTCAAAGAACTCACCCAGACTGTGTTACTCAGCTGCGACAAGTCACAAAGCTCAGAATCCAATAAAGTCACATTAAACTACAGCTCATGTCTCAGCTTGTTGAAATCACTCATCGTATTGGCTTCAGTGAGTATCCAAGCTTCGAGAGTTCTTTTAACAGAATGCAACATTGGACAAGTCATCGTTCAGTCGCTAACAAAATTCTCCAAGGGCAAGGCAAACCAGTCGTCTATAGAAGCGTTGATGGCTGCTCCTAAAGAATTCTTATCTCAATTCCTTAGCTTCATCGGTTACTTGTTACCCATTTCTTATTCTTCTGACGAAACCCCTTTCTTGCGCCTGGACCATACCGAATTTGAAGAGAGGGAGGCAATTAATGAATTGAGGAGAGAATTGTGCAAAACCGTTTTACCAAACGACTACTGGAGTTTTGTAAACAGCATTTGGACACTATTGATTAATAGTTTCCAAGCAACGATGGATTTCGATATCCGTCGCAAGGTCTTCATTTTGGTATTTCGTATTGTTTCGTTTGCCGACTCAGAAGAAGAATTAAAGAAAATCGATGATCTTTCTTCCATCGCCAACGTGATGGCCTCAGTAACAAATCAAAATGTCGAGCGCATAGTGCATGAGTTTTCCAAGGTTACAAAGAATGAACCTTTTGATGTTGAAATGCTAGAGAGTGGTGATGAACAGGAAGAAGAAAATAAAGAGGAAGAGATAAATGAAGATGACTCTAATCAACAGGAAAACGAAGAAGGTTCTGAAGGAGAGGACGTCATTCTGGAATATTCCCAAGAAGAAAGCGAAGACGAAGAAGTCTCAAATAGACCCCATTCTAGAACTAGCATCCAAAACTTGCACTCAGTCATATTGCTCATGAGCTCTCTCTTGATTTCCAAGTTGTTAATCACAAAAGCTCCAAAAACATTCATTCAGAGTTTGGAAAGAGAAGGTTTCCTCAACGACACTCTTATTATTCTGAAAGCAATGGAAGGTAAGGTTGACACCGTTGACAGCGAATCAAGGCAGATCAAACCCAATCGTTTTCTGGGAAGCTTCAGCGGTAAATATGTTGACACAGAATTTACCAACGACTATTCCTTTTCTTTGACCAGCAATAAGGTTTTTACTCAAATATTAGCCTCTGCTTCTGAGATCGAGGTTATCTTTAATGAATCAAAGAGCACTGAACAAGTTTCAAACACAGAGCACGTCAAGCTTATTAACGAGATTAACAATACATTGACAAACAACCAAGTCAAAAACTATGACTACGATTCTTGGAAAAGTGTGTGGAACGATTTCAAACTGGTAATTTCTTCGAAAGAGCTTTCGAGCTTCGAGTTGATATCATCAAAGTTAATTGAAAACTTGTCTTCAACCTTTTCAGAATATAACGATTCTGGTTACACTTGTTACAAAGCCTTCATAAATGTATTTTACATGAATGGAGGCACTGCAATCTCAACTTTGATTGGAAAGCTACATGAAGCTTTGACTAGGTCTGAGTCATTTGAAATAGTATCATCTGGGATTGGATCAACTAGCGGTGCTTCCGTTCAGCATGAGTACGCCCAGACTGCTATCATGGCAAAGCAGGTAAAGCTCCGCTTGCAAGTAGATGATGCAGATCTAGCTGGCTTCAAGGAAAAGGAAAAGAATGTGTCTTCAGACATGTGGAATACTGTCCTCTATGTACACGCGATAGCAACCTTTAAATCTGTTGATACCTACTTGAGACAAAGGCTTCGTTTCAAAGAAGATATAAAGTTTCTTCATACTACCAAAGAACATGAAGAAGAGGAAAAGCTGGATTGGGTCATAGAATTCTTACTCAATGGTGAAGTGATCCCCAACGAAACCACAATTTATGGAGCAGTTTATCGCTCTTTACAAACCCAACCGGATGAGATTATTGAACCCACAAGAATCTGGGCCGCAATCCATAATGTTACATATAGGGCTGTTGACCAGTCCACATCGAATGCCAGTGGATTGTCACCAATACCTTCGAATACAAGTGCATTATCTTCATTTTCATCCAACGAGAATGAACTGGATATTTACAATCCAGTGACTTTGCATACACTTAAGTTACTCAGGGTTCTTTTTGATATGAGCTGCTACATGAAGGATAATCTTGGGAGCGTTAGGGGCGTTCCTGACTCGATGTTCATGAACTGGAAGTTAACAGTCAAGTTGAACCGCCAGCTAGAAGAACCTTTGATTGTTGCGAGTGGCACCTTACCAGGTTGGTGCATCCACACCGCGAAGAACTTCCCATTCATTTATCCCTTAGAGACAAGACTCTTCTTCTTGCAGTCAACATCGTTTGGATATTCGAGATTAATTCACCATTGGCAAATCCGCACAAACCAAGCGGAAGAAGATAACAACTCCAATCACAATACGCATTTGAACCAACACAGGCCACAATTGGGAAGACAGACAAGACACAAGGTCAGAATCTCAAGGAAAATGATATTGCAGAGTGCAATAAAAGTGCTTGGACTCTATGGTTCAACTCCAGGTATCCTAGAAATTGAATACTACGATGAGGTTGGTACCGGGTTGGGACCAACTTTAGAGTTTTATGCAACAGTTTCGAGGGAATTTGCAAAAAGAAAATTAAGATTGTGGAGAGATGCTGAAGGAAATCAAGAATATAGCAACAATGACAGTTACGTTTCTTGTGAGACAGGGTTATTCCCTCAGCCTTTGGACAAACACCAGATTGCAAGTGAGAATGGGCGGAAGGTATTGAATTTCTTCTCAGCATTAGGAAAGTTCATTGCCCGTTCCTTGCTCGATTCTAGAATTATCGACTTCAATTTCAACTCTGTTTTCTTGAAATTAGTGCAATGCTTCAACGAACTGGAAGACGACCAAGAAATAACCTTGAAGAGAATGGCCAACATTTCAAGCTTGCGCCTTGTGGACCCCAAGCTTGCTGACTCAATTGAGCATTTACAACAATACGTTAATCAGTTCGCAAATGTGGAAGAGCTGGAAAGGGACTCTATTGTAATTGATGGAGCCACGATTAGCGACTTGGCCATCTATTTCGAATTGCCAGGATATCCAGAGTATGAGTTAATTCCTAATGGCGGTGATACTCAAGTTGTGTCCTCGAACTTAGAAGCGTACATTAAGAACGTGTTGGAGGCTAGTTTGTACACTGGTGTTATGCATCAGACCAAAGCATTGATGGATGGGTTCTCGAAGGTTTTCCCAATCAACTCTCTTGTTTTATTCTCACCCCAAGAGCTTGTTGAGTTGTTTGGAAACTCTAAAGAAGACTGGTCTGTTGACACATTGACTAGTGCTATCCACGCCAATCATGGTTTCACAAATGACTCGGATGCGATCAAGCTGCTCATTACGATTTTGGTCAACTTCTCTGTTGAAGAAAAGCGCACTTTTTTGCAATTCCTTACTGGATCTCCAAAATTACCAATAGGAGGATTCAAGTCTTTAAGACCTGAATTAACCGTTGTTAGAAAACACCCTGAGGTAGGTAACACCGCCGATGACTACTTACCTAGTGTCATGACTTGTGCTAATTACCTCAAGTTGCCTGAATACTCCTCGGAAGAAGTGATGAAGAAGAGGGTTTTGCAAGCAATAAATGAAGGTGCTGGAGCATTTTTATTATCATAAAGCTGCAAAATCTATAAATAGTTTAGATATCTCAAACTCTAGAAACAATCCCAACTTTTTGTAGTCACATTAACATGTTAGAGTAATAGTAGTAATAATGTAGAGGAATGAGGGGATTATAGCGCAAACTTGGTCTTGTATCTGTCTCCATAACTTGTCTGATGTCAAGTGATACGAAACAAAAAAGAATGTGCAATCCACGACTCAAAAATTGTAAATATTAACGAATCAGTGGTAGTTGTTGGTATAATGTCATTGAAATTAAACAATATCGTGGACTCATTGGTACAAGCAGCACCTCCGGGAGAACTTGTTTCCGTTGGGAAGGACTTGGGAACCATCTTAGGTGGAAATGAATCGGCCAGTATTGAAAAATCGTTGGAGACATATATCAAGGAGACCGGAGCTGTGTTCTCCTCAAAGTACCTAGTTTCACAGTGGAACAAAGACCCCAATTCGTCCAAGTACGTGGACTATGCTAACAAGAAGGCATTCAATATCGATTTGTCGACGCAGAGTGTGATCGATGTGGAGGATTTTGATACTAGTGGTGTTGAATTTCCTAGCTACTTCGAGAAGTTGGTGAGCTCTTTAAGAGAATATGGTGACGACCACTACCCATCGAGTTATGCTTTCAGCGTTGCACCTCAGGCGAACGGTGACGTACACATTGACATAATCGGACAGAGAATCAACCATGAGAATTTCTTTACTGGCCAATGGAAGTCCAACTACAAGATCTCAGGTAAGACCATTTCTTCCAAAATATCCTTGGACATTCACTACTATGAAGACGGTAATGTGAGATTACACTTTGATGAGAATGATGAACCATCGGAGATTGAAACCAACGAACACTCGATTGTAAACTTCATCAACACTACAGAGAACAAGATCTCGTTCAAGATTGTGGACAATTTTAACGAGTTGAATCAAAAGTACTTTAAGAACTTGAGAAGATTGTTGCCTATAACTAGATCTAAAATCAACTGGGGTAAAGCCATTGGTAACTACAGATTGGGATCTGACGTTGTTAACAAGACTTGAATAAGGTTGTATTTAAAATAAATAGAAATGAAATGAAATGCAAGACAACAAACACATAGCGAACGATGAGGGTACTAAACGGCCTAGGGATAGCCAGTTCAGCTACTTGACTCACTTGAACGCTAATTCGTTAGATCATCTCAATTTATACAAGCTCCAAATCACAAAGAATCCTATCAATATGATCCCAACCACCCTCGTGAGACTGGCGTTTCTTTGCATAACGCTACGCAACTCGCCGCTGGTTCTCTTCACCAGATCCATCAACAGACCAAAGTTATCATTGAGCGAGTCCAATATCAGCAGTTCTTGTTGTACAGCTCCATGAATGTCATTATTCACCGTGTTGCGGAACTGGTGTAGCGTCAGTGCGAGCTGGTCGAACCTTTGGTTGTTCTGGTTCTCTCTGTGTGAGTACAAGGAGTCGCTCATTGCATAGATCCCTCTATTTGACAGTATTTAATTAGTTTGAGCTTCTCACACGTAAACTTTACGTAAAAAAGTGGCACTGCAATTTTGGTTGCTGGATCGAATTTTGATGAAAAAAAAAGACCTTTAGGGAATCGAACTCGGGAGCTACTACATTAATTGGTAGTAATGCCTGTCAAGCTCTCCTGTTAGGTTAACGAATCCTCCTATTAGGTTTAAGTTCCTCTTAAGCTAGCTCTGGTCTCCTATACAAAACATAATTTACTCCAGATATTCATATACAAGTTATACGTTAGAAAATAAAACCTGATATAGCGTTCTAGATGCTCTAATACTTATTATATATTTCGTTGAAAAACTACCAAATCTATATATGCAATTCAATAAGCAGAATCTTTACGATAAAAGTTTGTACACCGGAAGAAAGAGTAAAATTGAACATACATTCGTGATTTCTGACAATAGTAGCAAAGTCCTGTGAAATCAAGAAGGAACTAAAATCATCTACTTCAAAATAAACTCTGCATTCTTTTCTGTTATTCGATGCTATTGGATACCATTGACAGCTGGGAAGTTGTTGATATTCAGGAACTGGGAATTCGGATTCTGAGATTGGTGGGCTTGACCAGAATACTGTTGCTGAATCTGAGAGTTGCCGAACCCTGAACTCGTTGGCTGCAGTTGTAATTGCTCATATGTTGTGCCACGGGTTTGATAAGATGGGTAGTTGGGGTGTGCAAAGTTTGATTGTGACTGGTTAGTGTAGTTTGCCTGTGCTTGGTTTGATGCTGGGGAAAAGTTCTGTGCATAAGCTTGTGCTTGGCTTGGGCCTGGAGATGGATAAGGAAGAGCGTTATCGTACAGGTTTTGACGGCCTTGACTTCTCTGTGCAATCAGCTGTTCCATTAGATCGTTGTAAGTTTTAATCTCTGAGTTCAATTGACTGTTGAGCACCATCAACTCTTCTTTCCTCACACTGTACTTGTCAATGTACTTGCCTAGTGTTGGTCTCAAGGGAATTATATCATTGTAGAGCAGAGTGATTTCGTCTTCGTTCAAGCTCTCGATGTTGTCTGAGCTTAAAAGCAGTAATAATTTGTCGACCTTCTTCAGGTCCTGGTGGAGCATTTTGTCTTCCCCGGCCAATTCTCTTGCAATTTCTTGAGGAGTCTGGCTTACAATGGGCGTCACGTAGTTCAATGGGAAAATACCAGTCGTTCCATTTGACAATGACCCCTTCCACCAATCTCTGTACACCGATTCAATGACAGTGATCACATCCCCCTTTCTGAACGATAACTCATCGGGCTCGTAGGAAACGAGATCATACAAGGCACGAACCTTGGACACAGTTGCAATGGTTTGCTCAGCAGTCTTCTGTTGTACCAATTCTGCTCTTTCCTTTTGCTTTTGTTCTTGAGTCTGAGCTTGGGGCTGTGGAGCAGAAACGTCAGGAAGTGGCTTCGAGTTGAGATACTCCACCTTTTTGGTTCTTTTATAGTCCTGCAAAGACAAGTTCAACGCCCTTTCCAATTCTGCTTCTTCTTTCTGCTTATCGAACTCTGTGATCTGTTTCTTGGATGGTTTATCTGGGCCAGCCTCCACTTTCTTGTAGTACTGCTTGTAGTCTGACTTCACCATTTTGAACGCATCTGCCATTGGTTTCAAGGATGGATCTCCCTTAAAAGCCTCATTCAATTGGCCAATGACCTCGACAATGCGTATCTTGACTGTCTTATGCAACTTTCTGTCATTTAGCCTTTTGATAAGCGAATCCTTCAAGAACAGTTTGGAAGCAATTTCTTGCTTCATGCGCGATCCACAGTTTTCAGCCAACGCAACAAGGAGCGAAAGTGTACGCAACACAACGTTGGCGTCATTAGATGCTAACTTGGTGCTGATTACCTTGATGGCAGGCTTGGTTGCCTCCTCAGGCTCAGAAGATATATTATCGCACACATCAAGAATAAGTTCCCAATTGTCGGTTGTTAATGCGGCGTCGGTAGCCTTGTTAATAAGCAGTTCAATCGACATACTGATTAATAGTTGATCTAATTCTCAAATTAAAGGTGGCAAGGTAAGTTAATTTGTGACCTTGATCCTCAATCTCAAGCCGTGACATGTGACAATAATCGTGACTACTCATGTGACCATTTGGTCACATGTTGGGTCACACGCAAAACACAACACAAAAGTAATGGAAGACGCCAAACGCCAAAAAAGGATTCACACAAATTCAGCAAAAACTGCCGAATAGGGGTAGTCTGATCCAAGAACATTGTTGAAGCAGCGACTCTTAACAGCCAGATACTGCAATAAGTGGAAGAAGAATGTGAGCCCGAAAGCCGCAAATAGGGGTCGTTTTTCAAAGACCTGGAATAACCGGCACTGACTTGTTCTCAAGCATTGGCATGCTAATTCTTGTCGCACAAAGACACTTGCTTTTGCTATTTTGATTTTCTGACTTTTTTTCTTTCTATCAACATCTTACCAACAACTACTATTCTTTAGCATTAAAGCCATGTCTAAGGATAAAAAGGGAAGTCTTGCGCCACCGCATGTTGTGAGTGGCCTGCCAATTGACGCTGGTATTGCTCTGTTGAATGTTCCTAGCCACCCGAACGGACCTGGAAGTGGACATTCTGGTAAAAATGCACATGCCCTGGGTTCTCAAGAGAAGTCTGAGCGCGGTGAAGCAGTCACCCGTCGTCGTGGTTCTTCAGTAGGGAATATTAACGTTGGAGACACTTCTCCAGCGTTGTCTACTATGCCCACATCCAGGTTACTGAGGAAGAGATCGGACGCTAGAATTATCGAATTGAACAGGGAGACACAATCCGATGCTGCCATTCTCAAGAAAATCTTTATTGGTTTCAATGAATTATCGTATAGACATACGTGGATTAAGCCTTTTATTGCTTTGGCTGCAGCCATTTTAACGTATTGGATCTCTGATCCTGCTTCAAAGACTCACCAGTACTTGGAAGCAATGATCATCCCATCCTACCACATTCCTGGTACTAACCAGTACGGTAAGGGTGTCAACGATTTCTACTTTGTTGGCTTCTACGCCTTGTTCTTCACATTCTTGAGAGAGTTTTTGATGTGCTGTATCTTCAGACCTCTTGCCAACAAACTTGGAATTGCTAAACGCGACAGATTCATGGAGCAAAACTACTCCATGTTCTACTACGGGATTTCCGGTCCACTTGGTTTGTACATCATGAAGGGTTTACCTATTTGGTTCTTCGAAACAACCCCCATGTACGCTACATACCCCCACTTTACCCACGACTTATTTTTCAAGACTTACTACTTAGGCCAAGCTGCATTCTGGGTGCAACAGTCAGTAGTGTTGGTCTTGCAATTGGAAAAGCCTCGTAAGGACTTCAAGGAGTTGGTCTTGCACCACATCATCACCATTGCGCTCATTTGGTGTTCCTACCGTTTCCACTTTACCTGGATGGGTCTAATGGTTTTCGTCACTATGGACATTTCTGACTTTTTCTTGTCCACCTCGAAAACCTTGAACTATTTGGACTCGTCCTTCACCACTGTATTCTTTGTTGTTTTTGTCGGTGTCTGGGTGTACCTCAGACACTACCTCAACTTGAGAATCTTGTGGTCCGTTCTCACCGACTTCAAGACCGTCGGTGAATGGGAATTGAACTGGGACACTCAACAGTACAAGTGTTACATCTCGCAGCCTATCGTTTTTGGATTGCTCGGAGCTTTGCAGCTTGTTAATGCATACTGGTTGTACTTGATCTGCCGTATTTTGTGGAGATATGTTGTGGTGAACGATCTTCATGATAACAGAAGTGACGATGAAGACGAGTCAAGCGAAGAAGAAACGAGCCAAGAAAGAAAGTAATGGACTCACACCAATAACTCCCACTCCTTGATGATAATAATAATACATACAATCTATTATCCGGAGACTAGCTGAGATTTTAAATAATATTTAGAAATAAACAATCTATTATAGCTACTAGTGTTTGTTTAAGCTTAAAAGAACGATTTCGATGTAGGTACTCACCACAAAATATTGCTACAAGGCTTTAAAATATACCAGGTGCTAGATCTGAAAAGATTGACTACTTTACGCTTCCGTATTGGAGTAAGCCTCTTAAAGATGTTTTCCTGATTAGTCAACCATCTTGAACATAGTTCGTCAAAAAATCTAAACATGACGATAGCAATTACTGCTGGAGACTTGTTGAAGTATCACCATAAACATTATTCTCAGCATATACGACAGGACGTATACAACTATGTTGAAAGAAATCCAGATAATTTGAAGAATGCAATTCTGTCGGAGGCTCTCTCCAAGGCTAATACGCAAGCTCATCAAGGCATCGATTTGAGCCAATTGGAGCTAGATACTGAGACCTTAGAAGGTTTGCTACAGACAAACAAACAACACATACTCCGTGACCATACAGTACAGAGTTATCTTGACTCGCAAAGACTACACAAGGTTAACTTCCTAAAAGAAATAGAAGATAAAGGGATCAAGCTCAAGTCTCAGTCAGATGAACCTACGCCAAAGAGAAGACATCTTGATTATTGAATTTATCACTCTACCTAAATCGATAGCGGTTCAGTCCAAAGGTACACACTGATCGTGGTTACATTTCAATGAGTTATGCTGAAAGCTCGCTTTGATCACATCAATGTGCGATCACGAGATACCAAAAATTAGGAAACATTCTCTTGCTTGATCAGCATCGTATTGAATGATTTTCAAAACTTTTACGATGTTTACCAGGCCCATTGCATCTACTCCAATCTAAAGAAGGCTAATTTATCATTTATATGTAAAAAATTAACTACTATGTACAGAGTATTTGGTGCTTCTTTAAGATGCCTGATTAACCAATTCTTTGGTTGAATCAACTGAGGCCGACTTATAGGCCCCCGCTTTGCTCAATCTTTCATTTAATCCTTCTTCTGCAGCTTTCGACAAGATACCGGCAATTAAACCAGTTGCTCTAACCGAGTCATCATTACATGGGATTGGGTAGTTCATCAAACTTGGTTCCATGTCAGTATCACACAATCCGATGGTTGGAACTCTCGACATCAAACACTCATTGATACAGGTTCTGTTTTCGACAGGGTTCAATAAAACAATCAAATCGGGCTTAATGAGCAGCTGCGCATCCAACTGACGACCTGTCGATGTGTTCAGCATATCGAGCTCAACCTTGCTATCGACTCCATTAATTTGCTTGGTTACTTCCACATAGTTTGTGATCATACCTGGGATCCATCTTTTTGAGACATAGTACCCTTTACTTCTAGAGGCTGCCTCCTGGAGTATACGATGATGTTCCCAGTTCTTCGATGTTCCCACAAAGACAATGACACCACCCTTGTTCGAGACACCCTTGATGACATTGCATGCTCTCTTCAAGGCACTTACAGTTTCGTTCAAGTCGATTATATGTATACCATCGTATTCACCGTAGATGTACGGTTGTGTCGAGGGTCTCCACATTGCTTTCGAGTGTCCAAGATGACATCCTGCGGCCAAAAGTGTGGAAATGGTGGTGTCTTGGATGGTGGTAGGTTTGTTGACAACATCTCTTGCTTTGAAGACATTGGTGAGCCTTGATCCGGTGTTACCAGACTGACGAGAGTGGGCTAACTGTCTCAAATACAATTCTGAGTCTGAGTATGGTCTGTGATCTGGAGTTGGTACTAAGTTTGGGTATTGGTTCAAGAAGGACATTGTCGCCGTTGAACCTAACTTGACGGTAGAAGAGTTTTCTGCCAGATTTTGGTTCTGCGTGCCGGACAACCAAGGTCTGTTGGCTGCATCTCTACGTGGCAAGATCATGTTATTGAGCATGTACTGTTCCAATTCTTCATCCAACTGTATCACCTTTTCGCTGGGTAAACCGTTCAACTGAGTTTGTAACTTCTTCAATCTTGCGTTGATTAATGTAGAAGGACTTCTGTTCAAAGTTGAAATCAAGTCGGATGTCTTCACCTTTAACTCACGTAAAGCTTTATTCTTGGCGCTGATTTCTTCTTCACGAGCGACAGCTTCAGCGACCATCTGTTCATGAAGTGCCTTTTGGTTAGCGACTTCAGCAGCTAATGCACTATCAGCAACGGAATTCATCTCAACTTCACTAGCTGGTGTCTTTCCAGTTTCAGAAGCTAAGGAGTTAAACCTCCTTCCAGAAAGCTGTCTGAACCCTAGACGGTTCTGCAACACAACCTTTCTCAACATGTCACTTGGCTTGTGATTGAAATTTTTCATGAACCAAAAAAATTTCGAACCAGAAAGACGTGGTCGTGCAAATCACAATATCTAACCAACACCTTCAAGGCAATATATCTTCTGAGACAGCTCCTTCCGTGGGCTTTGATGTTATCCGTCAAGTACCTGACAACATTTGAGGCATGTTTGTATCTGATCCTTGAAAAATTATCGAAGAGCGTGCAGCTCAACTCTCGTGCAAAGCTAGTAATTGCAGACACGCAACTCAACCTTCTTCATGACTTGAAGATGGATCGTTTGAGTATTTCTCAGATCAACATGATGAAGAGAGTTGATATTATAGTGTTGGATGATTTCAGAGAACTACGAGACTTGATAAGAAACCTAGACTCAACTTTACTCGTCGAATGTTTTGAGATACTACAAGGTTCTGATTACAATGCTCGCGATTTGAATAGGACATGCAATCTAATGTATAAATATAGTGAACATTTTAAAACTCCTGTTTATTTTACTGAAAAGTCAATTCTGAGGCTGATCTCGAATTTGGGAAATGAGGAATCTGACGGTCTGCTCGTTTCACTTCGCCTAATCCTACAGAAATGGTTTGACATACCTGAGCAATAGTGTGTGAATCAAAAACAGAACAATGTCAATTAATCTGTGTAGTTCTTCTTACTTTGTTATTTCTTCGACGTCATCTTCGTCTTCGTCACCTTCAAGGCCAGCGCCGGCACCTCCAGCTTGGCCCAATTGACTGGCCAAGGCACTTATGTCGAAGTTCCCGTCACCGCCAGCACCGCCCATCAACTGCGACAAGTCGAATCCACCAGGTCCACCGGCTCCGCCAGCCCCGCCTAGACCCCCAAGTCCACCAAGACCTCCAGGTCCTCCAGGTCCTCCAGGTCCTCCAAAACCACCGAGACCTGGAGGTCCACCGGCACCACCCATGTTCATCATGTTAGCCATGTTGGCCATGTCATTGCCTTCTTCCTCAACATGTTCGTCCTGCTCGTCCTCATCAACCCATTTGTCAAAATCAGTCTTAATGTAATGGTACTTCAACTTTTCCTTAGTCAATCTAGGCCAAAACTCTTCTTGCGCCTTCTTCTTTCTCAACACGAGGTAGATGTGGGATCCACTTTCGGTGTTCTTGTGCGAGTCTTCTGGCGAAATTTCGTCGTAGAAGTCAATTGTCAATTCGTACTTGCTACCGCCCTTCTTGTCAGCGGACAACTTCAATTGAGTGGAGGTCAAGTCCAACTTAGTGTTGATTGGGTCGACGGCTTGAATGGTCAAATAGATCACATTCTTGGCTTCCTCTTCAGCACTGGAACGTTGCGCCCATAATACAGTTGGTGTGACAGTCGACATCTTTATTAATTCTTTATGTTACGTTCTCACAAGGTATTTATATCGTTGCAATTGAAATTGTTCACTTTTACTTCTCGAACATTCTTCTAGGTGGGGGTCACGTGTGCAATTATGATCCTAGCCGGTTTCCTGCAAAGAGGGGTAGAGACAGTGGATAAATAATTCGTGCCAGAGACCCCCTAAATCTATTGAACTGTGTATTTTCAATTGCAGCCATCCACCCCAGGTCTCCACTAGTAGCTCAAGATCAACTGGCTTCACTAACGGTGCACACGTGATTTAGGGATATTGGTTTGCTTTGATCGACCCAGAAACAGAATGAAGAAGAGATACTGATCCAGAGCAAAAATTAAAAGATATCGGAATGATCTCCCTGTTACCATTAGAGATACAAGTGAAAGTGTTCCAGCTATGTCCGCGGTCCAACTTAAGGTATGTTAGCTCGCACTTTTACATTTTGTATAATGAGCTTTTCCACCGCAAGATAATACAAATGTACGGAGCTTCGATAATACCAGTATTGATCAGGGTTTTGCCATGGTTGAAACTGTATATCCGCAGTTTGGATGTGTTTCGAGCCAAGTCTAGAATGGTCATTGCCCTGAGACTCGGCTTGCAAGATGACAGTGAGGTCGATCCCTTGAACTCGTGGTACATCAAAGATTCATGGAGATATATATACTCGGTACTCTTGAACAAACGACTCTTTGCTGAGTATGCAGACTACAAGATCGATGAGCCAAGCAATTACGTCTACAACCATTACGTGGAAATCAATCGAACGTACCTATTGTCATATCATAAAGACGTCTGGCTTGCTCCTGGAGAGTACAATTTAAGCATTGGACTAGTAGTTAAACACGGCAGTGGTCTTGGTACTACCAAATTCCAAGTGTCTTATTGTAATAAAAACTCCAACACAAGCGCTACGTTCTACCCTCCAACAAATATTAACGATATCTTGCCGAAACACCAGTTTTGCATGCTCAAAATCGGCGCTTTCAACATTGAAAAGCAAGTAGATGACCAGCCTTTGGTAAAAGTTAAATTGGTGATGGAAGAAATTGGACTCTACCTAAAGTCGGGGTTCAGAATCTTCTTCATTGATATCTCACAACCATCCATACTATTCAATGACTACGATTTGTTGTACTACACTATAAAGGAAACTGATTTCAAATACTTCATCAACTTGCCACTCAAAAACTTATATAAAGCCTTGAATCATGTCCAAGATGCCAATGCTGAAGAGTACGGAACTGGTGATCCCATGTCCCTTGAGTATGATTACGACTATCGACTTGAAGACGGAATCTCTGAAAAGTCTACGAGTGATACTTTATTGAGGTATTCTGACTTTTTCTACAATAATTCGACATACGAGAAAACACTCAAGTTCCTTACCGTTAATAAAAAGAGACAGTTCATCAACAGGTTTGGTGACTACGAGATAGATTCAGAGACGGGGCAAAGTACTCTGAATTGTTCATACGATAAGGATGGTCTAATATGGAAAATGCCATTACTAGGGGAATTGAATTGAAAGTATATGAAAGTTTCTCCATTTATTTCGCTGAATGATTCTCTACAAGCAATGCATAGCTCTTAAGTAACTACTATGAATACTAAGCACACAACCTCTCATTAGATAAAGAATACATACCCTCACGATTGGAATGGCAAAACATTTAAACTGTCCTGCACGTGAGAGGCATCAAAAGACCCGAGCCGCAATTTACCAAGCAACAAGAATGAATAAGGATTTTGATCTGATCAACCATAATGAATGAAGAAGAACGGGTCAATGGCATTGGGAAAGCCCCCAATCCAAACCCAGAAGATGAAACGTCCACAAATTCTTCAAATGTGGTGGCCGGTGTCTCAGGAGTTAAGAGCGGTAACCCACCACAGAAAGCTGAACCACCACCAAGTGTTCACAACAACCCAGACTCCCCAAAGTTTAATGAGAACAACCAAGGTGAAGATGTCCTTGACGAAGAACACGAAACCCTGAGCCGAGAAGATGGAGAAGATAACTACGAAGACCCGGGACCCGAATTCAACAACAAACGTATTATCTTGCAACGATTCACCGTATATAACTCTTCAACTACAATGTACGTGGTGGGGAGTAATTCAAAGGAATCATTATTCCGTATTTTGGAGATAGATAAAGACCCAAACAATTATAATTCCTTGGAGATTATTGAAGATAAGAGTTACTTTTACACCAGGAAAGACATGGTCGAGTTACTAAATGGCTTGGACGAGAGTATCGAGGGAGGTATTCACAAGATTGCACAAGGATTTGGATTGTTAGGATTGATAAAGTTTACCAAAGGGTATTATCTTAGCATCATTACAAAGTGCAGTCAAGTGGCAATTTTGGGAGGTCATTATGTCTACCACATAGATGAGACGAAATTAATCCCTCTTGATATGAATTATAAAAGACCGGAAAAGTACAGTGATGAAGAGAAATTATTGTCTATTTTCAAATACTTGGATCTTAGCAAAACGTTTTACTTCAGTTACACGTATGATATCACTAATTCACTCCAAAACAACTTCCTAAGAAACAAAAAACTTTCAAGTGAGTACCGCAACAACACCAAAGATTACGAATTCAAAATGAAAGACAACAATAACGGCTCTTTTGACCACAACGAAAGATTTGTCTGGAACAATCTTTTATTGAAGCCTATATTGGACAACTCAGACATCGCGACATACGAGTGGTTTCAACCAATAATCCACGGTTTTATTGACCAGGCGAATATTTCAATCTATGGGAAGAAAATATACATAACAATCATAGCCAGACGTTCACATCATTTCGCGGGTGCCAGGTTTTTGAAAAGAGGAGTGAATGATAAAGGGAATGTTGCAAACGAAATAGAAACAGAGCAGATTGTTTCCGATATGTTAATTTCTTCCTTTCATGATCCTCAGTATGGATTTCTTGGAAACCCAAGGTACACTAGTTTTGTTCAACACAGAGGCTCGATACCACTTTATTGGACTCAAGATTTGAATAAGCTTCCAAAGCCTCCCATTGAAATCAATCTTTCCGATCCCTTTTACCAAAGTTCATCTATGCATTTCAATAACTTATTCCAAAGGTATGGCCTGCCTATAATCATCTTAAATTTGATCAAAACGAAAGAAAGGACACCAAGAGAACTGAAATTGAATACCCACTTTGAGAATTGCATAAAGTATTTAAATCAATTTCTACCTGATACGCACAAGCTTCAATATCACAGTTTCGACATGTCAAAGAATTCAAAGAAGAATTTAGACGTCATCCAACCATTACAATCTATTGCATCAGAAGCGATAGAGCAGATTGGATTTTTCCACAATGGCCACGATGCGAAGACAACAAAATTACAGAAGGGAATCATAAGAACAAATTGTATCGACTGTCTTGATAGAACGAATGCTGCTCAGTTTATTACTTGTAAGGAAGCACTTACGCATCAATTGAGAAGTCTAGGAATTATCTCGGAAACTAAAACCTTGGAATACGATTCAGATTTGATAAACATTCTCACTGAAATGTTTCATGATCATGGGGACACAATTGCCGTACAATATGGAGGTTCTAATTTGGTGAATACAATGGACTCATACCGTCGGATCAATCAATGGTCTTCTCACACGAGAGATATTCTTAATAGTGTTAAGAGAATATACTCTAACTCGTTCATGGATCTGATAAGGCAAGAAGCAATAAACCTTTTCTTAGGAAATTATATTTATGATCCAACCAAACCTAAGTTGTGGGAACTTCAAAACGACTTCAGTTTGCACAATGGGCTCCCAATTGAAAATCTATGGAATAAGACAAGCTATATTCAATGGTATAACACTAATTACCTATCAGACTCAAGATTTAAGTTGGAAGATGATACGAGTAGATCAGAATCAGAGATGCACCAATGGGATGAGAATGATAGACTAGAACCATATCCTGATTATAACGACAATTGGTTTAACGAATGCTACGTTCCAAGAAAGTATCAGTCATTGAATGAAGTATTCCAATTCACTATGAACTCAAACTCTAGGTACTTTCCATCGAATATCAACAATGGACCAAATAGAAACTTTGACTACAGTCCGTTTGAGACTCGTAAACCCAAAGCAGATGATCCTTATCCGATTTCAAAATCGTCTCCCTCCAAAAACCCAACAATAAGAGAGTCTGAAGCCCCATCTGGAAGAACTCTGGTTAACGTAATGGAAAAGTTTTCGAACCATATTATGGAAGGAAACAACAAAGTTGAAGGCTCGTCAACCAGTGAGAGTAAGCGCTTAAGCAAGATTTCAAGTCTGGATTCGATTCAAAATGACTCTTACATGATACAACCTAAAAAGTTGAAAAACTTTTTGGCAAATAAAATGGGGAAGTTAGGATACTCTAACACACTGAGGACTTTGGACCAAGACAAATCTGACTACACAGATGCGTCTGATTCTGGAAGTCCAACTACCTTTTTCGAGGATTATGAACACGAAGAATACCCCACCTCATTTCAACCAAGAGTTAAAGATGTTGATGAGAATATATACAAAAACCAGTGGAACCTCGAAAGCCTAATTCATACTAATTCGAGTTCTACCGAGTTTGTGAAGAACGCAATCTCTATGAACACCAACCACTCAGACTCTGAAACCTACAAGTACTATTGTTCAGTCTTAACGAACAAAGTAGATACTGAAGCTGATGAACCATTTATGCCAAGTTTGCACGACACCCTGGACTTGGAGCTCTACTCAAAGTATTTAGGAGTTGATCTTTATGATAACGTCTTTGACTTCAATGCTGAGGATGATTATTTTACATAGGATTTCAAATGTCATAAGCCTAATAACCGCACTTGTGTTAAGGTCCTTTTACTTAAATTGTTTATTGTAGGTGTGTATAAGAAGGATAATGGTGGGAATCCATTTTTTTTTACCTGTATGTTTATTGTAGTATTTTATATCTAGGAATGAATCTCTTGAGAGGACACATGCTAATAAGATATGCTTCTGCTACAGGAAAGTTGCGTTGCAAAGTCAGAACCAATTACAAAATAAATGAGATGGGTCTACAAAGTACCAGGTAAGGTTTAATCGTTAGGGTAGGACATATAATCTTAATTATTGCAATTATGGTTCCTCCCAAAGACAACGCGGATCTGATCTCGAAAGATTTGCTGCAGCTGCAAAAATTTTTGCTATTCATTTCGATATCAAAAAATGAGTTAAGATAAATGCATCAGAGAAACTCACAATAGTGAACGTGTACTGGTTAATCACTAAGGTTGTTATGAAGGGCTGAGTTAGGATACTAGATCGAAACTTTATCAACTAGTGAAACCACAACATCTGTCTCATTATTTTAATAAGATTACAAGTGAAAAAAAAGGCGTCTTACTAGTCATCTTTTTATTCACCCTGCTTCATTGCAAGAGCTTCGTTCCATGGTATCGATCTCAAAACTAATTTATAATTTTCTTGTATTATGGTTTTAAAGGGTACACGATGTCTTCACTTAGTGAGCCTCACACTTTCTCCTCAAATCAATTTCCTTCTTCCCAATGTTTGAACCTTAATTAATTATTCGATATTACAATAAATATGAAGAAATAAAAAAAAAGAATACAATAATTGTATCGACGACGGGCTCGGAAAGCTGTGTTGGGTTCAAAGTTGACTAGTCTTGTTACTGTGTATATATCCTTTTGTAAATAATTGAGCTAAATAAACATTAACAGCCAATATCAGAGATGGTATGTGATGCGAACGCAACACATATGAACGAAAGAACGCCAATGAGGAATCATTCCAAGCTAGCGTGAGTATTTTCTATTTAGTATACCCAATCTCCAGAATGCATATTGCTCCAATTACTCATACACTAAAAGAAAGACCACTCGCATCTCCATTCGCTTCGGCTGTGATCTTGTTGTGGGGGTCGGAGAATGCTCAAAAATGCTAAATTAGAATTCCCACAAACCCCCAATTATGTTTCTGTTGAAATTTAATTTGAATATCTGAGGTGCAAGGATGCACACTTGTCAAATTTGACACTACAGAGCAAATTAGAATTATCCTTACATTAAAGTTGTTACGCTTTTTAAGAGATTACCAGATATTAAAAACAAAATATGAAACCTTCATATCAGCAGTTAGTTATTGTAACCAGAGGAAGAATAGGGAACCCCTTTACAAATGCTCATTTCTAAAAATGCTGTCTAAGTTGAATTGATTTAAATCTATGAAGAAAACAAGGCTACTCGAAGAAGATTTTTTTTTTAGCTGTGTCTATTATAAAGTTATAGAACAAAGCTCATACGAAGAGAGGAGCTGAGGTAAACATAATTTTACAGGATCAATGATTTGTTCCAAGAACTTGAAGAGAGGAGATCTTTGGAAATCCAGTCATCTTTATTCAACGCCTCTTTTCTCTCAAAAGCTTCAAATGGTGGTGTAGGCTTCAGGTATCTTAGATATCTTTCAGCTCAATCTTACAATCTATTGAGAGCTTTGTAATATGCTGATGAATATTATTGTGGAACAACTAGTTCAGCATGCGCAGCATTGCAATAACTAATAAATCTCACATAGTGTCAATTATGAACCATTAAATGAAAATACTTCAAGTTACTTAGATGTTCTTAATTTTTCTTTTTGATCATATTTACGCATATCTTGAGTTTAAGACATAAAACTATGTATTATTGAGCTCGCTGACATGAATAATAAAGCTTCAAAGAATGAATGAAATTTTGTTAAACCATAAGCAGTTGTACCAATAGCTATCATATTTAATTTGTGCTCATAATAACTTCGGTTATTCAAATAATTATACATTGAATTATACTCACTTTCTCTAGTTAAAGATGAGTATTATGTTAAATTTTAAGTACAACCCATTAATTTGAAATCCGTTGCACGGACTATTGCAAAGCAACAGGCTGAGGAATAAGATCACTCACGGCCTCCTGATAGTTCCGTCGTCGAGACAGATTCAAATGTAACATGAAACGAGGGCAACTATCAAGCTCTGAGAAATGTTCACTCTGAAGTAGACACACAAAACTTGCAATGGTTGAACAGAAGAACTACTAGGACTTCACAGAGTTGTGAGATCGAATTGAAAGACGTGTGATAAACATCCAAGTCTCCTTCCAATCGTCCAAAGACAAATCAAGAGGTAGGTCCTGGTAGTCTGAGACCAGGCAGAAGAAGTAATAATCTCATGGGCTCGTTGAATTATGAAATCTAATAGGTTTTTGAACCAGGTCCATGATTCGATCAAGAGACGTAAGTGGAACAAGCTTGTAAATCCAGGTTATTACACGAATGACAAAATAGGAGATGTCATTGATTTGTTCCGAGAGCTTGATGAGCGACAGGTGTGAGATCTCGACTTCTTCAAACGGCTGTCTTTGCTCCTCAAAGATTGTGTTGGGTAATTGTCAGGAGCGAACTCGTAAGCTATGCATGATTACCAAATTTATTCAAGGAATAGAGGTTTACCCTGGTTTTCTTGACCCACCACACGGCATTTCCCCTGTGCGGGGACAACTATCACCTGTTACTACAGGATGCTCCCGTTACCGCGACAAATGCTGGCCGAATGATGAATGAGATAAACTATAAAACGACCACCCGTTTCAGAGCTTCCCCTTTTTTTGCAGCCTATTCTGGCTAGTTTCATGAGTCAAAATCGCCATTTTGACTCCACAATTCATCGCTACCATACTAACTGCTCTGAATGATACATATACATCTGACCCGCATTATCGTGCTTCGCGTTCTTAAGTTCTCGTTCCATTACGAAGCTTGATTGCACAGCTCGCGGTCCGATCTGAAATTCGTTCCATTCTTATTTTATACTTTTGCAATCTACGATTCCCCTCTAACTGGTAGATTCATTGACTCAACAACTGTCAGCCTTCACTCAGCTCAGAGGTATTAATCGTATAAACTCGCTCCTTATTTATGTTTACTTCCTTAAGGTTCTACAGGTAGCAAATATCATCTGTGTTTATCAAATACATTTTGCTTCGATGTAAATAACCGAACTGCTCACTTGCACTTCACTCACCACTCGTCACATCCCAGATTGGCTGCTAATTAGATTAACCTGCTACGTATAAGCTAACAGTAATTCAATTGGAGTTTCATTTTCTTTTAAGATCGATTTTGGATGTTTCAGGTTTAAATTATTTGTAGATTCAAGCTTGAATCTCGCTTCGGAAAATCTGCGACCTGTTTTAACTGAAGTTTGAGTTTAAGAAGACCATATCCTCCCAATTCACCTATATTGGTAAGCTTGAAGCTTCAATTGCAGGAAAATCATGATTTCATCCCAATAAACATTTTTAAAAAACGGTTTGAAATTTGAAGGAGTGTGAGAGAAGGATGTATTATTTATTGGTGAAGTCTCCACAGCTGTTGACAAACCGGAACCAATTTCTAAATGAAGCGGAGCAAAAGGAATATTACTTTATATGAATGACAGGTTCAACAAAGCACTTTTTCAATAAACTTACAGATGAATGAGGCCTGGCTCATTGACACTACTGACGGGAGCAAGCAAAGAAAATTAAAATACTATCTGTTGTATATGGTGAGATGATTAAGCTTTGAGCCATTGATGCATTCCTCTTTCTCATTTTGGAAGTATATCTGGCCATGCGGCGCAAACATCAATTGGTAGTCATTCAGTGATCAAATATTGGGTAACCCGGATTGTTGGTGCCTTGTAACGTAGGAGACGAATGTTGTAGTCATAACTTATGATGACTCTCTGTTTAAATTATGAAAGTATTGAATGGTAGGAAAGGTTTGTTCTAGTCGACTGCTTATATGCAGGCGACTATACACAAGTTTCGAATTCAACCTTAGAACCAGAGGCCATACCTCGAAGAACAGATAATGGATTCGATATTTAGGCAGTTTAGATCTTTCCGTGGCTCTCACACTTGCGTTGAACCAATATTGAACTACTGAAGTAACTTGCTCATAAATTTTCGTTAGAGCCTTCCCTTCTTTCTCTTTCGAATTGAGAAGCTTCTTTGAGTGTAGTATGTATCAATGAATTGAAAATTTCGCTCAAATAAATTCAAAATTGCAATAAATACACAATATGCAACTGGTACTAGATGTAAAATATCAGATATCCAATGCTACCTAACACACTTCTTGTTGCTTAAGGCAGAGAATTCATTTACCGTGTGGAACTTACAACTTGAGTTCATTGAAGTTGAATTTTCAAACTAATTGCTTAATACCTTTTCTTGTTTTAATTCATATCCAGACTTAGTTTTATTGAATTCTCATCGCCCACAATCTACTTTGGAGTCTATTAGCTAATTTAACATTGAGTTCTAAAGATGGGAGGTATAATACAATAATATACAATTAAGCTCTATTTAAGATCTTGTTCAATACTCCTACATCCCCTATAGATTTTTTCAAGTCATCATAGGGAACGTTAAGCTTGATCGATTTATTTCCCAAGTCGTTCAAATTGAGACGTTTGCTGTTTGTTATCAAAACACATGAAGAAGATTCAAGAGCTTGTACTATCTCCAAAAACTCTCCCTTCTTCAATGTTCCGATTAACTTATTATTTTTGGCTAAGTAGTAATCGTAAAATGTGTTGATAGTAGCCACTTGGCCAAAAGTGTTAAGTTGGTAATTCAAAAGGTAGCACAATAAAGCTTTTTGAAGTAAGTTTAAGTTGGCAAGATTTGAGTTGGTTTGTCTACCTTGAGAACTAAACGATTGTGAGCATACCTTAGCAATATGAAGCAAGAGTACTTTTGGACAATTGGAAGCTGTGAGGTCAGACATATTTCTTCCTGACTTTCTGACTGTGCTTTCAACGAGTTCGATTGATTTGTAGCAAAGGTCAAATGCATTACGAAGGTCTCCCGTGACAGATGCTGATTTCTTACAGCATAATTGAAGTGCAGCAGGATGGAATAATAAGTTATTTGGGCCTGTTCCTGCAAACTCCTCATTTTCTTTATCTTCGTCGGTTAAGGTTTCCAATTTGCTAGTGATGATGTATCTGATTTGGTCAAACGTGTATGGAAGAAACTGTAACAACTGAGGATCTACTCTGCTTCGTTTCAATTTTGGCAAGAACTTATTTGTAAAGTCAAGCGAGTTTGAAATGCCAATAAGAACAAATTTCACTTTGGTTCCTATTAAACTTGTCAAGGAGAATAATTCTGATAAAATCTCTTGATTGCGTGTTATGAGGCAGTCCATTTCATCTAGTACGACTACTACTGACGACGAATTCACTAATTCTCCACCTTCTTCACCATCCCGCAACAATGCCTTGAGGTGAGTGCTTGTTTTCTTTTTGTAGAACAGAATTGACATCTGTCCAACGATGCTGCAATAAATCTCGTGGAATATATTCTGTGGGTTGTTAACAACCATGCAATTAATTTTGACGAGCTTACAGTCAACGCCTAAGCTCTTTATGTGAGCCAAGCTAACGTTGATTTGCTCGGACTTGCCTGTTCCTGGAGGGCCTGCAATGTATAAACTGCTTCCTTCCTTTTTTGAAATGCTTTGTTCTATGAAAGTGTTGAGAGCGGTGCCCTCCAGTTCACGACCCAACAAGAATGGTCCATTGGTGTGTGTGCTTGAGCTCCTCTGGAAGAGAGATTTAGCTCGCGAGTAAATCGAACGTGTGAAATGAACATCGAGCTTGAGTTTCTTGGTAGGTGAAGGTTGTGGTGTTAACAACTGCTCTCTCGGTCTCTTCTTGGGAGTGGTGGGATTCACATTGTTTATGTTACTAGCTGAGTTGCCAGAATGCGCAGTCAAAATATTCATGTTGTGGTATTAGTTGGTAGTGGTGTGTATGAGAATTGTCACACTGCAATTTCTTTCAGTCCCCAGGCATCTATATATATATTGAAAATTTAGTGTGCACGTCAGACACGTCCTACGCGTCTTTTTTTTTTTAGGTGTCTCGTCACCCAATACGGAAATGTAATGTGCTGGTGAAGGGAAACAACGTAAACACAAAATATCCAAAACTTTGGGACCAATCTCCATTGGATTCGTTCAGGTGTAACAAACCGTCATTGTCTGATGCCTAACTCAGAGGGATTGGAAGATTAAAGCTCATTGCAGTTCGCGAGGAGAATTGTTTTGAATCTGACTTTCCAAGGACTTAATGAAGTCAGTTAACACTGGATTCTTGCGAATGCACATATACAAGTCTGTTGTATTAACAATATTACGACCAGCATGTGTCGCAAAAAGTTCAAGATCCTGTCCAACGTTCACCAATTGGTTGAAAACAAGATCAACAAGTGAAGCAATAAACACTGGTGTTGCTACAATATCGCCCCCATTCTCTGCATTTATCGTAGAAAGCTGCTCTTCCACCATCTTAGCAACCATGAGATACACAACAGACTTTAGTTGACCCGTACTATCCTCACTCGTCATCTTACTCTTCTGTTGTTTCCCCTTTTTTTTCATACTGTTGGACCTACCTGCCCATTAAGTCACCTGACCAGTAGATATTTTTGCCTCACAACGGTGGAGTCCGAGAAGTGGTTATTAAATAGAGAGCTGCTTAGGACATGACAGTTTCCAATGCCCGAAAGGGATTATCATATGTTCTAGGAGAGAGTCTAGAAAAGTCAAACCATGTGTTACCGATAAATGCCATCCAGTACCGCCGAAATGAGCTTTTCACGGCAGGAAGAGACGGAACAGTCAAACGTTGGACACCCTCCGCCTCTTCAGCCGATCATTTCTACACTGATGTAAATGCCACTAACACTGACGATGAAGATTACTTTGAAGACATTGATGAGAGAATTCTCAAGTTGGAAACGAGCATTTCACTGAAGGAAGTGCCCCACTATTTGCAGGCACTTCAACATCATTCACAGCCATCGTATGAGATTACACACAGCTACAATGTACACTTTGACTGGATTAACGACATAAAGATAATTCAGAGCTCCCATTTGGCAACTTGCTCTCTGGATTTACTGATAAAGTTACTTGACTTGCACAATGGGAGCATCACTCAGCTCCCAAATTTACACACTGATTACATCAACAAACTTGCTTACTCTGCGGATACCTGTTCAGAGCTTGTCAGTGCTGGGCTCGACGGAAAAGTAGTGGTTTGGGACTTGAATAAGAGCCAACCAAAACAAGAATTGCTGAATACCTCTCAATCAAACCTACCAAAGTCAATCTACTCGCTAGCCCATAGCCTGAACTTGGTAGCCACAGGGGGCCCAAGCAATACTATCAACATTTTTGACAAAAGATCACAGCATGTGATCCGCAAGCTCATTGGCCACCAGGACAACATCAGATGTTTGGAAATGAACCAGAGCTTCATTCTTTCAGGCTCATCGGACGCAAGTATCAAAATGTGGGACTTGCGCACATTCAAAGTGTGCAAGAACTTCTACGTTCATGACTCGCCAGTATACTCCATCACAGCCACTCCAGATTTACTAACATTCTATTCCGGTGATAGAGCTGGAAACATTGTAAAGTCGGATTCAAGGTATGTGGAAGAAAGCAGCAACGAAAGCATGGGTGTATCAACCGTAGTAGCACAGGGTGACTCACCTATACTCTCACTCTGTGACACAGGTCACGGAACACTTTTCAGTTCGAACCATGGGTCGCTTAATCAGTACGTGATCCCAGATACTTCACGTTTGCTGAAATACCAATACCTTAAATCTATTCACATCGCTAACGATCACCACGAAAGTGACTCTAATAGTACATTAAACACTCCGAATGATGATGTGCATCTGGGATTCTACGATTTAATTTCTCACTTGTCGGTAGACACATCTGGAGTTCACCACGATGACTTAATCCTGCTTGATGAATTCGCGAACGGTTCAGATTCAGACTCATTGGATTCTGTGTTTGATCGCGAAGAGTACACCTCTATGTTTTTAGATGTTGTGGGAGGCGGTACACCTTCAAGAGAGTTTATTAACACCTACAAAGATGGCCAACCTCCGCTCCAAAAGGAAGATGAGTATGTGTCAAGTGTCCCTGTTGAAATTTTATTGAATCCGATTGCACTGAACCAAATAACATTGGTTGGATACAACGTACAACCAATTTTTACTAGAAACATAACCAACAGGAGTATTGTTTCCAAGCGGTTTTTTAACAACAAACGTCAAGTTTTGGTTTTGTACCTGAACGGTGATATAACGATTTGGGACATTCTTGCCTGTAAAGAATTGAAAGTATTCAATGCAGAACCTGGAGCAGGGATTGACCAGAGACACAAAGATATGGACACAATCTTCCAGAGATACCAAACTGATGACACTCTTAATAATTGGTGTGATGTTGAAATAAAAGCAGGTAAGCTTTTGGTCACCATAAAAGAGACTAGTTTCATGAATGTTGAAATATACTATGATGAACTTCTCAAGGATTATCCTGCCATCAAATCCAAACAAAATTTTGAGCGAGACGATAGGTTCTATATCGGAGCTATTTTCTTGGACTCGTTGTTCAACACTTACATCAATTTTGAAGAAGAATTTGATGATATTGTTTCCCAACTGATCCGTCTGAAGCGTCTTGACACAGTTGATGAACTGAGTTTGAAAAGACTCTTTGGCCGCAAGACCAAAGATGAAAAAAAGGAAACGACTAGCCCTGCGATATCTAGAACCGCAACTTTTACAGACTTTGCGGAGTTCATGAAAACTGCAGAGGACTCCTTACCCCCAGAGTTGGAAAGCTCAGTCATGAGGCTTCTTTTATCTAACAAAAGGTTCTACTCTGAGAGACTTAAGACAAAACCTAAAGATACTGAATCGATCTTCGCTCTGCCTGATTCAAAAAGACCGCCAATAATCGAAATTCCTGAGAATTTGCAAGTCACCATCTTTGAATACTCGCCTGATTTAGGTAACTATCGAGACTTGTACAGTTTCCAACTCAGCGAGTTGCGCGATTTAGCAACAAATAGACAATTGGTGTACCTGTTACGTGCACAATTACCACGCTGGATAGGTTTGCCTTTGCTCTACAACAAGTTCCCACAGAAGGAATCTCCGAGAATTACGTTTGTTCTTTCGGAATGTGACTACTTGGCGTTGGATCCAAAAGTGAAAATTGGAGGTAAATCTGGGAAGAAGATCAAAAAATTGCCCTTGCTGGAAGCAAATATAAAGTTAACTTCTCACAATATGCTTCGTGCATCAAAGATTCTCGATTACATCACTGAAAAGTTTGAGAGTAAAACTACAGAAATGAAGGACAAGAAGCTGAAACCCGAGGACTGGCTTGTATTATGCTGCAAAGGGCAAGTGATTCCCATCAACCTCACTTTGCAGACTATCAAGACTAGAATTTGGAAGAACAACCTGGATATAGAGATGACTTTTAGGAGGAGGTTTGACTGAGAGACTAATACGAATTCAAGGAGCAGTTAGAGTTGTTTAGTATATCCTTAAATGAACAAACGTAAACAACAACTTCCATACATGATGTATGGATCCCTCTCAGAGGATTTGCATAATGGAACGTAAAAAATGTCTATTAGGTAGGTCTAAGATTCTCTTATCTCATCGTGAAAAGTTTAACTTATTGCTCGCACTTCTCTGGTTGATCAACTCCTTCACAAGTCCAGTTTAAACAGTTGATCACATGACCTAGGTAGCTTTTCAGTTCATTGGAAAACTCATCGAAAAAAAACATCTACAAACTGAACACTACGAAGAAGAAAGATGGAAGACAACAGCAGGGTAGTTTCGCGCTTGTTTAGAGCATACAAGACCACGAAGGAGATGGTAAAGGACAGAGGTTACTATATCACACAAGAAGAAATCGACATGAGCTTGGAAGAGTTCAGAAGCAAGGTGTGCGACTCCATCGGAAACCCCCAAAGAAAATTGATGTGCTTCCAGGCATCGCCCTCCGCTGAGTCATTGGAGAAGTTCCCAGAGATGGGATCTCTTTGGGTCGAGTTCTGTGACGAGTCGAGCGTCGGTATTAAAACAATGAGAGCATTCTGCATTCACATCAGTGACAAGAACTTCAGCACTGGTATTTTTGTCTACCAAAACAATATTACACCCAGTGCTAACAAGTTGATTCCAACTGTGTCTCCCGCATCTATAGAAACATTCCAAGAAAGTGATTTGGCTGTTAATATCACACACCATGAGTTGGTTCCAAAACACTTGAAGTTGTCAAGAGGAGAGAAGAAGGAATTGTTGGATAGGTACAGATTGAAGGAATCGCAGTTGCCTAGAATTCAAAGAGAAGACCCAGTTGCTAGGTACTTGGGCTTGAAAAGAGGAGAAGTAGTAAAAATTGTGAGAAGATCAGAGACTTCGGGTCGTTATGCTTCATACAGAATCTGTTTGTAATATAGAATAAAAGATGGTAATGAGAAAGCACGGAACAACGTGATGCTGTATTTATTCCCTTGTGCTAAAGCATTAGATTTTCGTAGAAACTGGAATCTGGTTGCGATGGTGTAGGGTAGGAATGTAAATTCGATACCTAGCTACGGAGATCAGAAAAGAAGTATATGTCTGGAAATGGATATGAAAGTATATTAAATGAAGTAAAAATGCGAGGGTATTGTTTGAATTAAGAGTCAATTGCATAGAAGTGAAGGATGACACTCGTGGAGCTACCTTATAGTGTCAAATATCATGTTACGATGAATTCTCTCTTAAGAGACTATGCTCAAGCAAGCGGTTAATTCTCAAGGCGTCCTGCTATTACACTATCCTGGATCCCACTCCACCATTCAACATCTTTCAATCTCACTTGTGCCTTTGGACTAACATTCACTCCGCTCTCTCCAAGATAAACCGGACCCACAGTCACAATCACACTATTTACAATGTTCAGACATAACAATTCATTGATTATGACAGCTCCTCCTTCTACCATCACTGAGTTTAACCCCAATTCTTTCAAAGTGTTGAGAATCACACCCCAGTTATCCCTGCGGTTCACAAGTAAAGGGAGTGCAATTATCTTTCCATCTTTGCCTATACGTTTTTCCTGCGGTGCAAAAGTTTCATCAACAATGACAAAGGGTGCTAGTCCGAGACCCTGAATTTCGATACTTTGTAGACTAGAACCTTCATACATAAACTCACCTCTTGGGTCAAGAATGATAGGTCGTGGAGATGACAGCGATGGAAACCTACAGTTGAGTTTAGGATCGTCAGCCAAAACTGTCCCAATTCCAACTAGAATCGCGTCGTGCTTCGATCTCAAATAATGTGTCATTGCTTTGGTTTCGACATGTGAGATCTTTGTCTGGGTGCCTGGTGCGGCAGCAATCTTGGAGTCAAGAGACTGTGCGTATGTGAGCGTCACAAAAAAACCATCTGTCTTAACCGGGAGGTAAGGGTTTAGAAACGGGGGAAGAGAAGCAGGTAGCTCCATGTTGATTGTTAGCTTCGATGTCCAATAATTGGCGTTATTTTTGTAATGAACGCTCCTCCCGATTTAGTGACATTTTTAATTGGTGATGTGCCGAGGGTTAGTATGGGGTAGAGCAGAACGCTGAACCCCTATTTTGGAGCCTTCTCGGCCTCCCGTTCTTTCAATCTGGCCATATCTCGATCGTATCTAGACTGCTCTCTCTGTTTCCATGCTTCAAACTCTGCTTCAGGATCAAGGTCATCTGTATCATCTATCAAATCATCAGAAGGAGCAGCTTCGGTTGATTGGGCGTACTTTTCAAGACGATCATCAGATAAACTTTTCTCGTTCTCGGTAGGCTCCGCCACTTTAGCTTGACGTCTCTTTATGAAAACAGGCTTGATTACCTCCCCAACCGACGACTCGGAGGAACTGTCGTACTCGCTAGAACCCTCGTCCTCATAACTCATCTTCCTTGATATGTTTTTCAGCTGAAATTTTTTTTCTTTTGTGGTAACGTTTTTTTTTGTTCGCGTCTTCCTCGTTGATTTCAACAACAAACAAGTTGCTGTTCTTCTTCTTCTTTTCAACCACGTTTGACCTCTAGAAACGCTGAAGATGTCCTTCATTCCTACTGCTGATAAACCTTTTGGTGTGTATCTTTGGTCGATTTTCGACTGCGCTGTGGCTCGCTTGTCTGGGGGCGCCTTTACCCCATCGAAGTTTGAGTTTGTCGAAGGTGAGTTGGCACTCTCGACTTTACCACCAGTTATTGCTGCTATTTCAGTCTACTATGTGTTGGTGTTTGGTGGTGACTTCATCTTCAAGAAGTTCCAGATCAAGCCTCTTGTTTTGAACGGGTTGTTCCAAATCCACAACTTGTACTTGACCACGATCTCCCTGACGTTATTCATTTTGATGATTGAACAGTTGGTGCCTATTATCTACCACAAGGGTTTGTTTTACGCCATCTGCAACAAGGGTGCTTGGACCCAGGAGCTCGTCTGCCTCTACTATCTCAACTACTTGACCAAGTTCGTCGAGTTCATCGACACTCTTTTCTTGGTTGTCAAACAGAAAAAGTTGACCTTCTTGCACACCTACCACCACGGTGCAACTGCCTTGCTTTGCTACACCCAGTTGATTGGATTGACCCCTATTTCATGGGTCCCTATTGTCCTTAACTTGGGTGTACATGTTGTTATGTACTGGTACTACTTCTTGGCTGCCAGAGGTATTAGAGTCTGGTGGAAGGAATGGGTCACCAGATTCCAGATCATCCAGTTCGTCTTGGACTTGGGATTCGTCTACTTTGCCACCTACCAGAAGATTGTCTACACCTACTTTAGACAGCTCATCGGAACCGTACCATTCTGCGGTGACTGTGCAGGAACTATGGTAGCTGCGTACAGCGGTTGTGCCATCTTGTCGTCCTACTTGGTCTTGTTCATCGCTTTCTACATCGACGTGTACAGAAGAGGTGCTTCCAAGAAGTCCAAGATTGTCAAATCCGTCAAGGGCGGAGTTGCTGCTCAGGTTAATGAGTACGTGCATGTTTCCGGGGCTGATGTTGGAGATGCTGCAAACGTGCGTTCTAGAAAGAGTTAGATATCATAGATTAATAATGACTTTATTACAAGCATGAGAACATTGTCGGAAAGGTCGCAAGTAGCATAAACCAGCCAGAATATATTGACTCTGAATCATGATCACAACGCTGTAATTTCGAGGTTCAAAGATGACTCGATAGAATTCTAAAGATTTCACTATTATTCAAAACTTCTTTGAAAATCCTTGAGATCTTGGAGAGTTGGAATCGATTCAGCAGCACCTTTCTTCTGAATAACCAAACTGCTCGCCAATGTGGCAAACTGTATAGCCTTCTCCAACGTCTCTCCCTCAACCAATTTCAGGACTACTCCCCCAAAGAAGGTATCGCCAGCACCGGTTGTGTCCACCACCTTTTCAACTTTTCTAGATTTCAGAAACTGAACATTTTCCTTGGCTGACTTGTAGACGCATCCGAGAGATCCCATTGTAATAATAACTGTGGCAATATTGGTTTGGTTGACTAGTTCCTGAAGCTTGTCGCACAAATTAGAGTACTTCTCTACCACATCTGCTCCCTTCAACTCCTCCAGACCCAAGAGCGATTTAGCAACCGCCAATGCCTCACCTTCGTTGACAATCAACAAATCAACTTTTGATAAAATACCTTTTTCAATTAACTTAGGTTGGAATGGTGAAGGATTGTAGCATATGTTGATGTCTGGTCTGTTATCTTTGATCCATTGAACAGAGTTCAATGTGTCGGGGTATTCGTTTTGAAGCAAGACATAGCTTCTTGAAGCGGACTTGGGGAAATACTCATCGTAGTTTTGGAATGTGGGCTTTAAATCTTCATTTGCACCAGCTGTTATCAAAATGCGATTTTCACCATTGGATTCCACTAAAATGACTGCCACGCCGGAAGACTTTCCCGGAATTGTCTTCACATATGTGGCATCCACCCCTTTTTCGACCAAAGCCGCTTTCAATTCTTTGCCAAAGGAATCATCACCAACATTTCCTATCATTCTGACTTTAGTCGAACTCTCACTCAACAGTGCGCACGCTATGCTCTCATTGAGACCCTTTCCGCCCAAGTGATTCTCAAAAGAGTTGGCTTGGTACGTCTCTCCGCCATCGGGAACTCTATCGGTGAATGTTACCAAGTCATAGTTCAATGAGCCTATCACAGTGATCACATTCATCATCTTTGTGTGGAACTGATCTTTAATTTTTTTTGCAGCGTTTTAACTGCGTTAACCCGCAATGAACCAAGAAAATACTACGTCGTTTGCTGGTGCTGATAGGAAATTACAAAAGTGGGACTTCTAGAAGGCGGAATAGTCTCTGGATTAAGACTGAAAAGAGATCTTCAATCAAGAAGAGGATAGAGAAGGAACAGAGTCTGAGCTATGAAATGGAAACTGCAGACCAGATAAAACTGGGATAGTCTAACAAAGTGCTCTTGAGATGAGTTAAAACAAGAAATCTCAGAGAACGATGAAAGTTAGATAAAGAATTCGCTTAGACTTGAAATCCTAACCTTGAGCCATCTTGTTGATTGGCTCTTTATCAGTATCCCCCCCATTTTGACTTATGGTTCATTGATATATTTTCTTGTAGACGTCAAAACATGACAGGCGATTTAGAGGAAACGGAATACGGAGCCACAGGTGGATTCCCCGAAAGAAGTGGATTCTAAACCCCATGAACCCCACACAAGTGTGTCTAGTCCATTCTAACAGAGGGTAACGCACAATCATTAGAACTCCATAAGCAGGTAACGCACATTCATTAAAGCACCAAGAACACTCTTATCAGTTCCCACGGCAATTTTTCTTGTCGCAGCCTACCTGTACCAAAAGGTTACAATGCAAAGACGATTCCCATAGTACCACATATTATTTGTGCCGTGCGTTACCGTCATATTCCCACAAAACAGACAGTCTACCAAGTAAAGCACACCATCAACATCCCAATCTTGAGATACTGGAATTTCTTGGTGTCTTAGCAAAATCTTAATCGGAAATTAAAAGCAGCCGTGCATATACTTTTTTGCAGCTATCTAGAAATTATAGGTGCGACACCACATATCTCTATGCTCCGTATGATACTAAACCACAACGGAAGAAATATAAAAGGACTGGAGAATATTCTCTTATGACTTTCTCATCAGCAATGGAAGAGAAGAGTCCAGCCAAGGTGCTTGACACTGTTACAAGTGTTAACACTCAATTAGAATTTGTGCTTTCGCATAGTCAAGAAGAAGTGTTGGGTATAAGTGAAATTGGTGTTACCCTTACTTCCAGTCAAAAGTTTACAATCTTAGCAAGGTTATCGTTGGATGGTTTGGTTTCCTTGGATGACTTGCCTCCTGTTGCAACCTATATGATTGAGAAGATCGAAGCGTTGAGTGTGTCTGAAGCACACAAAATTATAGTTGATGCTTTGGATGTTTATAATGGAGATGTTAACATCCCACACCAAGACTACGACTTATTCCAAAGATTGATTGATTCCGCTCCTGCTGACTTGAGCTGTGAGCTCAACCCCTTACTGGAGAAGACACCAGAAAAAGGTGGAGTGGCTGAATTAACCGACTCCTCCTCTGGTAACAACCCGGAGTCCTCCGACTTGGAAGATTTACCAAAGGCATCTTACTTGGAAATCACCGACTGGAACCTTCAGGTGAGATTGGAAGCTGCTTTGATAGCTTACTTTTCCCCTTACCCAGAAGTTAGATCTGTCTGTGATCCTTTTGACGACCCAGACTTGCCATGCGAAACCGTGAGAGTTTACATTTTGGGTATCATTTGGACTGCTGTTGGTACTTTTGTTAACCAGTTCTTCTCTGAAAGACAGCCCTCCATTTCTTTGGATTCATCAGTTGTTCAGATTCTTCTCTACCCTAGTGGTTTGCTTTTGCTGACGATCTTACCCAAGTACAAGTTCAAGGTGTTCAACCAAGTAATTGACTTAAACCCTGGTCCTTGGAACAACAAGGAGCAGATGTTAGCAACCATCTTCTACTCGGTCTCCTCAGGTGTTTCATATGTTTCTTACAATATCCACGCTCAAAAAATGCCACTTTTCTACAACAACCAGTGGGCCACCTTCGGGTACCAGGTTCTTTTAATCTTGAGTACCAACTTTATGGGTTTTGGCTACGCAGGATTTATGAGAAAGTTTGCTGTGTACCCAGTGAAGTCAATCTGGCCCACTATCCTTCCAACCTTGGCTCTTAACAAGGCTTTGTTGGCCCCGGAAAAGAAGGAGAAAATTAATGGCTGGACCATTTCCAGATACCGTTTTTTCTTCTTCACTTTTGCAGCCTCTTTCTGTTACTTTTGGATTCCAAACTACCTCTTTGGTGCAGTAAGTGTTTTCAACTGGATGACATGGATCAAGCCAAACAACTTCAACTTGGCTGCTATCACTGGATCGGTTAGTGGATTGGGTCTCAACCCTGTCCCTTCGTTTGACTGGGCTGTTCTTAATTTCAATGCTGCTTTGACAATCCCATTTTATTCCCAGTTAAACCAGTACATTGGTTCCTTGATTGGATTCATCTGTATCGTTGCAATTTACTACTCCAACAACAACTGGTCAGGTTATATACCTATTAACAGTTCTTCGTTGTACACTAACACGGGTGAAGTCTACTCCGTTAAACTGGTGGTTAACGAGAAGACTTTGTTTGACAATGCAAAGTACCAAGAGATCGGACCTCCATATTATTCAGCTGCAAATTTAGTCCTTTATGGGGCCTTCTTTGCGTTGTACCCATTCTCATTCATCTACGAGGTAATTGTCAACCATAAAGCCATGTGGTTTTCAGCTAAGAACTTGTACCTGTCGCTCAGAAATTGGAAGAAGTCAACTTATGAAGGTTACAATGACCCTCACTCGAGAATGATGAGTCGTTATCCTGAAGTCCCAGACTGGGCTTTCGGTGTTGTTTTGCTTCTTGCTGTTATGTTTGCTATTTTATGTGTCAAGTTGTACCCTGCAGAGACTCCAGTCTGGGGTATCTTCTTCGCTTTGGCTATGAATTTCGTCTTTTTGATTCCATTGACTGCTATTACTTCTACCACAGGATTTTCATTTGGTTTAAACGTCTTGGTTGAGTTGATTGTTGGTTATGCTGTACCAGGAAACGGTTTAGCTTTGATGTTCATCAAAGCTTTGGGTTACAATATTGATGGACAAGCTTCCAACTATATTTCCGACCAGAAAATGGGTCACTACTTGAAGATTCCTCCTAGAGCCATGTTCCGTTGTCAGATGCTCTCAGTGTTCATTGCTTCATTCATTGGACTCGGTGTCATGAACTTCCAGATTGACAGCATCAAGGACTACTGTACCCCCCACCAAGCGCAGAAATTCTACTGCCCCAACTCCAAGGTCTTTTACAACTCTTCCATCTTCTGGGGTGTCATTGGTCCAAAGAAGGTCTTTTCCGGCTTGTATCCAATCTTGAAGTACTGTTTCCTTATTGGAGTTGTTGCTGCGTTCATCTGTGCAGCTATCAAGGTGTATGGACCAAAGAAGTACCTCAACTCTTTCCAACCTACTTTGATCCTTGGAGGTTTCTTAATTTACGCTCCTTACAACTTGTCATACTACACAGGTGGGTTGTACTTGTCGGCAGCTTCCATGCTTTACTTGAAGAAGAACTACACTGCTTTCTGGGAGAAATACAATTATATCTTCTCAGGTGCTATGACGGCAGGTGTTGCGTTCAGTGGACTCATTATCTTCTTTGCAGTTCAGTATAAGGAGGTTGATGTTCTGTGGTGGGGTAACAATGTTATGTACGTCGGGCAGGACGGCGATGGTATTTCAAGATTGAATGCTACCGAATCAGCCCCAGATGGGTACTTTGGTCTCAGAAAGGGTCACTACCCATAGCGAGTTTGAATTTAATAAATCTCTATACTAATAAAAGATATTGTGGACATTCAGTAGTTCTTTGAAAAATTGTTCTAAGATCTGTAGTCACCGTTAATAGTCACATATTCGTGCGACAAATCACAAGTCCAGAATTGGGTCAGTTCACCGCCACCAGTACCTAAGTCAATAATAATCTCCAAATCTTCGTGCTGCAAAATTTCGGAGGCTCTTTCTTCATCCACAAGCTCTGGTTCACCATTCACCAACAATTTCAACTCTTTAGTACCGTCAGTAGGAATAAACGAGACGTTTGTCTTTGAGGGGATCACCAGTTCCGAAGACACATCAGAGTAGCCAATGGCACAAAGGATACGTCCCCAATTAGCGTCCTTTCCGTACATCGCAGTCTTAAACAATGAAGAGTTTGCAACCGAACTAGCAATGGTCTTAGCATCTTGGTAAGTTAAAGCGTCTTTGACAGTAATGGTGATGAATTTAGTTGCTCCTTCACCGTCTCTGACGACTAACTGAGCCAATTGCTGGGCAAAATCGGTGATTTCGTCTTGAACTTGGGCAAACTCAGGACTGGATTCGTCGACAAGGGGCCCGCCTGCGGCACCGTTTGCAATAGCTACAATAGTGTCATTTGTGGACATGTCACCATCGACACTGATACTGTTGAAAGATCTTTCAACTGCCTGCGAGACACTGCGTTGGAGAGCTCCAGCAGTGATAGGTAAGTCGAGCACAAAGAAACCCAAGAGTGTAGCCATGTTGGGGCAGATCATACCGGCACCCTTGGCCAAACCAGCCAAAGTGTACTGTGTACCATTGAGAGTGAAGGTTTTCGAGACCAACTTGGGGAAGGTGTCTGTCGTGCAAATAGCTTGGGCACAGTTTATCCAATGTTGGTGAGATGAACCCAATTCACCAGCCAACTTTGGGATGCCATTCAAGATGTTTCCGATTGGCAAATTGTTACCGATAACACCTGTTGACATGACCAATGACGAGTCCGGTGAGTTTCCTAACACCTTATCGGTTGTGTTGATCATGTCTTGGGCATCTTTCATTCCTTGCAGGCCAGTAACAGCATTAGCATTTCCACTGTTGATAATCAATGAATTGATGCCAACACCGCCATTCAGTTTCAAGATCTTACTTGAGATTTGAACAGGCGCAGCCTTGAACTTGTTCTTGGTGAATGCAGCACCTGCAACAGCTTGCGAGCCGAATGTGTTACGCAATAAGGCGAGATCGAGGGATTTTCCATCCTTCTTGACACCGCTGTGGATTCCTCCAACCTCAAATCCTTTTGGATACACCCCAGACTTTGGAACAAACCTGGCGGCCTTGTTCAATAAACGAGTTGTGTGCTTCATGTGATGAGTCAAAAGAAAAAGAATGAAGAAAAAGAATAAAGAAAAGTGAAAATTTAGCTAGTTATCAGAATCAGCGCGGTAAATTTTTCATCTCAAACCTGATTACCGGATTAGGACGCCCATAAAGAACTTTGCTGAGGAAATCTTGCTTGAACTCCGGAGTTGAGTCAGAAGACAGCTCCAACTAGCTCTTGATTGTGGAAGTGAGATAGCTAGCATATACTTCAAAGATAATATGAACCATAGTGATATGATCGGCTGTAAGCCTCTTTCAATTATCGTTCTTGCTGCTACCGATGAATCAGTGAACAGTTTACTAAATCTCAATCCTGTAAAATCGCGGAATAAGTACAATATGCACTTGGCCAACCTACTAGCAACACTATGTGGGCGAAGCATGGTGATTACACGCAGGTTCACGTATTACAAAGTTGAGCTTGCTAGATCGGATTTGCATACCTGAGAGGCGAAGCAGGGAATTACAACTCCTGTCGAGTTCGATTTAGTGATAGAAGTGCGTCCAACGCCTTATGGTATTTCCTTGTTTCCAAACCACTATTGCATGAACATTGACATCATTCGACCCCACTGAAGGTCACCTGCTTCACATTCTCATGATCTCAATGTTACAGGCACTGTTACTGATAAGCAAAGGATTCATAGTCATGTGTCATGTGATTCTCTCAGCCGTTGCTATTGTTTCTCCACAAATCGCACCTAGTTTCCTTAGCTCAGCCTTCAAAAGATGTCATCTCCGAGGCGTTAAGGAGAAGTCACTGCAAGGCCGATTAAATACTCTGATCCATATCAGTGGACAGGTGAGTACATTTAATTCCAGATCTAGTTTAGAGTCAACGCTAAAGAGTGCCAAACAGACCTTTGATCAATTGAAGGATCAGCATACAAAAGTTACTAAAGTCTGAACTGATGAGCTCATTACAACTAACTCTGGAGCTTGGTAGTTCTCATTCACCCCCAGAGCACACTAAAATCCACGCAATCTTTGCCCTCCATTGTCATAGAACCACACAATAAATATGAATGATGCACAAAAGGAATCTGGTAGCTGAAAAGTCCAGATGATTCAACATTACGAAAACGTCACTCGTAAAGTGCAGCGGACTGCGAATCAGTGGCAAATCCACTAAGGCTATGTGCTGCAACCTTTCCCTGTTAGGAACAAAAGTCCGTTTCCGCTGGTTATGCCTTTGAATTGAAGCAGGGCTGTGCCGTTATTGATGCAGGAAGATTGTAGCGGTTGTATGCAAACTTGTGGTGAGGTATCTTGATACTGCGGTACTAATCTTTTGATTTACCTATGACGGTGTTAGGAGGACTCCGGTAGAGTAAGTTGTGTGATTGAAATGAAGTATAAAGCCATTGTCAATTCCTGTGTCAGTTCAAACATTTCAGCAGCTTCAATCATGTTCAACAATTATCGAGTCTACCCTATTCATAAAGACAGCGGAAATTATTCAGTGTACCCTGCTGGAAACAAGATAAACATGAGCAGACGCGAAAGGAAACATTCGCATCCCATCTTAGAGACTTCAGGTGGAGGTGTTCTCTCGGTGCACGCATCTCGAGTCCAATATTTAAACGGAACAACGGGCAACTATGAAGAATTGTGTCTGGTGAAGAAAACGAAAAAGGCCAATCATGGTTGGTACTCATTCAAGTTTCCCTGGGGTAAAACAATTGCTCTCTTCCATCAAAGCTTGCCGATAATTGACTACGAGTATCAGGGCGTGATTTACAGGTTAATGCGAGTTAGAGACTCCATTGTCATTCACCAATTGCAGAGGGAAAGAGGGTATTCTTTGTTCGACAGCTGGACCCTGTGGAGAAAGAAATTTGATGAAAAAGACAACCGTTTACACATGTATAGCTACAATTACGATTACACGAGTGGAGCTCGCAGAATTGGAGAAGTAAATGGCAAGCAGTTTATAGAGATGGAGTACCAAGGCAATGAGTCCAACATGTTGTTACACTTGAGCATCGCAATAGTCATTAGAAAAGTCGCAAAAGAGCATTTTGACGTAAGAAGCACCTCCAGAGAGCACAGAGACGTTACCTTTGGATCAACGCCAACTCCTCGTCACCTGGGTCAACAAGTATATGTTGTGAACAGACCCATGAAGCAAAAAAAAAAAAGCTCTACCAGATGACGTCGACGACGGCAGCAGCGGCCCTGGTACTGTAGCCATTGATAATGAAACTATCAACTAGACAATTTATAATGATTAATACGATTTTAACTAATTTGCAGCCAAATATTATTGAGAAGCAACTTCCCTTATATATTTTCTAAAAAGCCTTGCCCTGTCTCTTCAATCTCATCTTTTCAGCGTATGTCAATGTTTTTGGTGCTGCTGCAGCAGCCTCAGCCTCCTTTCTGGCAGCTTCTTCTGCGGCTCTCTTTGCGCTCAATTCGGCTGCTTCCTCAGCAGCCCTCTTTTCAGATGCAGCAATCTCAGCCTCTCTTTGACGCTTCTGCTTCAATTCAGAAATACGCTGTTGCTTAACCTGCTCAATACGAACCTTCTTAGCAGCCTCGAATCTGGCAGCAGCAGCAGCTTGCAACTCGGAGATCTTCTTGTGGTTGGCAGAGTCAACAACCTTCTTGAATGCTTCGTAATCTGGCAAGATTCTCTGGAAACGTGCCTTCAACTCAACAGCCTTGGTGTACTCAGTCTTTGCCTTGGCAATCTTGGCCTTGTTCAAGGTTTCGAAGTTCTTGACTTCCTCATCCTTTTGCAAAAGAGCATCTTGTTCGTGGTGCTTCAATTCAACCTTTCTGAAAGCTCTCTCAGCATGGTCAACCTTCTTGGACAACGACTTGAGCTTGTCATCTAACTCCTTTCTGTCCTTGTTCAATTGGTCCAATTGCATTTGCTGCAAGTTGGCAGTATCCAATTCGTCCAAGTTGTCCAAATCAACCTTGATGATACCCTTCGCATTGATTTCCTCGGCAAGCTTTCTCTTTTCGTTGGCCTGGATAGTCTTACGTTCCTTTTCGAGCTTTTCGAGACTCTTGCGTTCTTGTTCATGCAACAATCTCTCTTGTTCAGCCTTCTTTTCAGCAACTAAACGTTCAGCCTTCAATTTGGCGGCTTCCTCCTCCTCCTTGGCCTTCTTTTCTTCTGCAACTCTCTTTCTCTCCTTGATGACCTCAACACGGTCGGCCAACTCTTGTTGTTCCTTCACCATGTTAGAAATAGCGCGTTGCAAAGCCAAGTTGCGCAGCTCAGTCTTCTGTGAAGAGTTCGAGGAACCTTCTATCAATTGGGCAGACTCACGCAATGTAGATGCAAGTTGTGAGATTTGAGTTCTAACCAATTGGGCAGGAGAAGATTGCAACTTGTCAACAAAAGTGTCGTTCAAAGACTCCTCGAATGGAGAAGACTTGAAGATGACAACTTCAGCTTCATGGTCGATAGTCAACGACAAGTGACCATCTTTGACAGCATTCACAATCAACTCCTCAACTTGTAACTCGTTCAAGGAGTATTCAGCATCGACATCAAAGATACCAAGCGAAATCAAGAAGTCCAACTTGACTGTCTGGTAAACCTGGCTGACCTGTTGGAAGATTCTAATCAAGATGACTTCGGTCAAAGTAGGGATGTAGTGTGCGTAATCCTTGTCAGCCTGGATAGCCTTGAATGCGTTGGCAATCTTTGACTTGATATTCAATGGGTGGAACTTTCCGTTTTCCAAAACCTCAAACAAGTGCTTGATCGATGGGTCGACAAATCCAAGAATGTTCTTGTTGATGATCGACTTGATAAGTCCAGACTTAGTTGGCACAGCATTCAAGTTCAACAACGACGACAACTTGGAGTTCTTGGTCTTGTACTCGTCTACAACGGTCTCGTTAGTGTTCAAGGCCTTTTGTGGAATGGCCAAAGTAGACAAAACCAAGGTGGATGCATAGTGAGACAATTCCTCATCAGTTGCGTTAGGGGATTGCGAGTACAAGTTGAAGAACTTGTTCCATGCAGCAGCATGGAAGAGCGCATTGTCAGAAACAGCAAAGATTCTGGCCAAGTTCTCGTAGTAGTTGACCATCATGTGAGGCTTTGGTGCCTTCTTCGATGCGGTGATCAAGGTGTGCACATCGTCAACCGAACGGAAAGATTCTTGCCATAACTCCAATTTGACAGAGATGTTTAACTGGGCAAAACGTTGCTCCAAGTAACGCTGAACAGTTTCGTTCTCAGAAAGATCAATGGCATTATGAGTGGAAGCCTTGACCTGGGTGGTAACAGACTGCATGTGAGCTCTCAACAATTCACACAATCTTCTGAACTCTGCCTTTCTCTTAAAGTTAAGGCAGAACTTGAACGCTTGGTTTACAATAGCAGAGTAGGTGACTTCCAACTTGGAGTTGTTTCTCAAGATATCCAAAACGGCTCTGAAAGCTTCCCACAAGAATCTCAACCATGGAGTAACCAATTCTCTTTCTGTTCTATCAGCTGAATCGGTGTTCGACACGGCACTCAATAAGATCAGTTCAGGGGATTCGGCTGACTCCAAGTCTTCTTCTTCGTCCTGGTCAATCTTGATATCGGCCTTGGCTTGGGCCTCATCCAACTTCTTCTCAGCCAAGTCAACAAACTTACGAACAATGACTTGGACAGATTCCAAACCGTTCTCCGACATCTGGACGTTCTTCTTATACTGGTGTAAAGCATCCTTGGCCAACTTTCCGCGTCTCAAGTCTACAGCTAACTCAATAAGCAAAAGGGCAATGGGCTCCAAGTCCTCAACTGCAAGGTAACGAATACGTTTGGATGTAATCAAATCGTACAAGGTGTCCAAGGCAGCATTGTGTTGGCCAACTGCAATCAAATCCTGAGCACGCTTCAACACGTTCTCAGGACGGAAGTTATGGTTCTTGTGTGGTGGAGGCATAACGTGTGGTCTTGACTTTGATTTGATGTCGCTACGAAAATTTTTCACCTAAAAAAGCGTCGTGTGGGTCCTAAAAATTTAGCTGCAAAATGTCTCCAGTGAAGCTGGGACTGCCACTTTAAAAGGATCCTCAGAGAGAAAAGTGGTGGGATGAGCTTATTTTGGTGTGGAAGTGGAGTTTTCGAAATCTTTCAAGACCAAAAACAATTACTATACGACCGGTCTAAAGATTCTTTTTTATTTGTATATTAATTCGTAGAATATTTGAAAGAAAGAAGTTAAAGATAGAAAACAACATGTACAGTGCTTTTCATTCAATACGGAATAATTGCTTCAATTCCTTGATCTGGATAGATGGCAATTGGATAGTAAATTTACATGTACGATCCGAAATGATCAACCGGTGTCCTTTTTACAATTAAGTACTTACTTCCAACTACTAATATTCGCAGCCATATCGTATGAACTATTCTATACCCTGAATCAACCTATCACTGATAATAAAGACTAGAAAGGAGGAAACTTCTCTTCCATCTCAGGAACCAGCTTCTCCAAGCCATCCTTGTCAATCAAAATAATACTCAACTTTGGATCAATGCCGTACTCAGTAAACACTCTTCTCAGATCGGTATCTTGCTTAACATGTGTGTAGTCGTAATTTCCAAAATACAGAGCATTCTGCTCCAAAACCATATCTTCGTAATGGAAGTAGTCCATCTCTACCTGCTCTTCTTCAACCTTCTTCTTTTTCTTCTTGTTGTTACTGTCTTCATCTTCAATTTCTGCGGCAACCAACTTGTATACTTTCAGGATAACCAAGAAGTAGTCGAATTCAAACGACTCTTGTGCGTCTTCTGCTTTAGCCATTTCTTCTATTAACATCTTGTACATTGGAGGTACCACTTCAACAGGCATGTTAATCATTCTTTCTGAGATGATCAACCCCACCTTCAATTTGGAGTCTGGAGCAAGAAGTTTACGCAACATGATATTAAGTTCAGTCTGCCTCGAGGTCTTATCAAGAATATATGAGACAACCTTTTTGATACTTGACTTTGTTATATGTTCATTAACATTAAGTACAGTTAACAAAGCAAAAGGATCACTTTCCTTACCGTCAGTTTTAATAGTAGTGCCTACTGAGTTCTTGGCCAAGATCAAATCGGCCAACCCAGAAATATCCATCTCCAGTGAATCATCTCCAAACAACTGGGTCAAGAAGGTCTTCGTTGCTAAGAAATCAACCTCTGGGTTCAAGTCGAAAAAGTCAAAGTCCACGTTGACAATCTCTTCTCCTTCTTCAATCTCATTGTCTTGTTGTGGTGTTTGTTCTGTCTCAGAGTCAGTATCACTGACGTCAATGTCCGAGTCTTCGTCTACCTTTCTCTTCATTGTAGTTGGTTTTTTTTTTTGAGATGAGTTGATCAAGATGTCCTTAGTTGGAGGATATTCGAGTGGTGAGGATGATGAGGGAAGCCAGACACAGTATACTCAAAGTGTAAACAACCTGAGAGATAAGTCCAACGATACAGAGAAGTCTATCAGAGTTTCTGACTACTCAACACCCACCAACACAACTACAATTCAATCAAAACAAACATTTGGAGGTAAGATCAAGCAGCTACAATACGAACACGGTCAGTTTGATTTGGAAGCAAGGAGCATCAAGAGATCCAATCTGGAGTTGAAGAGAAGAGCCAAGGAGTTGAAAAGACAACGAATATTGAGAGAATTGAACGAGGAGAATCAAACTCACGACTCAAGAGTTGAATCACATTCGGAACCTTCTGACCAAGAGTCAGACCAGAAGGAACAATACAACTCTGATTCTGAACAAGAACCTGATCCCAACGAACCATACTCAGAGTTTGTTGGCGAATCAGAGGTCGACTACCAAAACAGACCCTATACTTACTTCAATGGATCAACTCCAAAAGCTTCCGAGTGCTTTGTACCAAAGAAAACAGTCCACACAACTCTTGCTCACTCCAAAGGAATAAATAAGCTTGAGTATTTTCCCAAACTGGGTCACCTATTGTTGAGCTGTGGTAACGACAGTACAATTAAACTATGGGACACAGTCTCATACGAACTACTAAGGATATTCCATGGACACTCTAAGCCAGTGAAAGACGTGGTTTTCAATAGCTCAGGAACACAGTTCTTAAGCTGTGGTTACGACAAAATGGTTTACTTATGGGAAACGACTGGGAAGCTAATTAAAACCTTTAAGCTCAAGTCTATACCCAATTGCATACGATTCCATCCGAACAACATTGAATTTATCGTTGGACTTTCCAACCACAATATTGAACACTATAGTGTTGAAAATAACGATCCATTGCAAGTGTACGACCATCATCTAGGCACTATCAATTCACTCACTATTGTGAATGAAAAGACATTCATGCTGACTTCAGACGACAAATCAGTACGAATTTGGAATTGGCAAATAAACATCCCAGTCAAAACCATCTCTGACCCGACACAGCACTCGATGCCATCAGTTGCTGTGCATCCAATTGAAGAGGATGGAAACCCAAGTTACATTGCTTTGCAATCAATGAACAATACGATCCAGGTGATAAAAGGCACAGGTAAATACAAGTTCAACAGAAAGAAATTATTTAAAGGCCATACTGTTTCTGGATATGGGATCCAAATCGATTTTTCACCGGATGGCAAGATCTTGTTGAGCGGAGATACCTCTGGAAGTGTTTACTTTTGGGACTGGAAATCAACAAGAATCGTGAAAAAGTTACGATTGAACGATAAGGTTGTGCTGTGCTTGAGGTTTCACCCTCGTGAGTCTTCAAAGGTTGTAGCTGGTGGTATAACAGGAGAGATATTCTATTGTGATTAAGATGCATAATAATGTACCACGCTACTTGATTGTAGGTGACATGTCGATCTTATTATCTGGTATTACTAGCTCTACATGTTGCTATCATTATATCATACGTAGCTCTTTATAAGTGCTATATTAACATTCTATTCAATAATGCTATTACACAATTACACACTTATCCTTCTTGTACGCATCTCTCCTCTTCTTTTTATGCAAACTCCTATGCTTATGTTTTTCATGTGAATGACCAGCATCCAAGTGAACCTGTTCCAAATGCAAACTCAAGGACGACCCATTCCGAGCTTCCAATTTTGGTGATGTCAACAAACTCGTCAATTTCTTAAATGAGCCTTCGGAGGTAATACTGCTGACCTTCTTTAATTCAATACTAGAACTGTCAGTATCGTACAATTTCTTGTTCAGAGTGTTGGACCACTGACTATTGCGTCTAATCTGTGTCACCCCATCAGTCTCAACGGGTAATTCTTTCAAATAATTTTTGTCCTTGTCAGTAATGTACCAAAAGTACTTGTTTCTTACATCAATGAAATTAGGATCGTTAGGCAGGACTTCAGTTTGGTCCTCTGCGGAAACAATAGGACTGAGCACTGTCTCTTCTCCCCAAAACTTGTTTTTCAGCCCTTCTGGAGGGATCACTTTTCTTGGTGCCGAGTTATCGTTCGCTACCAACCGGTAGAACAACATGTACGGCCATTCAGTCTCAAATGCATCTTTGAAGGAGCGTTCTACTACCCTGTGCTTTTTCAGCATGTCGTCAAACAAGTACCAAGTGGCCTTATACGCTTGTTGCTCGCTGATGTCGTCAGTGTTCTTGCGCACAAGCGAAACAAAGTGCCCACATTCAATCAGTGTACCACGGTGACAAACCGCACTCTCTAAAATCAATTTATAATCACCCAGAGTGTTGTCATTGTCATCGTCAGCTACAAACAGAGGTAAGTTGATGATTGGAGGTATCACAATTTTCTTTTTGGACCTGTTTGTTTTCAGATTTTCAGAGTCAAAGGAATATCTTTTGAGGCATAATGGTAAGATAGGTCTCCGGTTTGCAAACTCTTTTGAAGTTGTGGCTGTGTGGAGATCAGGATGAGCTTCATCAGTATAGAATGGAAGAAGCCTTAAAAACATCCATGCTGGTAAATTCACTTCTCGTTTGCTCTCCGTGGTAGTTGTAGTGTTATTATTGGACCACAATGAGAGTGTGGATGATCTTGTTCGCGAGACAACCTTCACGGGAGAAGTCTTATCCGTGCTTCTGCGTGAGATTGGAATAGGCATTGTAGTTGACAAAGGAGGAATATCAGACAGTAATTCAATGTTCTCCTCATGTTCCAGCGTTGGTTCCATTTTCCCTGTCTCGTTTATCAGAACTCGCTTGAACGATTCCAAGGTAGCTCTGCGCTCCAATTCTCTACGCACGCTGATCGAGTTGCTAAAGTAATGCTCCAAGCACTCTTCAAGAAGAATATCCTCGGAAATATCAGCTGTATCCACAGAGCTTCCCTCAGATTCAGACTCCAACAATTCTTCATCCAGTGGGATGGACACAAAAAGCATTCTCTCCTTCAGGTACTTCTGATCATCTTCTTTGTTGAACTTTCCACCATGTTTGATGTCTACCTTGAAGGTAAGCAATGGCATCAGTAAGGTTTCCGTGAGAAACTGAAACAAGGCAGCTGCATCTTGTTGCTTATGGGACATGGCCTCTCTCCAGCCCAATGCATACAATGTTTCGCAAATTTGGATTGTCAAATCCGTAGTGATCAAGTAGCCTGATCTCATCAAATTCACATACAAGCGAAGCAAGCACGACAATCTGTTGATCTTTTTGTTGGGGTGGTTGCTGATGAAAAGAATAGGCTCGAACAGCTCCAAGTTAGCAAACATTGCGAAAAGTAACAGATCCATATAGCACATAACGTTCTCCCAGTTTTCTGATCCCTTGAAATGAATATGCTGACCCATTTTGTTTATGGAGGAGTTGGTCATAAAGTTACCACTGGTACTCAATTGGAAGAAACGAAGCAAATTGTATGCGATGATTGGATCGCCGTTGGAAAACGGCAGCTTGAGAATAGCTATCATCATGTTGGTGGTCGGAACCTCCAACTTATTGTGCTCAAACCATTTGGTTAATACTCCGATACTCGTGGAGGACAGTGTATACTTTTTTGGGTTGTGGCTCAAGTTGTCACCTCCAGCACCCTTGTGCGGTTTATGTCTATCGAAACCTTCAATATATGACACCCAAAAGGCATCGTCAAAGACTCCCTCGTCGGTGGTCCTAGACACCTTCTTAAACATCTAACCAAATTGCCTTCTAATTTTGTTGATTAGAATTTATTGATTTTCGATTATAGTATGGCCGTGCAGTCTTATGTAAGCTTTGATAGGAGAAGATCAAGATGATTCCGCATGGGGTGTACAAGTGACGTCAGACGTGTAGATCTATTCTCAGTAAACTAGCTGGATCAATAAGAGTATTCAGAGAGTGATTAAGAGATTGCTGGAGAATACTACGAAGATCGTACGTTCTTTTACATTTAGAGGGTGGCTGCAAATTAAGCGGTCGCTATTCCCCTAATCCTGAAAGTAAATGATGGGTGCTCGTGACTGTACACCCATAATGTATGTTGGCACTCGGTTATAATAATAAGCCGAAGTTAAAATGTATGATTTCGGAATGAGTGGAAGAGTTTGAGTGTAGACAGCTACAGAAATCATAAGATAAAGGAGAGGCATCTTGTAGGAGTGCGAATGGCTCTTGGCGTAGCCAAGTAGGAGATGGCTGATGATCCACAGTAAATTCTTCAAACAATACATAGGCATTTGGTGCCGTGTGACTTTATATTACTAATTGGTACTTCACAGTTTCCCTTTGATTTGCAACCACTTAAAATTGTTCATAACGGTAGTGAATGTAAAGAGACAACAAGGTTCTTCGTTGTTTGTATATACTTCAATCTGTGTGTATTTCGATCTTAATCTTACTCAGACTTATCACTAGCTTGTAACCAATCCAAGGTACAGTAGTCACTACGATACTCGGCCTTTTGGCCGATTTTCACAAAAAATGAGTGGAATTGTCAAGCCCACAAACGATCTTATGACATCTTTACTAGATAAACTATCGGTGGCACTAACTCACTTCGTAAAGCTATACAGCCGTAATATTCAATTCCTTCATCTTCCCCAAAACATCATCAATCTTCTTCTCCAACTTACCATTGATGTAATCCTCGCGTGTCCTTGCATCCAACTTGGCCTGCAAGTTGTTCAAATGATCGTAGTTCTCGTTAAAAAAACGGAGTTGGATCTTCACAAACAGCTCGAACAGTGGGTCCAAGAAGGGAGTTCTCAAGTTGATCAACTTCGGCAAGTCTTGTTTTAATTGTGTGTTCAAGTTGGTGTACTGAGCTTCTGCGTCTTGTAGCATATCCTTCAGTTCCTTGAGTTTAGTTTCGTACTCTGGCGATCCGCTGGCAGAGCCCTGGGGTTTTTCTATGAGTTTGCGGATCTTCAGTTTCAATGCATCATAATCCAATTGTTTGTGATGTCTCTTTTTGATGGCTTCATTGACTTCTACAAAGTACGAGTTGAATTTTGAGATTGGGTTGAGCACTGTGTGAGTGTATGGCGCTTCCAATTCTGCCAATGTTTGATCGTTCAAGTGTTTCATTGCGCTGGAGTACTCGTGGCTCAAGTGGTTATACTTGATAGTTTCACTTTCTGTTTCCTGCTTTTCCTTGTCATCTTTGTCTGCCTCTGCTGCTTCTGCAGCTTTTGCTGCGGTAGCAGCTCTAACCAAAGGCAGCGTACCATAGAAACTTCCCAACGCTTCACCCACATTCACTTGTGCATTCGTCAATATCCTCAACGATTCCAAGTAACTTCTCAACTCCTTATGCAATTTGACCAGCGTCTGTTCCATTTGTTTGAATCGACGTTCTTCATGCTCATATTCGGTATCGTGGGATTGTTCAATCTGGCCGGTTTTCACCATGACCTGAGTACCTGCACGATTGATCGCCTTTCTGAGACCACTCCACGACATATCTGTACTTCTTCTGATTGTTTTCTCCTATGCTTCACAGTATCAATGATCTGGCACTCGTACCAACTGTTGTTTCAGTTCCGGTTTACAAACAAAAGACCCGTTTTTGTGGCGTTACCAAAGATCCATGCCGCAACAATTCTAGACTTTTTCGCGAGCTGCGATGATTAGGAGGTTGATACGAATGGTCCTGGAAGTGCTCCGAGGTACTCCGCAAGGGCTCCGCAAGGGCTGCACAGGCTTCACTAATTGCCCCACAAACTTCTCCAATGTTCTACTTCTTTTTTTCTTCTTTCCAAGTCGGCAGTTTGTGAGCTGGATGCTACGTAATATTGCATAGCAGCGAGAATCTTTACGTGTATTGGATTTATATGGTGCCTGGCTTTTGTCTACCAGCTAACCTTACTGTTACATTCCTATATCACTTACCGTCTTACAGTATCTCACACATTTTCTACTCATGTTATTCACTCTCTCTCACATAATCCACACTGCACTCAATGTATCGCTTCTCCACACACTCTTCCCCATACAAAGCACTTTGTGCACGCAAAATCTCTCAATTACAATAAATGCTACATTCCAATTAGTATCTACCTTCGCACCCGTCGCTCCATTTCTGCATTCCCAAGCACACCAAACCTACTCTCAGTCCCATCGTCATCTCTGAGTGGTGGATATTTGCACCTTCTTGATATCCTGGGGTGCACAACTACAAATCCGTTCATCTTGTTTTCCACCATCAATATTCTTAAACCTACCTCCACATCAAAGCACCTCCAGTAACATATCCTCCCTCACATTCTTTTTCTTGTCATACTGTATCTTCCATACCCTTACATCCGTTTCGATCGGCTTCTTGATCTTCTGTATTGGGTTTATTTGGTCCATTCTAGAACCGATTCAGATAGCAACAGGCACAAAAAAAAAGTATTCACTTTAAGGAGACTGACGGAAAGAGGACGCCATGGGAAACAGCGCTTCAACAACGAATCTAAGTGCGGCGACAACCAGGAAGTCCACCGCGGGACAACGCAAGCTGCTGCTGTCGCTGCTGCAACTGCTGCAGCTCCAGCAGAACTCGACCAACCAGAAAAACCTCGACGAGGAGTTTAGTGATATGATCTTACATCAGGTCAAACGGGATGAAAATGTTATTAAGAAGATCCTGAACAACAGCACCTTTGGTGCTGGGAGCAACAATGCTCTTCCCACATTCCCACCTCCGCCGTTGGGAAGCCAGGCTCATGAGCATTTCAAGAACCATATCCAAAACCACCATAACAATGGACACAATAAAGGTAAGCCTGCCAAGATGGCTAAATATACAGATTTCACCAACGATCTTATCGAGGATGAGTTCAACGAATTGAACCAGGGCCTTATCGAAACCGAACCTACTGAAATCACGAGGAACTTCTTGCAGGACGACGTGGATATGGAGATGGGAGAGTCGGCCCCACCTGAAGCCCAACACGATTTTTCTAAAATAGACTTTACCAAAATAGGCTCCAACCAGGAGTCCCCGAGATTGCCATTTGGAGCCGACGTGATCCAGGAGGTGGTACACTCGGAAACAGACCAACAGCACTATGGAAATGACAATAATGGTACCAAAAACATTCCTGTGGAAATCAAATGGGTCAATGTGAACAAAGAATCGATACATAAGATATCGATCATTGGATCTTTTTCCAACTGGAGGGATGTAATCAGATTAGTGCCCTCTGTTTCTCACCCTAGTGAATTTATAACAACACTTTCCCTTCCTCTCGGAGTGCACAAATTGCTCTATATCATCAACAACGAATACCGTGTGAGCGACCAATTGCCCACTGCAACAGATCAAGAAGGTATCTTCTTCAACTGGTTCGAAGTGATTGACGATACCCACTTATTCAACCACTCACTGAATCAGCCCAACCACTTGAACGCGCTGACCGATTACGATGCAAACATCATCTCTTCGGACTTCCACCACACCTTCCACAGCAACTCATCCATGAATAGACACTTGAGTGCTGGGAAATACGAGGTGGACAAGATCAACAAAAAGTCAACGAGCTTCTTGGCCAAGTTGTCCAAGGAATCGACCGACTTTGAACATGTGGAATACATGGACACTGACCTGCAGCACCAGCCTGACCAAGTCCAACCAAGCAATGCCTTTGTTTCGAAAGCTAACTCATACGTTTCTAACAAGTACGTTCCTTACAATGAATCCACGTCGTCGTCTTTCCAAAGGAACCACTATGGCAAGCCCAAGCTCGTATACTCCAGTGAGATCCCTGAGATGTTTGTGAACTACGATTACTTCAAACAAAAGGGCGAAGACTACGAGCTCCCAGAACCACCCCAACTCCCAGCACATTTGAACAATGTCTTGTTGAACAAGATCTCACAACCAGGAGGGAACCCACACTCGCAAAGCAACTTGTCGCACATACCTCACACGTTCCCACAATCTGGCAGCAACAACAGCGACTTCAAACCTCCTAATGCAGGCTTTATGGAAAACACACAGCTGAACTCATCGCAACAAAGAAGGCCGCCCTTGAGACGTGCAGACTCGTCGTATTATGCAAGCAACAAGGAGGCATACCACCTCTCTGTTCCTAACCATGTAATCTTGAACCACTTGATGACTACCTCGATCAGAAACGATGTGCTTACAGTTGCCTGTATTACCAGATATCTGGGTAAGTTTGTAACCCAGATTATGCACTCACCGGCGGAGTAACCAAAGTATATATAACTACCTGAGCATATCCAGCGGATATGATATATCGAACCCTTGAGGTTGTCCTAATGCCTACCTTTCTCCCATCTTAACTGGGACTGCATTGCGCTGTAGCAACCTCTTTTAACAATGACTTCTAACTGCAGTATATTGAGCTCGGGATAGAATTTCATACAATATGAGTGCAACTTTTGGAGCAACATGGTCCGTTTTTCCTTGGGATTATCTCTCGTCCAGGCTTGATATCCCAAATTGAAACCGCAATGAGTTTTGAGTATTTCCAAGACATTCAACTCGACTTCTTTTGTTAATTGGATGTCGTAGTCTTCCAAGCCCAAGACCTTTTGGAGCTCAAAAATGTTTAACCGTGATGTGTATTTTTCTCTTGAGGTCCCGTCGTTGCCTTCAAGTTTAATGTAGTTTTTGCCAGGGACAACCATAAACTCGGCATTAGTGTTTTGGTCTCCAGTCTTCAATGGTTCTTGTATTTGGTACTTTGGTAGTTTTTTCAAATCCTCCAAGGTTGCGAATTGGGGAGCTGGTTTTGCTTTAGGTTTTGATTTGCACTTTGCCTTGGGTTTAGAACTTTTTGACTTGGGTTTTGTCTTAGATCGTTTGGTTGGCTTCTGTACTGAAACAGTTGGTAATGATATAGATGGTATTAAACCAGTTGGTTCTGCTTTTATTGGTGTAAGAATTGGCTCTTCAGTTGGCTCTTCAGTTGGTGCAGGCGTTTGTTTCCTCGTTTTTGAGGTCCCTGAGATTTCAAACCGTTCTTTGAACTCGTTAAGCTTGGTAAAAAAGTTGATTCTAACAAAGAACTTCAAATTGAAACTCAAGGGTTTTCTAATGGTAATGTGTTTGCTTTTTTGGAATGCTGAAGAGTTACCAGTATTAGGACGCAAGATACTGCTCCTACGACGGTTTCTAATGGAAGATCTGCGTTTTGGGGTCGGTTTTGCAGTTGCTGTTAGGGCGTTCTTTCTTGGACGTAGAACACGGAAGTGTGATATTTGTGGTGGTTGAGTGACGTTGTATGAGGTAGTCACAAAAGGCTCCTTTTGAAGTGTTTCTACAGCCTCTAGTTCTATGTTTGGATCCTTTTTGGCATCACCTTCACACTCGAGTGGAGTTGTCTCATTCTTCACATTCTCCGATTCATTATGGCTGCAAAAAATCTCGTTTATTTCTGAAGAGTCCACAGAATCACCCACATCACCACAATTCAAACTGCTCAACAAAGCCACCTGGGCTTTGGATATACTCTGGCTAAATATGTTAGCTGCACTAGTTGATTGAGGTAACGACGAAGGAAATTCACCTGGAAATATCGAGTATTCTTCACTGTCTACCACTTCAAGCAACACCTCATTCCATCCAGCCGTTGGACTGGAAGCAATTCGATGCGTACTTTCATGAGCATCCTCTTCCCAGTAGTCCCCCGGTGAAGATCCTCCAGGAAACTGATCATCAATTTCTTCCACTTTCATGCCAAACTTATTCTGCCGTTCGTGGTCAATAAACATATACTGGTTTGGATTAGGTGTGCTTGGGATTGGGATCTCTAAATCTGAAAAGAACATACTAATTTATTGCAGAGATGAAAGAACAAGAGAGAGGGGGGAAGTGGCCTTTATATAGTTCTCTGCAGCCTGCGTCGATTAAAAACAGGGATGGACTGGTTCGTGATTGGATCATCTTGGAAAATGTGTATGTATCGGAGTTTATGTGTCAAGGAAGCAGCGAACGTGGGAGAAGATAGGTAGAGAGGATAAAGGTGGTTTTCAGGGTGTGGATCGTAGTGGCTATGATATATACATACCTATACGTGTATGTATATATATATATATATTGATCGATACTCTTTACCCTCCCATGGTAATTGCTATCAGTAGGATATGTGTAGTCTAGAGTTTGTAGAAAATTACCACAGTTCATGGCAACGTTCAATTTCAATTCGTGTCATTCACTTCTACTACTTCACTCATTGGCCACTGGGATATGTGGTTGCTTAATCAGAATCTCGCAACTCTAATTCATACGAAGAGGTCTAGCCCCGCATTTACACCCATCTACGTTTGGAGATTTGGTTCCAGCTATCATACTAAGTAAAAGTTAAACCAATGGAAATGTATATCCATGGCATACTAAAGGATACTTATCCAGTAGTAAACATAATTTACCTAACATCTTTACTGTATCTATCATTCCTAGTTTTATAACCACCAACCCACACACACACCCAATTGTTGGTTCCATTGACCCTACACTCATCCACATAGAATTTGTCTCACCTCGCATAATATTTAAACCTATATCTACATCCTAACTTATCCAAGTTAAAATCTGCTCAATCCAATCAGATACAGCTGCTCTCGTAATATCCTATCATATCTACTTTATTCATACCTAAAAACTATCTCAATCACGCTCTCAAACCGTCTGACTCTCAATAATATTTTCAACCACTCCCTCAGCATCACTCTTCAAATATCTAGAGTTCATCAACACCTGCAACAATCTCTTGATCCCCATGTCAAGATTGAACCCAGCCAACTGGTTCAAAATCGTTTGTCTCTCGTGCTCTTGGTTCATGTATCCCATCTTGCTCAACACATTTCCAACCTCCTCTGCAGTCTTGATCGATGGAATCGAAATCGCATTCGTGAAACAGTCAATCATGTTCATGTGCTTCAACACAGAGTACTGCGACGTCGTCCCGAGAATCAACAACTTACGGCCCTTGGGCGGCTTCTTCGTCAAGTACACCATTAACAATTGCAAGATCTCGTTGGAGAAACGTGGTCCGATCGGAACGTAGTTGATCAACGTCTCGATCTTGTCAATCACTAAGATGTTCAACGGCGACTTGTACACGTCTCTGAACACATTGTCAATGTACGCAATCTTACCCGGCTCGCTCATACCCACCAAACTCTCGGCAGACAACATCTTGATGAACGGGAACCCAGAGTTCAACGCCAACGTAGCCGCAATCGCAGTCTTACCTACACCAGCAGGCCCGTGCAATAATATACTGAGCAAGTTCTCCGTCTCGCTGCCCTTGATCTCATCAATAAATGATTGTCCCCTGACAAAAATGTGGTTGATGTTACGGCTGTACTGGATAATTCCGTATGGTGCTGCCAGCTTGATATCCTCTTCATCTGTACCGAACGCTGGCTTCACCTCCTTGAGTGCCAGCAAGAAATCGTCCTTTCCTATCGTCATTTGGTCGATCGTGGCAAGATCAATCAGCGCCACAGACCCCTTCTTGGTGTGTCTTGAAATCGCGAACGACTTGGCAGAGTTGCACAACCCTTCTAATTCAGCACCAGTGAAGTTCTTGGTGAGCGAACTCAACTCGTGGAAATCAACGTCCTGGTCCAACAAGTTGTTTTCACGCAACTTGGCCGTGTGGATCATCAAAATGTCAAATCTACCCTTCTCGTCCGGCAACGCAATCTCAATCTGGATCTCGAAACGACCTGGTCTCAATAACGCATTGTCAATCAAGTCCAATCTGTTGGTCATACCAATAATCAAAATGTTGTTCAACTGGTCAACACCGTCCATCTTGGAAAGCAACTGGTTGACAACATTGTCCCCGACACCAGTTCCGTCCGACTTGGCAGACCCTCTTTGTTTGAATACAGAATCCAACTCATCAAAGATAATGACGTGCAAGTCCGAGTCGTCTCCCTTCTGCTTGTATTCCGCCTCAGCTTCCTTAAACAAATTTCTAATGTTCTCTTCAGAAGCACCCACATACTTGCTCAACATTTCTGGACCATTGACGATCTTGGGCTCCTTCCCGTTCAACATCTTGGACAACTTACGTGCAATCAATGTCTTACCGGTACCTGGTGGACCAAAAAGAAGCAAACCCTTACAATGCTTGTAGTCCAACTTCTCGGCAATCTCAGGTGGCAAGATTCTACTGTTGAAAGCTCTTCTGAAGATGTCCTGGAACTCTGCATCTAAACCACCAATACCCAAGTCTTCCAACTTGAAATCTGGGTTAATGATTTGCTTCTTGACGCGCGGACGGCCTCCTCCAGCACCCAATCTTTTGCCCTGTAGTTTTGCTGGCTTGTCCAAGTTGATAATGGACTTTGGTTTAGGGTAGAACACCACATCTGTTTTACCTCTGGTGAGAATTCCCTTCAATGACAAATCGCTGGAGTCCTGGATTGAAGGACCGTCGGCCTTCATAGCCACGACTTGGGCACTGTTAATGACAATCAGCAAAACAGTTCCTTTGTACTCCAAAACGATCTGTTGTGTGGGTTGCAACACTTGGTTTTCCAAGGTGCTAACGAAACGGTCCACCAAATCATCATGGCTGATAGGGTTAGAGTTTGCATGCTTCGAAGAACGGAAGTCAACTAACAACTCCAAACCACTGAGATACTGCTCATGGCCGCCATTGTGCTGGAAGATATTGTACGATTCAATAAGAAGATCCTGGTCAAGCGACCATCTTCCCCATATTCTTACGTTGGAAGCCAAACCAATTGCGCCTGGAGCAACGCCTTCGTGTTTCCAAATGGTATAAACATAATGGCCATCGAGTATAATCGTACTGCGATCAGGTACCCCGTCGAAATCAGCAGGATTGACTGCAACACAGTTGGAAAGAATCACATCATTCAGAGGACAATTCGCCGCTCTGAGAGTTCTCTTGATGTGTCTAGCATTCGATTGCTGAGAGGAATGAGGTTGTCCTTGGGGGTATGGAGGAGGAACGGGTCTGCTATGAGATATAGTGGGCTGACCGGGATTGCTCGGAGTATTGGAGACTCTCTGAAAGCCGAACTTTTCCATCTTGTTTGCTCTTAAGTTGTGAGTTGTTCTGATGAAATTGTTTGGTAAAAAACGCGACACGACATTGAACGAGCGAAGCGAGTGAACAGTGGAAGGAGGAAGAAGGATGAAAGAAAGGAAGGAAAGGAGAGGGCAGTAGACTGCTGTGATGTACAACAACAATATTTGTTGCAAGAGATTCTATCGATCAAGTGAAATTAAATCCAATTAAGATAATTGGTATACTATATAACCTTAAAGTATAGCAGAGTAACATTGAGCACACTTTGAGTGGAGCTCTGCCAGGTGCAAAGAGCTCGAGTAGAATTACGTATTTAAAATCCATAGTTGAGATTATTGATGACGATTCTTATGTGGTTTGTACCTCAACAGACTCGTCTCGCTGTTGGCTTCAGCTCTTTGCACCCTATTGAATTGATATAGTGACATATAGTATACTGAATCTAGTATTGACGATTCCAGTTAATAGAATCATTACACGCGTACAAGAAGCTCCTAGTTCCCATCTCAACCCAACCCCATCACTTGGTCCAATTCTCTCCTACATCACAAATAAGCTCATTTACATCAGGAACATCAGGAACATCAACATCAGACAGGTTTCACTGCCTGCAAGTCCCCAGTCTCACATGTATCTACTGCAAAGCTTATACCGACTCTAAATAACCAGATAAGTGACATGCATCATGGCGACTTCAAGCATTGTAGCCAATTTTTATACTTTGTGAACTCGCCCTGTTTTCAAACCTCAATAAAGCAGACGGAATACCCTCGTTTAGGTATTTTTTACTAAGAATAGACCAGTGCTTGAGTTGCTGAAGCTGCTGTATACCTCTTTCTTACCTGAACTACACTGAAATAGAGTGCGGGAGGTGAAGGTTGACAAGAGCTATATGTATGCTCTTTAAAGTTTGTGAATTTGTGCTTGCAAATTTGGTTGCAATTCCGTGGCCTTTCTACATACGTCGTCATAAGTGTAGGCTGTGGTGTACTTTGAGGAGAATCATTGCCGTCGTGGAAGAATAACTGGTGATTATAACATATAGAGTGATAGAGCTTGCAGGGTTTCTTGCGTTTGTTTGTTCATTCTTTTAATCCTGGTGCTTAATACATTGGACAACTAGTACGTGCGTTTTAAACTTCTTGAAGTTTTTGTTTCAAGGCTTCTCCCGGTAACCTTAACAATAAGGTGCATGGAGGTACATCTTGGTACACAACTGTTGCTTTGCTTGTCAACATATATTAGTGGCAATTGACTAGTTCTGAGGTTTCGTATTGTGTGTGATACAGAACCTCGCTATGGAATGTGTTACAGTACATCAGTGAGCTGTTCAATTTCTAACTCTAACTCGTTCCTCTTGTGTGAAACGCTCTTAACACCAAAATCACGTCAGTCCAATCTCGAGCTCTCGGCCGCATATGATCAAAACCGAGCTTAAAATCTGGTACGCAGTGCCCAATACATTCATCCCTTAGACTCTTGGAAGCTTAGAGGTTGTTCTTTTGTTTGCAGCCAACGTTAGAGGTTGTTGTATCCAGCTAAGCCAGCATAAACCCCAGAGTATTTCTCAAAGGTGGATGTTAATGCCTGAATAGATGGCTCGAACAAAGACCGAACTATGTCAACTGGTTTGAGAGTTTAACCATCGCTAGCCGGTAAGCAAGAGCAACTTCCTGGCTCTATCACCTTTTCTGACCCATGATTCAGTTGGCTTGTGCCCAAATTTTTTCGCAAGATCGGTTTAGTGGTGTAGCGGCTATCACGTTTCGTTTACATGTGCTCAGCATTGTAAGTCCCGAAAAGGTCGTGGGTTCGATCCCCACCTAGATCATGTTTTTTGCCTCCCTAAATTTTGCACCGCCGAGACGCTCTACCATTGCTTGGCTCAAGGAGGTGTTTAACTTTTACCTTTAACGGTAAATTACACGCACAGGTGAACAAGGGAGAGCAGGGAGGTTCTGGAATTGAGACGTGCCAATCTTCTAGTTATTGGTGAAGTAAATTTAGATTTTTAGATAGTCGAGACCAAAGGAGTGGGGTGTGCTTAATTTCAGCATAATTTATTGTAAGAACCTATTGTAAACCTTCTTGTACAAACTCTTTAAAGCCTTCTTCGATAAACTCTTGTATAAGCTTCATGCTTATGAATACCATGAACATCACAAAATACCAAACCTGCGCACTTTCTTGTGCAACACACTTCCGAAGTATCCGATGTACTTTCATGCACCCAATAAGACTCAACCTACCTGTCAATCAATTGAAAACAACAACTGCTCTCTAGTTCTCCCGCCCATCAACCCAAACTACTCTACTCACTGCTCCTCTTAACTCCCTCAAATCTCACTTCCACCTGAAAATTTCTTTTGTCCCAAACTCCTTCTTTTCAATTATAATTAATGTCACGTGTAAAGGGTTGCAAATTTGACGTCCCGATTAGTCTAAAATTTTCGCGACTTTCCCAAAAGAGATTATATTGATTTCTGATTTTGCGCCCAAATCTTACTTGTGCAACCATCACCGTCGTTGCTGCCATTGAGTCTGCCGCTACTCCTCTGTACCTGCTGCTACTTCTGTGTACCAAGCGTTGACTCTCCGCTTATCATTATCTCTACACTTCGGTTCCAACGTTTGATCTACTTCTACCATTATCTCGCAAGTATTCAGTGGAGGCTACAACAGTTCAATAGATTGTTTAATATTAGTGGCATTTTTTTTTTTTAGTACAACACATGAAGAACGAGGACGGCATTCTTCTTTTGGTATAAGCGACATAAACGTACATAGGAATCATCAAAAAGATAAAAGTAAAACGGAAAGTGAAGTGAAAAGTAGGAGAACAGAAGTGAAGTTGAGAATGTATGATGTATGTAATGATTTATGAACTGCCGTCCTCTCATGGTCACTTTATCCTTGAAAGTAGTTGTTGGAGGTTAACATCCCGTTTGCCGTGAAGAACTCGTTATTTTGGTTCGACACGCCGGAGGGGGAGGACGCGGCGAGGGAGTGCGCGGGGTGGGTGTTCCCGTTGCCGTTCCCACTGTTCATATTCAAGTTACCCTGTGGATGGGGTATATGCGAGTTTCTAGGGTGGAACTGCTGATTGACATGGGGAGGAAGGTGCATGAGTGGTTGCTGATACGCCATCTGTGGTGCGAGTGGTTGTGCTTGGGGTTGTGGCTGCGGTTGTTGATATCCCTTGTAATTGTAATTGTTCACAAAAGTGTTCTGGAGTCCCTGCTGAGGTGGCGGCGTGAACGAGCCCGAATAGCCCTGTGTGAGCAGCGAGATGCTGCCCTGGTGCTTGTGGGACCCGCCGTTCTCAACGGGTGAGTTGTTGTTGAACGTCATGTTGTTGAGGTGCTGGGCTGGCGCAGAGAGTGGGGCCGAGAGTGGCACGTTGGGGAACCCGTACGGAGCTTCGTTGATGACAAAGTCGCCGCTGCTCAAGTTCCCGGCAGAGTTCGTCTCGGATCCTTGGTGCGTAAATACATAGTTGTTGTTGTAAAAATTGGATGGCAACGAAACGTTTCTGTTGGGCTGCTGAGGTTGCTTCACGTCGACGGTGTTCGGGGTCGACGACGAGCTCAAAGAGCGAAACTGCGCTTGCGGTTGCATATGCGGTGGGGGCTGGTACTCGCCAAACTCCTGGATTGGGTGCGAGTACGAGTGCGAGTGCGAGTGGTAGTTGGGCTGCTGCTGGTAGTAGTGCACGTGGTGCGGAACCGACGTGGCGTAGTTTACAGAGAGCGAGTGGCCGTGGCCCTTCATCTCCTTCTTCAGCTTGAGTTGCTGCTGCTGCTGCTGCGGTGGCTGCGGTGGCTGCTGTACAGGCTGGTAGCTGTTCAAAATGACGTTGATTTTCGACTGGATCCGCTTGCCAAAAGATGAGATGATCTTGCAGTTCTGGAACCAGAACTTGATAATCACAATCTGAAGCGAGTCGGTGGGTTCGAACGTCTGAGGCAACAACGGAGTCAACTTTTCAACGGCAAAGGCCGAGCCACCCTTCTCTTCGTACGACACCTGTGGATTAACCAAGATGTCAATCAAGGTCTGAATAACATAATTGCCGTAGGGGTCGTTGATCAACTTGTTCAAGTCGTTGATCAATATGTTGTAGATCAAGTCAAACTTCAAGTTGGAGAAGTTGAGGTTGAGCACTTCGTTGTTGTAGCAGTTCTTCAAGAACTTTTCAATCACGTTCGAGGAGAACTTGAGGTTACACAAGTTGTTGATGCCGTACTTGACAAAGTTGTCAAAGATCTTGTAGTTGATTTCCAATGAGTTGATCAGGATGAGGTACTGTAAGACGTAGTTCCCAAACTGGTCGTTGATGAGCAACAGAAAGTTCTTGAAGTTGAGGATGCAGTCGGAGAACTCCTTGAGCTGCAGCGCAGTCACATGGTTCAAGCACTTTTGCAAGACGCAGCACCCGTGCTTGTGCGTCGCAACGACAAACAAGTCGGCAATGATGGAGTCGTAAATGAATTGGCATTCTTGTGGCTGGTACTTGTTCAAGATCTTTTGGATAACATGGTTACCGTTCAAGTCTTTGATAAGTTCAATGATGTATGGCTTGAGACCCTTTGTGAGCAAGCCCAACTGGTAGTTATTGTTCAAGTTGTCGATAATCTTCTGCAACGCACGCGTGCCGTGCTGGTTGATCGAGATCTGGAACAAGTTGTACTGTAAAATCTCCAAGATCAAGTTGAGGTTGTGCTCGTTGCAGTAGTTGATCAACTTTTGAATCAAGTAGTTGCCAAAGGGGTCGATGATCAATTCGTACAAGTACGGGTAAATCTGCTTGAAGATGATTTCAAAGTTCAGCAAGCGGAGCTGGTAGTTGGAGATCAAGTTCTCGTCGATTTTCTTCTGCAAAAAGCGGCATCCGTACTGGTCCTTCAGGAGCTTGAGGATTTCCAGTTTGATTTGGATCAAGGGGAGTTTGTTGATCAGGGCCAAGTATTCTTTATCGATTTTAGTTTTGGTAGTTGGAGCAGCCTTTGCGATAACCAAGTTCTCCTTGTCGAAGGAGGAGTCTATAGACACCTGGCGTGAGTGCTGGACGCTGTAAATGGGGGGGTTTCCCAAGGAGCTGTTTCCTGTTGCAACCAGTGTAGTTGTCAAGTTGTTTGAGTCTGCCAGGTTGGCCAGGTTGGCCAGGGTGGCCAGGCCCACCGAGCTGGGGCGAGGCACCAGGTGCAATGCGGAGTCGCGGGTGTCGGGAACGTCCATGAAGATGCTGCCAGAAACAGCGCCCATGGGGTTCGAACACACCGAGATGCCGGGCGCGCCCATGCCCGAGGCCTCAATGTTGAAGTTGGGCAAGTTCAAGGCATTGTTCAACTTGCTCAGCGAGTCCCACAAGACGGATTTCGCGCCAAACTTCTTGTTCGTGAAGTTGCCCTGCAAGGTCGAGTTTGGTGCGGCAGACGAAGCAACCACGCCTGGGCCGACCGAACCAACAGCAGAAACCGAGGCAGCAGCAACCGCTGCTGCTGCCGCGTTCAAAGAGGAACTTCCTGCGCTCCCAGCGCTCCCAGCGCCACCACCTCCAGCTCCCACGCCCTTGAAAGACGGCGGAGTGGTCGGCTCAATAATAGAACCAATCGAGTTGATCGAGAGATTATGAGTATGCGACATCCTAATAACAATCCAGGCTATATCAAATCAAATCCAAAGCTATACTATCCATACAACCCAGATCCAAACGCCCATAGACAGAAGAAAGTGATGAACAATTTATTTAATTCAACGTATTTATAAGGAGAGGATCAAACAAAATTTTTGAGCGTATACCACTTAGTGACAACATACAAATTGGCACTAGCATTTTTTCTTTTACGTAAAGGCCCAATTGGATTTTGGTGAGTATATTTTTAACGTTTAACGAATCCTGAATAGAGCAGGTTTATTGAGGTGCCCTTTCTTTTTTGGGATATGAGGAGGGAGCACAATTGGTGCTGGAAATGGAGTGGGCTTGGGGAGAGGAAAGAGAGAGGCAGAAGGTGCGAAAGATAGGAGAAAGATGGAGAAGTGACGTGAGGCAGAAAGATGAGACAGACGGTGAGTGTTTGGGGACGAAGGGGTATGGGATGGGAGGGTACAAAGGGAACAAAAGAGAGGGCAGGTTAGCCGAGAGCGAGAGGGCGATATTGTGATGTTGTGGTGTTTGTTGTGGGTATTTTAGGGTGGAGTTGAGTTGCTAGGGCTGGTGGTGTTTGTTTGTTTGGATAGAGGGGATGTAGTTAGCAGTTCAGCGAGTGAGCATGGCGAGTTCGTTGAGAGTATAGAATAGTCTATGTACTATGGTATACTCTATACTCTGGTGTACTCTATACTATGCTCTATATACTATGGTAGATTCTAGTGCAGAGTATATGGGGGGAGCTATAAGAATACTGAGAGAAGACATAGAAATAGAAGAGAATGGAACGTGAAAGATGGAGATAGAGATGGAAATATGAACATGAAAACTGTATGAAAAAAATGTACGGAGGAGGTGAATGTGTGTAGTGTAGGGGTTTTAGAGTGTAGTTGTATTAGTATACCAGTAGTAAGCTTATGTATGTAGCTGATATATGGAGTGCACACCCATGTAGGATATACTGATGTGTATGGCAAGGAAGCAGCTTGTACTGATACCTCTAAGCAGTGTCCTGTGTCTGAATGTAACCCACACCCTTGTAAATCCAGTTGCAACCAACTCACGTGCGGATCTAGACCAATATTTCCAGGAAATTGATGAAAATTGAAAAAAAGTGAAGAAATGCAGAGGGTGAGGGAGTTGAGATAGTGAAATGTCGGGTGATAGACCCAACAATGAACTGACGGACAGTAGCCAGGAGGCTTTGTGGATGTAGCAAGTTTTCAGGCTCGTAGGAGGCGTGTGATTGATGAATAAAGAGAGTGAGGATGTAGAAGAGACTAAGAAGGTGGAGTCCTGAGTTGAGCCTTGAGTTGAGCCTCAGAAGGAGGTGTGAGGAGAGACTTGAAGGAGTCGAGGAGTTGCGAGAGTCGCGAAATGCACGAAGGGAGATCGGATCTTTAGCACGAACCGGGTTATGATCACATTATTAATGGCTTTTGCATCCGTTTCGGTTAAGGTGAGGAATTTGCGTTTTGTGAGAGCAGCGAGTGTGCGCAACAAGAGGAGTGCAGCGAGAGAAGGCAGCGAGCTTGGGTTTGATGCGAGTGGAGGTGTTGAGAGCGGAAGTGGGAGTAGGCACGAGTTAAAACGTAGAGTTAGGAAGAAATGATACTTGATGGTAAATCCAACTTGTTAACATCAGTGCAATCATTTACTTTATATACCATGCTTGTACAAGCACGGTATCCAAATAAACAATATGGGCGATCTACATATGTGTTATATATACATATGTTACATGTATGTATGCCTACATAGTAGTATTGTTCTCCTCACTCACTTGTGTATTCACTTGAATAATATACGTGAAACTGCAGTTCAACCACTACCATTAATAGCTTTAATCAATATCTCAATGGGTACATATGAAGAATCTTTAATCATTGTCCAGACAATAATATCGATTCTGCTAATCTCTACTCTACATCAATAGTCACTTACACATCCTTATGGTATGCCACATAATCCAAAGGAGTCTGTAGTGAAGTACTCACTGCTCACTTCAAAATCTAATTTTTATTAAACAAATGTATCTCTACTCTGTACTGATCTCTACTCGATTATACCTGCTATACCTGGTTCCTGTTCATTCCTTATTCCTTCCTTACTGTTTACTTCTACCTAGCTAAATCTCTCATCCTCCTCTTCCTCCTCCCTGTCCATCACCCACCGTCCTTTCTTCACATACTCATTGACAATCTCACTTCCAAAAATAAACTCTCCCACCTGCTCACCTGCTCTGATAGTCAAACAAGACTCGATTCGTCGTTCGATCCGACGCGTTTGCCGGCCTTGTATGAATTTCCTCCTATCTTGTTGCTCTTGTGTGTTGGGAAACTCGCTGTTCATAAACCCTGGTGGTGATGCAAACTTATCAAAGATTTGGCTGAATCTATCCTCGTACTCATTACTGTCCTTGATCTCTACTACTCCTCCTGCTATCAGATGGAATCGTTTGAGGTTGGTTTCTTGGGCTTTGGTCATACCCAACTTTCTCTTGATCCCTCCACTAAGTACAACCTTATGCTCAGCATTGTTGTACTGTGGATTGGGTTTGAAGTCGGAAATGATCCACCTCTGTTCGCTAATCGGATTCATGCTCAAGTTCATCTTGAGCCCATGCGTACGGAACTTCGAAGTGTAGTATTTCTGTAGAAAGTCACGTCGTTGAAGAATAGTGTATGGTTTAGGCATGTCTGGTATCCTAAACTCAACCTCTTCTTCACTATCTTCAACAATCTCTTCCCCATCTTTATTTTTGCTCGGAGACGTCAATTTCATGGATTCTTTGACTGGAATCAACACAACTGGTGCTCTTTTCTGCGGTGATCGTATCAACTTGACCTTGTGAGGTGATACCTTGATTGGAGATACCTTCTTCGGCGACACCTTTATCGGCGACGAGCTATGTTTATGTCCAAATGGATCATACAGTGCTGAATCATCATCTGAATATTGCGTAGGCACCATATGAAATGGAACTCCATCGTCTTCATCTTCAGAGTATACCACCACAGCATCATTGACAGACTTACTTCGTGCTCCAAGATGTTCTGTGATGTCATATTTGGCTCCAATGCTTCGGCTCTTGAATGTTGGGTACTTCTTTGGGCTTATACTCGAGTTGACAGGACTACTGGTCTTGTTTGAAGCCAATTTTTCGTCCTCCCTTTCCAGTTCGGACCCACTATCATCAACCTCGTTCTTATATGACTCTTTCAACCGTATCAACTCTTCAGTTACACTCTTGTCAGTGTCGTGTTTTGATGATTTCACCGTTACTCCACCCAAAGATGTGCTTTTACCACCATATTCCAACTTCTCATGCTTGGTACCCCACTGAGAAACCTTCCCATTCAACAATTGTTCCCTGGACGGCAGTCTACCCTTCTCCATGCTCCTTTCCAACTCCTTGACCTTTTCCTCCAACCGTTTTACCTCTCGCTGTAGCAACTCATTCAGCTCTTGCAAATCTTGGATGACCCGCTGGTTCTCCTCCTGGATGATACCAAGCTCCTGCTCAAACAAAGCACCCACACGGCTCTTGAACTCCTCTCGTAGAGGCATCCTTCAATCGTAGTGTTGTGTTTGTCTAAAACTATTGCACTCCTGGTCTTTGCTTCACTTTTCACTTCATCGATTTTACAAAAAAAACATCAACAACAGGAACATGTTTGGTAGTGGATTTGGAACTGGATCGACTGCTACGGCGGGTCAAACCACAGGCCAGGCGACCGGGGGTCTTTTTGGGTCTACCAATTCGAACAATTCCAACGCTACGGGTAATAACTCGGCAGGATTACTCTTTGGAAATACTACTGGTTCTACAAGCAATACTGGTGGGAGTCTATTTGGTGCGAAACCTGCCGCGCCAACAACAGGAGGGTTGTTTGGGAATACAAATACAACCGCTGGAGCAACAGGAGCATCCACGGGCGGTGGATTATTTGGGAACACTGCTCAATCCGCAGGCCAAAATCAGACTGGATCACTTTTCGGTCAAAAACCTGCTGGGACCACTGGTGGACTTTTTGGAGCCAAACCAGCAACAGCAACCACAGGAGGAACCGCAGGAGGGTTGTTTGGTAACTCAGGAACAACAGGAGTAGCTGGAACTACGGGCTCTGGTGGATTGTTTGGAAGTACTGCCAACACTGCCAGCAATACTGGAGGACTATTTGGAAATGCATCGAATACAGGCGCCACCAACACAGGTGGATTGTTTGGAAACACAAACAATACAACCACAACCAATACCGGAGGATTATTTGGGGGAAACACCACATCCAACACTGGTGGACTTTTTGGGGCCAAACCAGCAGCCCAAAGCCAAGGACTTTTTGGAGGATCTAACATCCAAAACCAACAACCACAACAACAGCAGCAGCAGCAGCAACAACAACTCCAATTGACAGGCATGACCCGCGTGGGACTGCTTCCTCCAGGAGTAAAACAAGAATTGGAACAATTCGACAGATACATAAATACACAACACTTGATTGCAACCACCTTGCAATCAGACTTCCAGGCACATGATAAACTCATCGAATCGATACCGAAAGATATCAACTACTTGCGCAACAAACTCATGTCCACTAGACAAGCACTTAAATTCGACCAGAGCCAGCTCCTACAACTCAAAGCATTGAACAACGAATTGACCGACGACATCACGAAAATCATGCAGTTGATAACGGAGTTGTCAACCCCAGGCACAAGGCTTCTGCTGTCGTTCCAATTGAACGACTTCTTCATCAAAAAGATCAAAAAGTACTACGAAATATTGGGCAACTACGAACAATTAGTAACGGAGTTGGAAATCGTGTTGAACGGCTTGGAGAAGCTGTGCAACGAAGGATTCGGGAACTTGTTCAACATAGCAGAGGTGATCAAACTGCAGTATAATTTGTTTATGGAGTTGTGTGAAGTAATGGCACAGCTTCATAACGAGGTTAATAAGTTGAAGTAAGGATACGATACAACGAGATAGGGTTGTAAGAACTACGATTCTGAACTGCACGAATTCAGGAAGAATTGATTGAATTCTGAGTATTGGCATTACATATAGACCAGTTATGTGAGTTGAATCATGGTCGAGACAGTGAAGATTGAATGACTAAGAGGAAAGTATAGAAGATAGCTTTATTTAATGTAATATTCAAGGTTAAAAACTATAGATGTCTTTTGTTATATCATTTTATAATTTGCAGCCATTCATTTTGGATTCCTTGTATTCAATTTAAAAGTGGCACATATAAACTAGTTCCATTGAAGGTTGTTGCGATTAGTTGAGTCTACGAATGAGAACTAAGAGGTGCATTTAGAAAAGTATGGAGTAAACGGTGGAGATTATTAATATCAACTTCTGTCTGGTAAATAGCTATAACAAATGATCTAGCTTCTAAAAGGGATGCAATCTTCCATTTTAGACAGAAGGATCACTGAATCTCGCTGCTCTTTCTATTAACTGGTTATCCTGGAATCTACCTCACACTCTTTCTCGTTTTACTTCTCCAATACTCATCCCATCTCCACAAAACTCGCACTCAAAATTCATAATCAAAATCAACTCATCATGTCTCGGGCAGACTACCTCTCCAAGTACCTCACATCGGAGAAGAAAAAGAAGAAGAAAAAGCCTAAGCAACGCCTTGAACCTTCTGTTGTCGTTGTTGAACAATCTACACTCAAAGACAATGTCGAGGAAGAAGAGTTTCTCGAGGAGGACACTCCGGTTCTCGAGGTTAAACTGGAAAGACAGTTTAAAGGATTCAAGAGAATAGACAATGGGAAAGCCCCAGAGGCAGAGCATATAGAACCACCAAAAGCATCTGAAGAACTATTTCAGAAACAGAACACCGTATACAGAGATGCAAGTGGACGTATTGTTGATATCGAGATGAAGCGAAAACAATTGCAAGACAGTAAACCACAGGAGCCTCGTGAAATCAAGCTCCTGGAAGCTGAAATAGAGGAGCAACTGAAACCAGTAGCCAAAAGAAAGTCCGATTATGATGACCCCTTGTTAGTTTTTGGGTCTGAAGTGGTTGTTGAAGATGATGATAAGTATACATATTCCAAAGGTGTGAATCCAAGTAATAGATTCAATATCAAGGCTGGGGCGTTTTGGGATGGAATAGATAGATCCAATGGGTTTGAAACATTGATCATGAGAAGGAGAGACGAGGCTAAGTTTGGAAAATTGGATAGTAAGATCAAAGAGACGTATGAGATTGATATCGATTAGCAAACGAGAAGATCTTTGGTATGTGTTAGCTTTCAATTCTGAACACTATGAGGTAAAAGTAAAGAGAGTTTTACCCGATATCTTAACGAATGATAGTGTCAGTTCATTATCTACGAGAATACATGTGAGGATATTGATACACAGGTCTATCCAAACACTCGCTACTACTTGAGAAACACGCCTCGAGTGTCCTGATAACAAAATACCGAAGCAATAGTTACCTATTGTCGTCATCTCTACGAGAATACTGGAAAATCTCAATAATCTAGAACACCACGCCTGTCCATGCACTAAATTACCCTCATTCTTTAATACGGTCGCCAGTGATATGATTCACAAGACAATCGGCAACAAACGAGTAGTGAGGTCCTGGGTTTTGAGTAAGAGTTATTGTTGAAAAGAAAGATCCACAGAAGTTGCATTCGATATGCATCTTTTGTTATCTTTAGAGGGTGCTCGAGTTCAGGGTTCATGAGATGAGGTGAATTTTCATCCTGTTGATATTGTTAGATGAAGGGATACGCTCTATTGTTATCCGCATGAATAACAACGCGTTGAGTGTAGATTAAAACAAACAATGCAAACGATACTCCTCTTTTATGGGGTTCAGTATCTGCTTATAAGGTATATAACTTAGGGATTCTTACATTCTTGCCGAACCTCAACAAACTGAATCCAAGAATACTGATATCAAGAGTTTACGTAGCTCAGCATCTCTCTGGTCATCGACTCGTGGAGTTTCCTTCAAGTCACCAAATCCCATGACTTGCCTCGTGACAAAATCATATTTCGTTCTCCGCAAAAGATCAAATCAACTAGCATCTATTGATGTCTTACTACTTCGATGAGGTTCGAGGACGTTACTTCAAGGTTGTCAACGGTGCCCAGAACAACCCCCAGTTGAACAAGTACCATAATAATACCCTCCAGGTGGAGAAACGTACAAAGGATTTCCACGTTGCTGAGTCAAGAGAGTCCAAGCCAAAGCCAAAGCCAAAACCAAAGGCAAAGGTTAACAAGCATGTGTTGAAACAGGTGGATAGTTACAGGAACTTGTTATTACTGCGACGTAGGCTTATATTGTCCGCAGGTATTCTAAATGTCAAATTGGGACTATATGACTGCACCCTGCCAATAAATTCTCTAGATACTTTACAACTACAACATGAGCAAGCAGTGATTAGAGACCCATATCTCACTCAGTTTGGACAATACTCTGTTCACTTGAGCAGTGGAAGTACCATTAAATTCTACGATATGAATGAGGTTGTGTTGGCATTCCAAATCCCCAAAATGTACGAACCACAAGCTCCGTGTGACTTTGTTGAGTTTGAAGATGCACTGATCTCAAACTTTGCATGTCATACTATCAACGACCAAGGCACTACCAGTGGGATTTTTGTGTCTGTGGTCATAGATGCACTGGGTAAACTCTTCACTACATTGCACCAAATCTCCATTAGTGAGAGAAAATCCACTGCTGTCAACTATACAGCCTCTTTGATACGATTTTTGAAGAGTTATAAGCAAAGAAAAAGCTGGTTGGTTGGAGAAATCTGCAACGCGTACCAACTACCTGTCAAGAATAACAAACTGCCAGAAGAGTTAATTGAAGAAACCAACAGGAAACTTAAGAACTGCAAAAACTCATTCGCAGTGATCGATGAGTACATAAGAAACCTGTCAAGGTTCCAACCAAGCTCATACTTTAAAAATGAGAACCATAAAACAACTAAAATTAGAAGGCTCCAAACTTTCGCGACTGATTCGGAGTTTGGGTTCGTTGTCAATGGAAGTGGAATTCGAATAGGTTACTCACGACTTCCAAACTTATTCAACCTAAGAATTAACAAATGTCCCTCTGGAGAACTAGTCAACGCTGAGGGAAGTTCCTTCTTTTACAAAGGAAATGTGATTTCTAGCATGAACGAACTCACGTACAAATTCTCGTCCTATATTAATCACGTCATTCCAGTCAAAAAGAAGCTATTTATCATCACAAGAGATAAGATTTTTATTCTTGACCATCAACTAAAAGTAGTTGAGGATCTTGGCCCAGTTTTGAATAATACTTTGGCAAAGCAAGTAGTTTGCAAGTTGAAAGATGAGCTTGTTATTTTGAATGAGGACATTAATCTGTTTGTGATATACAATTTGGAACGAACTAAGGAGTTTAATCTAAACAAGAGAAGAATAAAGATTAAAGCCCCAGAAGGAGCAAAAAGATTAGTGGGAATGAGTGGTCTATTACGAATGGTGTATGTTTGAAATACTATTTCTAAAAATCTATGTATCACACCAACTCAACCTTACCCCAAACAGCTCGAACCTCACTGAATGTGACTCTTGTGAGCTCATTCATATCAATCATACGTCCGATTAGATTTGTCATATACTCGAGATATGGAATTGGCTCTTGAGCAACCTGAAGCATCCTCAACCTTTGTGGAAACCCATTTTCTACGCAGTCACGAAATGTGATGTCTCGCAAATCACAAGTATCAAAGAGAGTGGCTCCGTTGGTTAGAATGTTGTAGAAAACACAACCAAGCCCGAACATCTCCTTTGCCTCGGCGATTCGTTTTATGGTGAGGTCGCTCAGAAAAGCAGTGCTGTATTCGCCGTCCTTCATAATACACTGTGGCATATATCCCAGGGTACCACTCAGATACACATCTCTTCTGGAATGAGAGTTGTTCTCAAGACTCGACTCGACAGACAAACCAAAATCTATTAGCTTTATTTTCAACGTGTTCTGGTTGATCATGATGTTTTCTGGTTTGAGATCGTTATGGCATATACCCATTTCGTAGCAATGTTCAACGGCTTCGAAGACTTTCTCAATCACGTAGGCAGTTTTAGTGAGGTCGCTCATCAACTCAGGACGAGCGGTGAATGTATCTTGGAGGTCCATACCTTCAACATACTCTTGAATCAATGCAACCAAAAAATTTTGGGTTCTATCCGACACCATGATATCGATTGTGCGACACACAAACTCACTGGACAACTTCTGGGTGCAAAAGTACTCGTTGCATGCAAACCTGAGGCACCCTTGTTTCGATTGGCTAGTCAATTTCAAAACATATCGCTTGTCGCCTCTTTCAAGTAAGTACGTTGTTCCAAAGGTGCCTTTACCTAGTATTTTCTTTGGGCAGCCGTACTTTAATACAAGATTTTCAGTACTGTAAAACTCTCTGTAGCCACGACTCCGTTGGAGCTTAACGTTTTTCACGTTTGAATTGATTGCCTTGTTCAATGCGGCGTGATCCATTTCGAGACTATTCTTGGGTAGAACCGATCTAAAAAGTGTGAGCATATTTAGTGATTCCTCCAGCAACGGCAAAATAGTATCTCTAAGCTCCTGACATCTTGACGTTATAGTCGGAGCTTTCAATATATGAGACTGGATCTCCTCCAAGAAAGCATTATCTTCAGAGCTCTCCCGCTCGCGCTCTAAACACTCGCCTCTAATTTTGGACCAAAGCAACATCGTCTGTCTGAGCAAGTCGTCCTCTTCTACCTTGCTTGTTTCGACTTTCACTCCATCGTCTTTCAAGAACTTTTTGAGACTCGAAAGACCTTTGCCAAAAGTAAGCATGTTGAGTACAGCTCATTCGAAGCGGGAGAACGCGCAATTTTAAGCTATTTAATGCAGAACCTCTTTGCTTTGAAATGGAAAGTATAGTTTACGGCAGATGTGAATGCTTTATCTTGTGTTTGGGAATAATGATCTGCCAAAATCGAGAATTTGCACCCAAAAAAAAAGTGCAAATACACCAGAAATAAGTCAGAAGCTAATTAAGTTGACGTCTCACTCTAGCAATCAACCAGAGTCTTTCTCTTATCACAGTACCCACGATTTACAAGCCCACCACAGTATGTACAATTGGAAAGCTGCAAAAAATGAAACTTGAATTCTCCGATACCGGGAGTCGAACCCGGGTTTGCTCTGTGAGAGAGAACCGTGCTAGCCGTTACACTATATCGGACTTTTGTTGAAATATAAAAGTCAAAAAATACTAAGATGGATACACAAAAATCGTCGATTTTGCAATTTAAAAAAAAGCAATTTTAGCCATTTGAATTAACAGTGACTTACAGACCTCAGGAGATGATAAGCCGTAGTGCACTACCAGTACGAAATCATGTGGTTCACACGTGCTCCCATATGCAAGTTATGGAAAACCTAGAGCAAACCATGTGCATCAAACCTCAAGCCGTCACTGAATCTTTCTGCTTTTCAAACAGAAGATAGATGGAGTGATACATTGATGTACTACCACAACAGGCTGAACACCAGAAGCCAGTGGAGGCCACGGCAGGTCAACAAGCCTAACAACTCGAACCCACAAAACAAGGCAAACCCAAACAATACCACTCATCCAAAAATAAACCCTATAGCCACCTTGAAGATCATTTCCTTCGTAAGTTCAGCACACTCCTTACCGCACAAACGCAACAATAGTTACAAGCACGGCGGAAGTTTAATTATCAAAGATTTACGAACGTTATGAGATGGTGAGAGAAACTCAGGTGGGGACTGTGATGACCAGGAAAGAGTCTATTGAACGGTTCAGATTATAGTGGATGACACCTTGACTGTTAGTTGCTTCCTCCAATTATCTGAACATAATAAACTAATCTGAATCCACACACGAGGACCTGGAAGAGTCTATTGAGTTGTCTCCAAACCTTAAAAGATAACTCCATACGAAAGTTCTTGGCTCTGCAATCATTGCCTCTGACTGAGAGGGGCCAGTATAAAATGGCATATGATTCCAAGATAGGCTGTCAAGAAATTGATATTAGTTACAATGCCAGACAGATCGAGATTAAGAGACAAGCTCTCTTCTAGTATCAACAACTTGACAAATCTTAGTTTGAACGAAAGACCCAAACAATCACAGCAGTATAACCAGACTCAACAATACAATACTCCGCAACAATACAACCAGGCTACCCAACTGTACAATCAGGCTCCCCAACAGTACAATCAGACTCCCCAACGATACAACCAGGCACCACAACACAATCAACCACCACCAATTCAAGCTCCAAGTCAGTACCAAGCTCCGACAAATTTAGCATGTAACCAATCCACTCCGCGCTCGATAAATCCCAGCGCGGACGAACAACAATGCCTCCATGACACACATATTGACTACAGTCTTGATATGTACTACTTTCCAGAAGTGCCAGGCATGCCGATTTGTGTTGCGTGCTTCAACTCGCACATAGCCAAGTACAACGCTGCCCACATGGTGCAGCTCAAAAGGTACAGTGAATGGAAAAAGCCTGAATGCTTCTTTAACACAGAAGCGGTCAAGCTTCACTGGTACAACCAAGTGCTTCGTGAACCTAAAAACCAGGACTTTTACAACACTTTTATCAGCGTCCTTAAGAACAGAGAGTTCCTCCCAAAATGTACTGGACAGCCAATGGTAAAAGGTACTAAAAGGTACACAACTCCAGATTTACCGGACTTTTTTGTTTGTGAAACATGCTACTACGACTATATCAGATACTCCAATTTCCATGACAAGTTGCAAATGGAGATACACTATCAGGAGGAAGCAGGTTTTTGCGATTTACTGGTCCCATGCTTCCTGAGGATATTCACTGAAACGTCTCACGCCAACGCCTGGCAGGAATTTGCACACAAAATTAGGGATCTTTCAACCATCAACAAGGGGTGCGACACTGAAGACATACTTTACAGGCCAATTGCACCACAATTCGACTTTGGCATTTGCAAGATTTGTTATTCGAATTGGTTCGGTGAAACCAAATACCAGCACCAGTTTAGGTTGGAAAGGAGCACAGACAAGTGCGTAGGCCACACTCATCTGATTAGATCGTACGTGAGACCACCATTAGACGACAACCAGTTCCATGAAATCTTGTCCAACCTACACACTTTATCAACAATAGAGTCCTGTAAGGTTGACTGCAGTGGCTCGTGCTATTCTATTGGGAATTCGAACGAGTTCAATATTTGTGAGTGCTGTTTCATAAACTACATTGCGTTAAGATTCAGTCCTATGAGACATAGCTTTACAAAGAAGTCACTTCAATCCTTCAAGTGCGGATTTGGATCTACAGATCTCAACCTCAGATATTTGAGGATTCTTAAGGAAAGTGTCTACCTCAATAACCCTAACCTCTTAGCTAACCATGTTTCAAGCTACCTGAGAGTTCCATTTTGTCCCTTCAATAAACGGATGACTGAAGGAAAATGTTTTGCAACTAGAGACGGAGCTGTGCATGCTTGTGAATATTGCTACTTAACCGTGGTCAAAAATACACCCTTGGCTTCTCAATTTTCGCAAATACAAGTCTCCAAACCTACGTTTTGTGGATTTAGTTTTGTTGAAGGTTTGGAGGCATGGGAAACCGCACGTAATACTGGCGATATAAGGAAGTACGCCCGTTTCGAAAATAAATTGTACGATGAATTTGCAAAGGGACAGCAACAAGCGGCCCAACAAGCTGGTAGACCGAAGGATGATATTGACAGAATGGGAGAGATGATGTTGTTGCAGCAGCAAGCGCAGATGGTCAACCAGCAAACAACTTTTATGAACAACATGGCCACTGCGAATATGGCTCATGGGGTCATAAGCCATGCTAATTTCTTGTCTCTTGTTTAGAGGAATGTATATTAAAAGCATAAAATTCACGTATCAAGCTTTATAGGTAGTGGGTAACAAATTGTTGTCAACAAGGAGTGGCTGATGACACTCCAATCGTAATGAAGTAGAATGGATTGCTTCATAAAGCAGAGTAATCATGATCTCTTCAAACTTCTTTGTTTGAGTATTGAGTTTGTTGCAATGGCTGCGAAAAGCACGAAATTTAGAAACGATGGTATCGTTAGCAAGATTGAATGAAGTGAGTATTCAAGGGTTGGGAGCATAATGGTAGCCTAAATCAATCCAACTGAGAGATGACTCTAAATTTCTGGAACTATTGTACGTGCGTCTTCTGCAAAGGAGTTCTTATTCTTGACTAATCAACAGTTCGTTCTTTACCGGACTTTGAGAAAGGAGTTAGTTCCATCTTTAAGGAGTTTAGCCCGTGGTGACGTATCCACAGGTTTCAATCTATTATCATACTCCGAAATGTGGAGTAGTCGATACAAATATTCATGCATCTATTATGTAAATATATACAAAGGAAGAAGTATGAATGGAGACTAGAGCTCCACGCGCAGTTCTCGTTCCATTTGGTTGAGTGAGAGAGCCTATTTCTTGATATAGTTCTCGTAGGCGGAGCTGTTAAAGTGTCCAAACTTGTAGTCGATATCTAACAACAATTTTATAGCATCTTGCGACTTGTAGATGTATTCAGCAGGCAACTTGACGAGGGCGTCGTTCACCTGGCTATAGCGAGGGTTGAGGTCTGACTTGTTCAAGTACATAATTCTTTCATTCTTTCCTTGGGAGTTGTAGACCTGGTCGTTGGTCAAGTTATACACACCTGGGTAACCGGAGATGGTCTTGAAGGTGGATTCCTTGGTGAGGGGTGGGTTCAATGGGAACACATTTTGCAAGAGTTCGTACGAGGCCAAGGTGAACCCGAATTGAGGTGACGATCTGAAGACTCTGGCGAGGGAACCCTTGAAGAAGGCCGAGAAACCTTCCTCCTTCAAGATGACTCTACCTGCATGCATAATACCCTTGTATTTGGTTTCGTGCAGTTTCAGTTCAATCTGTAATCTGGTCTTGATGACATCTGCAGGCGTGGTGAAGAAGGCTGCTGGGGCACCTGCAAGGGCACCAGAGACCAACAATTGCCACGACAGCAAACGATGCGACTTGTTGGTGTCGTTGGGGTCAAAGCCGAACAACACCCTCTTCAAGTTGGCGTAGGTTGGGAAGTATATGGCGGAAAATGGCACATCTCTCAACAAACAGGCCGTGGCACCCTTGTACAACCCCTTCAATCCCAATTGTTTTATAATCTGAGAAGCAGACAAACGCTTCAATGGGATTTCTCCTGGAGCGACCTGTTTGCTACCTCCTTGCATTTGCAATCTGATTTTGACAATTTCTAATGGGTTGGTGAAGATGACTTGACATGCACCCGCAGACATACCTGCAATGATTTCCCAGCTCATTGTGATTTTGCCGTCCTTGGTACCGATTTTACGTACCAAGTCGTTGACGGTCAACTTGATAGCCTTCTCTGGTGCAACACCCACCAACTGTGCACCCAATCCCGAGTACAATCCTTTGAAACCCTCGGCCTTGACGATTTTCCTGAAGCAGTCCAACGAGTTTTTGTAGGCAGCCTTGTGTCTTTGGGCTTGCATTCTGGTTTTCACCAAGTCGATGGGGTACACTACTGTGGCACCAATACAGCCTGCGATGGAACCCAAAAAGAACGAGTAGAGCGAGTCGAAGATTGGGTAAAGAGAGAAATTGTCGGTGTCGTCGCCAAACTTGAGTCCCAGGGAGTGGGCACTCTTGGGGTGGTCGAACATCAGGTACAAGTTACCCTTGCTGTTGTTGTTGTAGTTTGGGTTTAAGAACGAGATGAGCTCCTTACGTGAGATGTTGTCATCGGCCTTTTTATTGATCAAGTGGAACAACAAGTCGATTTCTGTGATCAGCACGGGCTTGAAGTTAGAAGATTTCAACAAGTGGTCGTTCAAGTGGTTGTACAATTCCAACTTGTTGACCAGGATGTCGTCTGTGTCTCTGCTTGTAGGGGGACTGTTTGCCACGACCTCGTTGATCAAGTCGACCTTGCTCAATGCGTTATAGATGAACAAGACGTTTGAGAAGGTGAAAGCTTCAGTGTTAGAAGGGAAAAAGTCGGAGATATTTGGCAAGTTACCCTTGAGTTTCGAACTCAACTTGTGGTTCAAGTTGTTTTCCAACAAATGGATCATTTGTTCGCTGGTGATGGTGCCTCTCTTCCCAGCCAAAACTTCGAAATTACCAATCAACTTGGTGACGGGAAGGTAGTTGATCAACAGGACGAAGTCGTCGTATTGGATCAGGCCGTAAGGCTCGAAGAAACGCGTCAAGTATGCCCAGTTCAACTTCAACAACTTTTGTTGGTACGACGGATCAATGGACTTGTTCAACTTATTCAACACTTGGATACACTGGTCGTAGGACAACTTGGACAGGCCGCCCGAAACAAACTCATAAAGGACCTTGAACTCACCGTCAATGGACGTAAGCTTGGATATGAAAACAGTCCAGTCGTCAGCAGTGACATACCCCTTCTTATTCCTGTCTGCTATCAAGTACAACAAGCCATAGGCATCCTTAGGAATATCATTCTCAAAGGGCGACAAAATATCGTTGAAAGCACCCAAACTAAGCACCTTCTCCTTTACCCCTTCGTCAAACGTGGCAAACTGATCAAAGATCTCACCAGCCTTGATTTCACTCATCCTTAGTAACACACTCTGTTAATTTTTTTGTTGTCAACAACTTGTATATATACGAAAAATTTCACTCGTTGCGTTTTTTCTATGACTCGAAGAGTTGGATACGTCTACAATTGGCAGAAATCACCGTTCGCGGGCTTGCCTTAAGGGCAGCCTAAAACAGAGTAAAAAACAATATGCATAAGCGCAGATTTTTCATTGGCCTGGTCAGGAACAAGTGGGGAACCATGTTTCTGCTACCGTGCCGTCAAACGCATCACAAATCATCGAGTCTGGGGACTTCCCCACAATTTGGGCTTGGTGCCTAAAGGCAGTTGACTGGCCTGAACTTGGGTCAGTTTTGTTCGGCTGCTTTGGTATCTAAAGCCCGAGTGTTGTTCACTTGTGATGTTGGCTTCCATGCGACCGTTTTCCTTTGATCCGAGGTTGATAAAAGGAACGACACCCCTCTTTACGTGTGCAATACTAGTGCGCAGCACTAGTTTTGCCTATCTACTTTATCTGTGTTTCCCTTGTACAACCCTATCTCTACTCTGTCAACTCTATCTAGTGCTGGTCCATGGTGTTCTCTTCACTGCTCTACCAGTAATCTATCATACTTACCCAATACGTATGCTGAGTTTCGTCTGCACAATAAAGCGAGTGAAGGAATTTAAGGCTTATCACGGTATGCACAGAGTTTGAGGTGCCGGCGAGGTGTGTTTGGGTGTCATTTTGTATTAATCTCGCAAGTGGGGAGTAGTTGTTCCGATCGTTAAGTAGTTGTAGGCGATACGTGGTGTGACGGCAGGTGACGCGAATAGGAGAAACATGACGAGTATTAGCTGATGGTTGCATAGTGAACTAGATCGCCGACACTGAAGTAGATTCTAATGGGTCTAACATGCTTCGCTCAATTAACTGTCGCTGGCCGGGGTTTGGTCGAATCGTGTAAACTTGAGAGGAATGCAAACCGGTAAAAATATTTGTTGAAGGCCGTTAATTATATGTCAGTGGTTCACTTCTCTTAGCTCTTCATCTTCATACTAAACATAGGATTACTTCATGTGCATGTTTATCTCTTCTTATCTCATCTCAAATCATCCTTCAAGTACGTGAACTGCCTTCAACGGTTATAATTATATGCCTGTAATTATTGTCTTCCCCTCTATATCCGCAACAACACAAGGTTGGCATGGCTGCAAAAGTCACTCGAAACGACTAATTAGTTTCGAGTTCATTTCTTCTGTTGCACCCTGTCTCGTCCACAGAGAAGCTGCAAACAATCACCTAAACTCTACGAATCAAACTACCATTCAAATTTCCCCAACCATCTCCACACTGTCAATTGTCTCTGGTAGCGCACTTGCGCTATGACTTTGAGTCGCACATATTGCTTTTTCGAATCCATTTTTTTTTACCCAATGCGTTACACTGCAAATTTGCAATGAGCTCGAAGACCTTGGGATCTTGTTAACTCGAGAGCGTTGAGTATGGTCAGGAAGCAAAAAGAAAGCTCCGATACCGGGAGTCGAACCCGGGTCTGCTCGGTGAAAGCGAACCGTGCTAGCCGTTACACTATATCGGAGAGCGCATTCTTTTTGAAGGGCCTGGTTCCTGATTTAAGTGTTGTAATATTCATAAGATTTTTATCAGCTTTTAACCAAACTTCCAAGAGTACATGACAGTAGGCGTGATTACCCATCTACATAGACACTCATACCTTATTCACATCCTTTCCATCCTATTCACATCACACTCACCACATGACCACTCACTACACCACTCTTTTTCTCAGGTTCAAAGTCCCTCACTCTGCTTTTCCGATCCGCGATACTTTTCACAGGCACAATAAAAATGGAAGTTTGAACGCATTAATAAAATCACAACCTGACCGAGGAGCTCACACGATCAGATCTCTTAAACCCCTATTAGACCAGTGATCCCTAGATAAGGATCGCCGGGGTAAAGTGCTATTTCCTGTTCCATGGATATTGAATCGTGGGGTAGGCTATTGTGTGGAAATGTGGTTAAGACATTATAAAGAGCAGAGGGAATAGTGTTGAAATAGCGTAGAGATAATAAGTGGGGATTGGTGACGGGAATGGTAAACCATTCTCACCATTGAAGAGGCAACGTAGGTACTCGGAACTGTCATACAATTCTAGAATATGATTTAAGATGGCACCGCTTTGGTTTCATGGAGGTCCCCGAAACTGCCATACTCATCTGGATCATGATTTTAGATCGCACTGTTTTGTTAAATGGCTGTTGCAGAATTTTGCAGCTATACAATTAACATCAACAATTGTTCATGCTCGTTGCATTTTAGGTGATTAGCTACCACTCAAATGCTCTATCTACTCACCTAGCAATCTAAACCCAGGAAATTTACACTTCATATCTGCATATAATACCATTCATTAGTTCCAATTCTAAAAATTAGCGGTGCTGGCCTTCTTTTGAGCCACCAACTTCTCAACATCAGTAGTCACCTTCTTATAGATAGGGTCGTTGGCAGTCTTCTTAGACCACGCACTCAAGTTGGGAAATTTTTTGTTGAGGTCGATATCGCCCACGATACCTCTGGAACCACCTCCATTGCTGAAGAGGTTTTCATAGATGGGGAAGCTCAAGATAATGTCTGCTCCAGACAACTTGTCTCCGACAAAGTATCCACTTGATGACTTGACCAAAATGTTCTCCAAGTATGTCAAGTTCAAGAACAACTCTTTCAAGTAGAAACCCTTGCTGACACCCTTGGTCACCAGATCAACCAAGAAACCAGTGCCCCATGGGGCCTGGTGCTTGGCCATTGAGTTCACCAAAAGTGCAACCAAGATTGGCTGCAACGTGCCCTCTGCATAGTGCAAGAAGTAGTCAACCTGCAACTTGTCGCGTCTGTTGGCAGTTGCAAAGATGCCCTTGGGGTCATAATTCTCCAAAAGGAACTGGACAATGTGTCCACTTTCACAAATCTGGAGAACAGGTTCTCCGTTGGCTGGATGCACCTCCAAGATTGGTGACTTACCCAAAGGATGTATCTTATACAATTCATCTTGGGATCTCATAGTGGTAGCATTACGAAGATGAACTTTGAGTTCATAGTCCAAGCCTAACAGCTCCAACAACCATACAATTCTGTGCGATCTCGACTGGTTGAGCCAATGCAATACAAACTTATCTCCTGCCATCTTTACTTCTGACAAATTTTTGCTGGGATTCGCGATGCTTTTATACTCCACGGTGAACATTGCCTTGTCTGCAAACATGATGACATCTTGTTGTACATGAGCCCTGGACACAACGTTTCTTCTACTGAGCAACTGATCGACTGTTTATCACATGCATGAAATATCACCATTTGTGGTGTCAATTCTGGGGTTGGTTCACCAAGAGCACAACAGGCTATGGTTTTATGTATAGAATAGAAGTTTCCACGATTGGGCGGTGAGTACGTGCGCACATCATTCGTTTAATGTGCTGAAGGAGATGATTAATGAACGTTAGGTTTCTGGACAGTTGGTTACGTTCAAAAGGTGTTGTGTTCGCTGGGTATTCATCGTCATAGCCTGGTGGACCTACCGTACACTGATGAATATGGATGAGTTGAATGACCTAGGAGAGTTTTTTGAGTTTGCTTGTGTTCATTGCTCTACGAGTGGTTGAATAAATCAGTGCACGTACTGTGTTAATTCCAATTAGGAATTGTATGATGACGTATACATTCCAATTAAACTAAAAGGAGTCTATTATTCTGCTGGGATGAACATTTGCAGTTCCCTCCATACAATAGTACCAATCAGCTACTTGAAACACTTGAGTTAGTTGGATTGGATTTTTTCTAACTAATTCATTTTGTATTAAGTTATATAGGAATATAAATAGTTGGAACGAATAAAAGGAGCTTTTTTTTTCATAATTTTACTAACATGCAATATTAATCAGCATATAATTTTCTTCGACTACAGGTTGTATAGTGTAGTGGTTATCACTTTCGGTTCTGATCCGAACAACCCCGGTTCGAATCCGGGTACGACCTTTTTGCACATTTTCATTTTAAATGAACCAACCAAACTTAGGGGTCGTATCGAGAAGACAGTCAGCCTTCTTACGAATGAATGGCAATCTCTGCAAATAAAGTAATAGCAGCCCTTAAAGTTTTTATTAAGTTCAGCCTCCTATGTAACTATTATATCTGTATCTGAAATTGTCCTCATTCGTGAGGAATTCTCAAAAAAAATTCGCAACCAAAACTATCCGTCTGTTCATTTCCTACTTTTTAGTGCTTGGTAGAGGAATAACCTTGTTGTATCGAGATCCAGTAACCTGAATCTCTTTTGCAGTGATTACCACATAATTGTTTATCGTTTCATCCATCTCATAAATCACACCAACACATGGAAACACTTGATAAGCTTTAACTTCGGGTCCTCCAAGCCACTTCTGTCTAGTTGGCATCTTGACTTCCTTCCAGACGAGATTCCAATGTGGGATCATACGCAGTGCGTGTATTTTGTTCCTAGCAAAGCTAACATGTTGCACCTTAGGAATAACACTTTTGATGTCAGCATGGTCAAGTAAGTTGTAACTCGCTTGCAAAGACAAGAGGGATTTAAACTCAAACCTTTTGAGACTTGTCAAACCACAATTCTCGATTTTTAACGTCTCCAAGGTATCGGGAAGCTGCAACTTCTTTCTGATGCTGAGATTATTGAAAGATAAGTCCAATTCGAGTAGCATATGGAGCCGGACAAACAGATCGCCAGCCAAAGAAGTGATGGATGAGTTTGACAAGTTAAGACGTTCGAGTCCTTGGAACCTTGAAAAGTGATTCACATTTTTGGGAATTCCAGCTGGGAAGATAGCTCTTGGTGCTTTTGGCTTACTATCAGTGACAAGTACTCTTGGTAGCTTTTGAAAGTACTCAATATTGAAACGCAGCACTATACTTCTGTAGTCGTTCCGTATTTCTTCATAGTAATAATTTGAAATTGTTTCTGGGATAAAAAGGCGATTGGGGGTGAAGTCCGGGAGGTTTTCCATAAGAATTCGGATAAAGCAGCTCGACATCATTATCTTGTCGTGGACGACTTCAATAGGTTTAAAGCCCCAAGCAACGTAAATACATCCGTAGAGTTTATCACGAGCAATTCTTCCCCAGAAGGGGTCATCTACTAGTAATTGGAGATTTTGAGCATCAAGGTAGGAAAATATAATCTGGAGAACCTCCACAGGAAATTTATCAAGACGATCCATTGTGTTCAGATGAACTTAGTCTCTTTTCGTTGGGTAATTCAACCATACGGCAAGGAGAATGGGCAGGTACTTATACCTTGGGGTAACCCAGATAAGCAGACAATAGGGTTGCAATAGTTGGCGTCAAAACTAGGCGAAGCCAATTAAACTATTCTATGTCATAACTATTTCATGTTCAGTGGAGAATGTAGTTAAATACGAGATGGATGTTGGGGAAAATCTAAGGTTGTGATGAATTGTAGTCTTCCTCGGCTCACCAGACCTTTATTACTTACTGATCATGTAATCTAGTACACTAGTTCAACTCCCATATTTTTTTTGACAAACAAGTTATATAATCAGAAGGATGAGAACGATTAGAGGGAGGAAATCTACATTCCGAAGTACGTCCTGAGTCGCTAGAGATCTCATAATTTTGCAACCAAAATTATCAGTCCTTTCATAGTTTACTTTTTAGTGTTTTGACCTTTTTGTTTCGAAATCCAGAGACCTTTACCTCCTTTGGAGTAAGTAGTACATACGGACCTCCCAATTCATAAGTCACTCCAATAAATGGAAACACTTTACAAGTCATACCTTCGGGTCCTCTAAGCCACTTCTGTCAACTTGGCCTCTGATGTCAGCATGGTCGAGTAAGTTGTTACTCGCTTCTTCCTAAGACATGTGAAATTTTAACTCAATACCGTTTAGGTTGTTGAACTACCCCTTAATTTTTAATCTCCAAGCTACCAGGAGGCTGCAACTTTTTTCAAATGCTGAGCTTCTTTCAGTTTAAATTTAAGAAGCATATCTAGCCGGTCAAACAGATCAGCCAAAGAAGTGATAGATGAGATTGAAAAGATAAGACATTCGATACCATAGAGCTTTAAAACGTCTGTTACATTTTTGGGAATAGTCACAGCTGGGAAATATGCTATTGGTACAAGTGGTAGAATATCATAATAGCTTTTTTTGTCAAGTGTATTCAAGTTGGTGCATATCATCTGGAGAAACTCCGAAGCAAACTTGTCAAGTTGGTCCATGTGATCTTGATGAACCCAAGCTGAGTAAATATCCCCATGCGGCGAAGACCAACAAATGTGCCATAGTGAAGCCAAGAAATTTGTTTGTTCAGCGCCTATAAATTAGGGTCACTGGGCGAAGCAAGTAGGCCACCTAATGTCATAACCATAATGCTCGGTGCAGGTTGCATTCAAATACGAACTGGCAGCAAGAGAAGACTCATGTATTCCTCAACTTTTCCGCAGTGGTCAATTCAGCCTGCTCATCGCAACTCAGAACATAAATTGACTCTGGGGTACAAAAGTACATCAAATATCCGATATAGTGTAACGGCTAGCACGGTTCTCTCTCACAGAGCAAACCCGGGTTCGACTCCCGGTATCGGAGCTTTCTTTTTGCTTCCTGAGCCTCTTCCCTCGCCTCGCCTCATCAACTCCAGTCTGATAAACATTGTGTCAGCTAGCGGGATGGCTTCTGAATTTTTTTTGCAGTCCTCTTTCACTGAGACAACCAATTGAAATAGCATAGATTCATAAAAAAAGTATGCAGACGAATTCAAAGTTTTCAGTGTCTTGTGCATTAATGTAAATAAGTACCACAAATATAGACCCTTTAAACCACTGATACCTCTAATGTTTCTAGACTTACTATCACTTGCAATTCATATTCATTCCTCCACTCTATGTCGAATCCACGTGACTAAAAAGATATTGAGAAATCAGGTAACATCAAAAGAAGAAGAAGAAGAAGAAGGATCAGATGGCAACCGGAGCACCAGGAGGCAATTTCAGAGCGTGGACACCAACCCCACCTGAGCGTGGATCCTTCCCATTGGACCACTATGGAGAATGTACGGAATACATGAACAAGTACTTAAAGTGCATGAAGTTCACCGAAAACAAGAACGCACCCAACTGTCGTTTGTTGGCGAAAGAATACTTGGGATGTCGTATGGACAACAAGTTAATGGAGAGGTCTGGCTGGGACTCGTTGGGCTTGGTGAATTTACCGGGTGACAAGACCATAGATCATGAGAAGTTGTTGGAGAGAAAGGTTGGACAGTCTTTTGATGAAGGGTTGAGTGATAAAGGAAATAAGTAGGAAAATGATGACCAGAAGACAGATGTCGAGATAAGAAAGTAGTTTATGCTAACACTAACTTTGAGGATTAAGATAAAGCTACTGAGGTGAACATGAATTGATGTGGAGCAAAAAGGACATGAATCTCCAATTTGTTTATTGAGTACAATCGAAATTTCTTCAACTACTACTCTTACTACGAAACTCTTCCATCTACTTCCATTCACAGCCACCAACCACTACTCTCGCTTACTTCGCTCGTCCGCTCGTTCTTTTCGTTCAGTCAAAAAATGTAAATAGTGTATATAAAAATAAACTGAACTACTCGCTTGCTGCAACAGATGCTGCTACAGCACCCTCTTTTCCTCCTCTTCCTCTTCCTCTTCCTCTTCCTCTGTTGTTTCCTCTACCTCTACTGCCCCCTCTTCCACCTCTGTTACCCCTTTGGCCACTGCCCTCGTGAATCTCTTCAATCTGAGGCTTGGCCTGGTACTGCTGTCCGTTAGGACCGCCGTTAGGAGGGTACTGTTGGTACTGATGAGGTTGATACTGGGGAATTGGTCCCTGCTGGAAGAAATGTGGTGGCAATGGAATACCAGGAACAACTGGAATGCCATATGGCACAGGTGGTCCACCATGAGGATAACCAATAGGTACTCCCATTGGAACAGGGATGCCTTGGGGCTGTGCCTGCTCTCCATCATTCATAACATTATGATAGATCTGTCCGTAGATCTTCTTAACCTGCTCGGCATTTGTGGCAACCTCGCTGTCCTTAGTTGTCTTGTCCTCGCTATCAACCTTCTTCTTCGGACCTCCCTTCAACAATGACAACAATTCGTTCGACTGCTTGGCATTAACCTCTCTCTCCTTCAACAGGGTCTTTTCTTGCTCCTGCTTCTTCTTCTCCTGCTCTTGTTGCTTCTTCTTCTCAAACGCACGCGCACGCGCAGCTTTTTCTTCTTCAGAGTATACCTTTCTGCCCTGCGACGCACGGCTGTGGTAAACAAATTGTCTGTGTGTCAAGTTCAACACAAGCGACGAGTCAATGACTAATCCTCTGTTCAGACGTAACTTGCCGTTCATCGTGTTACCGTTGAGCAACGGAACGTCGAAAATGATGTTGAGAGAAGTTTTGCTGCCAATCGCAGTAATACCAACAACAGTTCCCTTGGACAAGATTGGTACCTTTCCAAAATCCTGAACGTACACTATACGGTCTCCCAAGTCGAACTTCTGCGAGCTCAACAATTGGTACGACTCCTGTGGGTTCAAAACAGCGTCACGAGGAACACCCTTGATGTCCTTGCTCAACAATGGAATATCCTGGTGGATGTACGTGTCCATGTACGTTTCAATAGCTTGGTAACTGAACTTGGTCAAAGCTTCACTTTCCAATGAAACTGGAATCAAGTCTGCACGAGCTGCCTTCAACCACTTCTTGATCTCCTTCAACTCGTCCGCACTCGCGAGCTCCAGCGACCTTGGTGTCTCTTTGGGGTCAATGCTTCTCAACTTGGCGAAAAATCCAGGGAACTTGCTCATGTACTCATTGACCAATGCAACAGCCAACGGAGAAAACTCCCAGAATTTACTGTTGGGGAACCTTCTGGTGTATCCCAACACCTTCATCCGCTTACCATCGTACTTCAAGTCCAAACCAATGTTCACGCGCTTGCCGTTGTCATCGACAAAGAAAGCACTCGTCAATCTGGAAAACAAAAGTGGGTTGAGTCTCAACTGCTTGCTCACCTCGAACGAAGGTCTGTACCTGATTTCCTTCGCTTCAATAGCCAATCTACGCTTTCCAATGTTGGGTTCGGCCGACTGTTGAATCTTTGAGATCTTGATACTCAACTTCTCTTGCCTATCGTCATATCCAACAACCTTAGCTGGGGCTCCGTATCCCATGTCTCCCAAGAACACAACCTGTGAGTCGAGAGGGAATTCTTGTTGCACTGGCAATGGAGGTCTGCTAGCATAACGAGGGTCTTTGTTGACAACCTCCTTCACAATCAATTGCAATGGATACACCTCAATGTTTTTTGAATAAGTCTTGACATAAGATCCCTTGGGGTTTCTAATCAACCCGTTGACGGGTTGAACGTGCACCAATGTGTCAATTTGGCCCAAGTTGATACCCTTGGTCTTGTCGTACTGATTACCAAGCTGCTTCCTCAAAGTCCTAAAGTCTCTAACCTCTTCGCCGTCCAACGTAACCGAAGTCACCTTACGGGCTCCAGTTGACGACTTGAAGGATTCGTATTTGAATTCAGAATCAACAACCTTGACAACCTTACACTCTCTCAAGAATGGCCACTTGGAATATACCAAGCGGTTGACAAACTGATGGGCGAATTGCGACACAGTCAAGTCCTGCCACAAGTTTTCGACTGTCAAAATCAACGACTCCGAACGCGAAGGCTGCTGGAACACCTTCACCTCATTCAACTTCAATTCCGATTGGAAAGTAAGAGTCTTCAACGTAGGGAAACCAGCCAACATGTCTTTACCAGTGACTGCACCAGGAGCCAACCCAACTAACACGTCCTTGATCTTAGGCAACACAAACGCAACTTCGTGACAATTGTCGTGCTCCAAGTCGTGGAAAAATCCAGGTAATGGCGATGGATACACATAGTCGGTCTGTGGGTTAAACACGAACTTGATCAGGTTGCCCAACGAGTTTCTCTTGGATTCCTCAGGAGTTAACTTTGCCTCGATAGGTTTCAACACCAGCAACAACTTCTTCTCGTCTACAAAGTCCAACAAAACAACGGCTTCCCAGGAAGCCGTCTTTCCGTTCATATCAATGTCCACCTCGTCCGGGTAGAAAGCCTTGATTGGCGAGTGCTCGTCGGTCATCAATGGCCTGTAAACCAACGGCATTAACTTTCTGGATCTGGCAGGCAACACCGCCATCAACTGTTCGAAAGGCTTGAACGGCTCGGACAATTCAAATTCAATGTCCTTGTTTTCCAGCATCAACACTTCCAAGCCGGTCGCAATATCTGAAATACGCGGCGAGTAGTGGTATCTATAGTACCAGTTCCATGAAGGAACACCCTTGTAATAATAATACAAAACCCATTGCAAGCCCTCTACATAGTGCTTGGTCATTGCGACCAATTGGTCCTGGTCGTGAATACTAAAGTGGAGCTTGTCCAAATAGTAACTGTCCTTCCACTTGACAAACTTTTGGTTGTACAAGTCCTTGGAGTCCTTCATAAGTTCTTCCGTGTCAAACAAGTTTGCGTTTTCGTACTTCTTCAACAATTTGCGCACATCCAACATACGCTCTTCAAACTCTTCGGGTGTTTCGTAAGGCGACAACCCGTCAATGTCCAACTTGGTTTCGTAAGTGGATTCCGACTTTGAGTGGACAATAAGTAAGCCAGCCTCCAAGGCAAACTGTTTGAGGAACTCCAAATGTGCCTCTGTGCTCTCTGTGTTGAGCTTCAATGTGGGCAACTCGCCCTTGGTCTCCAAGTCAATCAACTCCTGAACCGGTTTCTTCACGGTTTCCAAGAGCCATGGCTTGATTGAACCTACCAATTTCTTCTGGTCTTTCAAGATCAACAACCTGCCGATTCTCTTACGTTTCTTCTCACCTCCTATCGAGATGTCGTCCAACTTGTTGTTGAACCATTCGACGTCAACATCCTGCTTCTCAAAGTTCTCCAACTCAAACTCACTCAAGAACAGCAACCAGATGCCTAAACGTTTTAAATTTATCTTACCACCCTCGTTCAAGTAGCCGTCCGACTCCTTCAAGACTTGCTTGAAGGTTGCAATCAAAAGTGGGAACGCGCCTTTATTTATGAACAAGTCTGGCAAGTTGGGCAAGAAATCGTTACCAATCACGTACATGATCAAGATGAAGTCGTCCAATACACGTTCAAACGAGTATTCAAACAGCAATACTTCCTCCAAGTCCAGGAACTCTATCGCAATGTATTCTCGTAATAGCGACAAGTGCAACAAAAAGAACTTCTGGTCGGACAAGTCGCCTGTCTTGTTGGTGTTACGCTGAGGGCCAAAGGTGACCTCTTCTCTCAAAAGTGCAAAGTGCGGGTCGTGGCTCAGCAAACCCAACATGATCAAGTCTGCGTCCAAACCGTATATACAGTGTCTCAAGTTGGCATCGTAAGTGGGCTGCGACTTCATTGTTCTGATATAGTCCATGATCTTATGTTCACCCTCACCCGGCACCTCGTGGCCACTCAAGACAATCTCGATGTTGGCCCAGTTGGAGTCCTCGGAGATCTTCTTGTGGATAAAGTACTTCAAGTTGTCGGTCAACTTGGACATAAACTCCGTACCCGGCGTGATCGAGTTGGAGTCGAACGGGTCGTCCTTGGGTATCTCCTCGCCGTTGGCAATTGCCTTTTTCAAGTTTTCTTCGGCCTCGTACGCCGTCCTGAATCTTCTCGCACGCTGCTGGTTCATCTTAGCGCGCGGCGCAACACCATCAATAGCCATATAGAACACCTGCGAGGGCTTGATGATCTCAAACAAATGCTCAATATAGTTGAAAATAGCAGCGTACATCTGGTCGTCCGTCATCAGCCCCAGTATCGACAGATCGTTCGAGTGTGTACATGTGTGCAAAATCGAGTTCATGTCCAAATACAAGTTGTCAAACTCTGGAATCTGGTTCTCGTCGATCAACTGCGAGATCAACGGCCATCTCTCTGATATAAACCTGAAAAACTTGGGGATTCCCATCGCGTATAATACAAGTGCTGCTTGATGATTTTGGCTGCCATTTTTTTTGTTTGGTTGTCCACTCGGATTGGTGAGGGCACGACAGCACGGCAGCGAACGAGCGAAGCGAGTGAGCGAGTGAGTTGTTACTGACGAACGAGCCGAGCGAAGCGAGTGAGCGAGTGAGTGCTAATGAGTTAGAGAATCTTACAGTGCTTTGACGAGGAATGTACGATATTTTGGTAAACGGAAGCAATCGTGAGGGGTGTATTTTTTTGTAGGTGGGTTGAGATTGGTGAACAAAATCAGTAAGTGAGAAGTATTGAAGACAGTTGATGAACAATAAAGAAGGCGAAGAAGAAGAAATTGAAAGAGGGAGAGAATTGTAGTGCTCTCAACAAGAGTTATGAGATTCAAAAGAAAGGAGAGTAGGCAAAGAAGAAAATGTGCTGGAAGGTATCGAAGGAACATCGGCCGCAAAAAAATGAATCAAGTCTGCACGGTAGATGTAATAGTACTAGATAAGGAACTTCAAGATGTAGACAACAAGTATTCTTTTAATGAGTACTCGCTGATGAAATACTAAAGTGCGAAAGGGCATGAGAAAGCCACCCTCGTTGTAATACGTCCACCATCATCTCTATTTGTGATTGATGGAAATGGATATTGGTCGCACGAGTCTAGCAATCGATATAGCACACACGCACCCGTTGTTTAAGGATAAGAAATATCAGCAAGGTGTTTTGGTATGAGTTATGTCACTCATGAGTGATAAGATAATATCATGAAAATTTGCAATCAAGTTAGTACTACTGGTAGTTGATTGTTTTCTGGTTTGAAGCAGCTTAATTGCCAAATAAACAAACATAACATATTGAATAACAATCTCGATACAATTTCACTTTTTCTTCGCTTCTTCGCTACTCAATTCTTCAAGACCAGCTGATATTATAATATTGTCCTACATTGGATGAACGAGTATTGCCCTGGTATTCCACTTTGAAATTCTAAAACCTAGACAAAAGTAGAAGATTCGAAGCTCCAATCATTAGATCAATATTGATTTCATACCCTGAAATACAGTGTATAGATCCTTGAAGCAATGCAATATAATTTTACAAATATTGGACTTTTCATACAACGTAGTTTCACGTTCTTTGCAGAAAATTTGAAATTTGCAGCCAAAATATTCAGCTTAAGAGTCAAGAAGTTCTATCATCATGATCTGGAATAAACACTTCATGGCAAAGCTTCAGTGGTAACATTACAGTATACTTACAATACTTACATATTAACTGTACATGAGGCTTATGAAGGAAGTAGGCATTGAGTATGAATACCATTGAAGGAGAAACGAGAGAAAGATTACCAATTCTAATGCATCCCAATGAATTCTTGTTGACCCTAAGAATCATACACCTATTATATAGTAAGAGATTAAAACATGTATATTAGTTGATTTGATATACGCAAAGTATGAAAATATAGAATGACACTCTAACCATGAGCCAGAAACCAGCATCCATACTACTGCCACCAATACAATCCCTGAATATACCAAATACCAAACTTATACCAATACCATTAAACTAATACACCATTATACCAATACCAAACCAAACCATCTGGGACCTTCCGAGTATCTCCATCTCAAACTTGTATCCTTATCCAACACAATTTTCGTCAGATCCCTCAACATAATGTATTCATTAACAAAAATACTCATTACAATAACAGTTTAAGAACTAAACAGCAATCAGCTTAGTACCTCAGCTGAGTGCCTCCTCGACCATCTTTGCTCCTTTCTCGAACGCCTTGAGGGCGCCGATTCCACTCATGTATGTGATTGCCACTCCCACTTTAAGTCCTAGTTCTGCGGCTTCTCCAGCCTTCTGCAATGCTTTCCCTGCTGCTTCCACAACGGGCTCCTTCACCTTCTGCAAGGAATTCTTCCATGCTTCGATTTCCGCGTCGTGGGTCTTGTAGAACTTGGTGATTCCGTCGTGCACCACAAGCACGCGCGTCAGGTCAAGCACGCGCAACTTGTATCCCAAAATCTCCGCGTACTTCTTTCCTGTCAACAAGAACTCCGCCACCACTTGGTGCACTGTCACGACAGCATGGTGGACTGCCACCGACGCCTCGCGTGCAATCTTGGCCGCCACGTCGTTTACATTCATGTACACCTGGCGGAGGTTGGCCCCCACATCCAGCTTCCTTCCGTGGAGTCCCAAGTTCTTTAACACCTTGCTTAGTTTGTCGGACTTGGTTTCTACCTTCACTTGGGGCTTCAGCAAAATCTTGTCTGACCATGCCTGCCAAAATGGCGTTTCTTTGGATGCAAATCCAAACTGTCTGGCTGCAGCGGATCCCTGGTATCCGCGGGGCACTATGGTGAAGTTGTAGAGGAACACTACGGTTGTCAAGCACGCAAACACCGCCAAAAACGCAAGCACCTTGACGTCGCGCAAGCTCTCCACGAGCTTGAACGGCTGTGTTCTGCGTGGTGTTGTTTCTTCTTCGTCTGTGGCGTTCGGAGACGATTCCGTGGTGTTGGACGAGTCGGGTATGCTCGACAAAAATGACCATCCTGCGTTTGAAAACGCATCTGTCGTGGTTTCTGTTCCTGGCGTGGTCAATCCGCTCGAGAAGTCCGTCCAGCCCTTTGCGTTCTTGTCTGGGGTTGCATCTTTGTGTGTCTGCGGATCAAGATTCACACTGCCAAACGCTGGAGTCACGTCTCCGTCTTCCTCGTGGTCTGTGGCCGAGTAAACGATGGTAGGTAAACGGAACGACGAGCTTCTCGACCCTGTCTCTCTTCTACTGTTGCCCTTACCTCCAAACTGTGCACCTTCCCCGGTTCCCGATCCCTTTAGCGTGGTGAGGCTCAGGGTCCCACCTGCAGTACCACTCAGGACACTTGAATCCAAAGCAGCGTCAGCGTCCTTCTCATCATGGCCCAACGTGACGTCGGCGGACCCACTCCCATACAGCAGCAGCGCTTCTGTCACCCCTGAGATCAACTCACTCGACTCTTCCCTCGTGTCCCGCGAACTGGTTGTGGAATGCTCGTCATCATTGTCTAAATCAGACAGAGACGAGATAACCGACCAGTCCTCGTCCTTAATACTAACCTTCATTTCTGTTGCGTTGCTGTGTGCGTGTCCCTTTACTAATTGTCAAATCTCGTTCAGCTTCCGTATAAACACAGTTACAATTGACACCTGTCTATACTTTTGCCTCTGACTCAAGAAGAAGGGATTCTAACTAATTTATACTGGGAAAAAAATGATCACTATTGGATTAAGGGGCATCCACATTTTTTCTCCCTAAATGTAGAGATAAGGAGGATACTGTGATGGTAATGGGTAGGAGGGAGGGAGAGGGAGCAGAGAGAGTAGCGAGGGGAGGTAGAGAGAGATATAGGATGAGTGGTGGTTGGAAAGTGAGAGAAATGTAGACAGCTACAGTGCTGAATACGTAAATGAATGTTGGATCTGGTTTATGTCATTCCATGATAAAGTATGGGGAAACGTCACAAACGGTAAACTCGCTACACGAAATGGAGGTCTCAGTGTTACCGTACAGGGGTTGGGAAAGTACTGCAGAAGAGGGGGAAGAACAAGTGTAGTTGTGTATTGCAGGTGTGTGTTGGGTTGGAGCAGGAGTGTGAATGTTTTGTGGGTGGTGAGAGGGTACTTTAATTGGTGCAGAGAGAACTGAAATACGGTTGACGTACCGGAACTTTTATTTAGTTGATTGTTTCGATTGTCGTATTTGGGAAGTTGAATAAGGTTATTGTTGGTGTAAAGGTGAAGGTGAAGGTGAAGGTGAAGGTGAAGGTGAAGGTGATGATGGTTGGATAGTGTGTAGAGTGAGGGTTATGGTGTGTAGAGGGTGAATTTAATGTGAAAGTACGGTATGAGAATATAATGAAATGCAGAATGATGGTGTTGACTGGTTGATTTTTAGTGGTCTTTTAGTGATTGGTTTTGGTTGACGAGAGGTGCGGGTTGAAGATCGGGAGTTGCGGCCAACCTGTGGTCCTGTTGGTGGATTTGAGAGAAGGGTGGCAGGGATGATGCGTAGAGTAGTGTGAATGAAGATTGTTTAGGTCGACGTGACATTGGGGTGAAACGGCTGATTTGGGTGCGCATATTGTGAGGAACTACTTGAAGTAGAACCGTGGTAGTCTCTGCGGTTTTTGGATTGAGTTCTATTCTACCGTAGGTATTTAACCCATGGGTATCATTTGTCTACTTAGCCCATAGGTTTCATTTGTCTATTAACCCACAGGTTTCATTTGTCTATTAACCCGTAGGTGTCATTTGTCTCTGTGGGGTCCAAAATATCGTCTAGTATATTTTGAGAGCAGTGTTTTCACATTGAGTGTGTCCCAATCATGTCAGTGTATCATAATAGTATCAGTGCTGCCCAACACGTATGTGCGAGAACCATATGGATATTTGCATGGAGTATCAAGAGTTCTGAGTATATTTTCATGAGTTTCTGGTACTGGTATATCATCCTAAGCAGGGGTACCCATCAATGAATTCTTCCGTTGCTTCCACTTGTCGCGTATAAGAGAAACAACGTAATGAACGCATTCATCTGCCTGTTACACTAAGAATATGTCTACAAATAAACTACATGACCAACTTCTAGTCTTCAAATATTCCTTCTTTAATCTGATGAGTAATTCAACTTCAACTCGCCTAATTATCTATCGAGCTCAAATCTCTCCCTTGCATCACCACAACCATCATAATCCATCCTCCATCACTCATCTCAATATCCCTCTTGAAACGAAACTGAAACACCTTCATTCTTCGATCGCAGCAATGGCTGCAAAATAGATTAAGAGTGCTTGAAGGAGGGGAAGAACTCATAATCTGTCCCTCAAGTCTCTTGACCATCTCAAACAAACATACAGAACACCTTAACTACCACTTTACTCTCTCCAGAACCGCACAACCTGTTACACATCTTCTACATTAAGAATTTGCAAGATCACTTATTCCCCTCCCCTGCTCTTTTTCTTCCACTATTCTTCTTTCTCTACAATCGCTAACAATTATCATTTCATTCCTAATAAACTGTACACCAGTACGCCGACTGTAAACCTACATATACTTCCTCCGCTTTCCACTCTCATCGTCATCCTCCTCTGCCTTGTTTTCTCTCGAGATTCTGAGTCTTCTTCCCAACTCTCGGTCGTCCTCCGACTGCTTCTTCCTGTATTCGTGACCTCTTAATTGGTCTTCCAAGTCCTGTGCATACAGTCTGGGCAGTTTATTTCTTCTCTTGGTTTGCTTGTTGTCCGCGGCGTCATCCTCCAAGAACTGGATACGGTCGTTCATCCGCATCAAGTTCTCCTGGAGGGCCTGTGTGTACCCAACCAAGTCTTGGTACCGAGCAATGCTCACGTAGTTGGGATTGGATGACACACGCCCTTCACCCTCATATTCGTATGGAGAGGGGTGTGTTCTGTTGGGCGCGCCTGTTGGAAGCAGCATGTGCGAACCAGAGTGCAGCAGCGTCGACGCCAACGACGATGTATCCAGGTGGTGTGGTGGACCCTGGTGTGGTGGTTGGCTCTGGTAATGCGACCCAGCGTAAGGTTGTCCGTAGTACCCTTGGTATTGCTGGGGTTGTTGGTGTTGGTTGTGGTATCTGGGGTCCGAGCCTCTGCGGTCGCTGGCCACCGGTTCGTTCTTGGCGTAGTCCAGTGGAAACTCTTCTCCGTTTTTATTATTCCTTTTGGTGGTAGTTGTGGTTGTAGTGGTGGTAGTGGTTGTTGTGTTTACAGGATATTGTTGTTGCTGCTGTTGTTGCTGCTGCGCTTGAGCTTGACGAGGCCATCCGCGCATGTCGTTGCCATCGGCTTGGAACACACCGCGCTGCGGCATCACAGGAGAACACATTTCGGAGCTGGTGGTTGTGGGCGATGTTCCCATGGTTGGAGGCTGCAGATGTGTAAGGTACACTGGGTGCTGTTGTTGTACTGCGGGTTTGCCTACGGCTACGAGACCTTGGGGCGGTGTCTGGTGTGTTGGTGTTGCAGCGGCAGTAGTGACTGGTCCTGGTGCTGCAGCAGGCGACTCTTCATTACTCTTCTTGTCGGGAGGCAAGCAGGCGTTGGGCGAGCTCGTGTGTCTGGTGAGGGCGTCTGGTCTCGCAAAGCGGCGCAAGCAGCGGTCGCATGCGTATGGCTTCTCGCCAGTGTGCAACTTCTCGTGCCGTTTCAAGTCATGGATGCGCCGAAAGGTGAGGTTGCACACGGTACAGACGTGCGGCTTGAGCGACAGATGGATCAACTCGTGAGACACCATGTTGTGCTTGCGGGTGAAGCCCTGGTTGCAGACCTTGCAGAAGTACTTCTTAGTGCCCGACAGTTTCTCGCTTTCATCTTCGTTGTACGACGACTCCTTCGAGTTCATACTGCGGACTTGGTCCAAGCTGAGCTCCGATTTGACGCTGCTGCTGTTTGAATCAACCGAGGTGGTAGATCTGCTCTTCGACTTCTGCTTTTCCTCTTCGGTGTCGTTGTCTTCTCCAGAGACGCATGTTGTTGTCGAGTCTCCCTCCATTTCCAGATCCTTAGCAGATGCTTTTGCTATTGGTGTGGTTGCTGTTGCGGGTGTTTGAGAGGTGACGGAACCTCCATCACTCTTGCCCGTACGGCTCAACTGTAGTGGGGGAAGGATATTCATGTGTTGCTGCTCATTCAATACTGGTGGCGGCTGGTACCCAGGTTCGTCGGGGGCCTTGGATACATCGCCGGCGCCATCCATCCTGGCAGAAGCCTCTAGATGTCGCTGACCCAGAGGACTATCACGATTCATGTACTCTTAGTGGCTTCTATTGCAAAAGATCGTCAACCTTGGAAGACGACCAGAAAGAACATATACATATATTTATAATTTGAGAGCAAGCCACGGATGGAAAAAAAGTTGGCAGTCACACGGTCTGGACCAAGTGCAAGTGGAGGAGCGAGGACAAAAAAGTGTGTCAGGAAATACAAGCGATAGAGAGTGAGCAACGGCTGGACGAGGAGGATGACGATACACGAAGGGGTTCATGACGGCCCAAGCAAGCAGGACGGAACTGCGTAGCAAAGAAGGCTAAAAAGAAAGATCTTTAAATTGGACCGACTTTTACGTAAGCTTTATTGGTGGAGTGATTGATCAGCGGTGGTGAAGCTAATTGGAGTGGTGGGTATGAGAGGAATGCTAAGATGGAGACACGATCGCTAAAGGTAAATAGTGGAGAGATGGGTGGTGTGAGAGGAGGAAATGAAAAGAATAAAGAAAAAGAGCCTAAATCAGGGATATGGACTAGGAAAGTTTAAAGATTTCAGCTGGAGAGATTAATACGTTGTACATGAAAGTATAATAAAGTGGTCTGAGTGGGCGTTGGAGAGATAGGACCATCATAATATGTGTATGTCATGACATGTATAAGTGGTCTACCTGTGATAGTTGAATCCAAATCACTCATGCTCCATGGTAAGAGGAATTATCTCTCCACGACACTACAACTTGCTATACTTTTCTTCTCATATTTTATCGCCATCCTTCTGCATCCTTCATAGTGCTCACTCCTCCTCGAATCTCCTCGATCCCCAACCTCCTCAGTCTTTCAGTGTGGCCTCCTTAACCTCTGACACTTCTGCCTCGCTATCCTCACAACCCCACCGCCCCACTCTACAATCAAAGCCCGAACCACAAAACCTTAAATGAACAGAGTTCGGACGTAAGAGCTGGCATGTCCGCAGTTGCTATCTTTTCTTATTCCTTCGGTCTGCATCCTCCACTCTTCGACTCCTCCATTTGTTCTTCTTGGTTCTTCTTCAGCTTGTTCTACTTGCTTCTTCACATGTTTCTCTACATGTTTCTTCTTCTCTAGCCATCTCTCGGGCTCCGCTACTTTAATCACATGACCATGATCACATGAAACCCCACGTGATCATGACACGGACCTCCGCATTCCACGTGGTGGCCAACCTGATTGGCCCACGAATAATCACCAATGTGCCAACCAAGACCCCCTACACCAACACCTCTCACATCATACCCACTCAGCTCTCACCCACTATATCTCATCTGGGCACTCAAATCACTTTCACCACTCTCACCACTTCATGTTCTGCTCCTTTGTCTCTACTGCCCCACTATCTAAACTTCCGACCCCTTTGTATCACCTCGTCACCCCAGCAATTATCACATCCACCTTCATCAAGAACAATCAGAACTTCTAAACCGCACCAAAGCGCACCAAAAACTCCAAAACCACCAGAACAAAACTCCATCAATCAAACCATTACACGCAAGAAACCGCAGATAAACCATGGAACCACTCCACGCGGGGTGAAACAACCAACCAATATCACACAAACTTACAAACACGTTCTCTCTATCCAACCAACCCACCTGTGCCACCCGAACTCAAGCCAAAACTCCACTAACTGCAGAACCACACAGCACACACAGCACTGAAGACCCCAGGGATTGTCGTGCAAGTGGAAATTTATTGCTTCGAAAAACAACATTAACCCCCCTATATATCCGTCCTCCCATCTAGCGATCCTACCCAGCAAACCAGAGCCAAAAGCACGTCAGTTCCGAGTGGAAACGCTGTCCAACTGACCTTTTACTATCGAATCCGTGCCAATGTCGGTCATTAGCAATCGCAAGCGCCCCCGGGGCTTGAGCGAGCTGTTTGCGCTGAACAAGATGTTGAACACGGGGAACCTAGGTGTAGTGGAGGGGGGCCCCACGCCTACAGCAATCAACAAGGCCCCTGCTACGACCAAGACCACCAACACAAACGTCACGGCCACGTCCGTCGGTGACATCATGATGACCCCGCCGGCCTCCCACACCAAGTCCCGCAACTTCCAGTACGATAACGAAATGAGCGAGTCTCTGCTTCTGCTGGCCCTGCTCACGAACCTGCTGCCCCCGCTGTTGCCGTTGAAGCGTAACGTCATCAGTGCGAGCAGCAACAATGTAGCCCAGAATGTCCGTAGACACCAGATATTCCACCCCAAGTATCTTTCGGACGACGTTTATGTGATTGGTGACACCGACGAGGAAGATAACGAATTCTACTTCCAGAAACCCAACACCAACAACGAACAAGATGGCAACATCGAGGTGGACGAGAATGACGACTTGATCATAGTGGGCGAACGGGACTTGCACAAGGAACGCAACAACTCGGACCTGATCTTGCTCTTGGACAAGGAGGCTTACGCAGCTTACAATATGTTCAACGTGCACCAGCCTGTGGCACCTCCGAACACGAAGAAGCAGCGTACGTTTTCGCTCCCACAGCTCCCACAGGTCAAGTGCTTCTACGAAAAGATCCCTAGCAACTACGTTTTGCGGACACCCAAGTTGGGCGAGATCAAGACCAACGTAATCCCACACCAGTCAGACCTCCCCCCATGTGACGACACAGACGGCCACTACACCTTCCACGTGAACGACGTGTTTGCCAACCGGTTTGTCATCATCAAGCTCCTCGGCCAGGGGACCTTTGGCAAGGTGGTGCAGTGCTATGACCGTGTCAACCGCAAGCACGTGGCTATCAAGATCATCAAGAACATCGACAAGTATCGCGACGCGGCCAAGATCGAGCTCCGCGTGCTCCTGACACTCAAGAAGTTTGACAACGAGAATCGCAACCACTGCATCCACTTGCGCGAGTGCTTTGACTTTCGCGGCCACATCTGCATCGTCACCGACCTCCTCAAGATCTCGCTCTACGACTTTTTGAGCAGGAACAAGTTCCTCGCGTATCCGGGACTGCACATCCAAGCGGTGGCCAAGCAGTTGATCCGCTCCGTCACCTTCTTGCACGACCTCAACTTGATCCACACCGACCTCAAACCAGAGAATATCTTGCTCCACGACGACGCATTCACCAAGAAGGCCTTGCGCTCGTCAACCACCATCGCACTGTACTTGGGGCTCTCCAACAACCGCGACATTGACGACACACTCTTGCAGCGCAAGATCCCCAAGCAGCTGAAGGTGTTGGAGAACCCGTTGATCCAGGTGATCGACTTTGGCAGTGCCATCTTCAACGACGAGTACCACCTGCTGATTGTGTCGACAAGGCACTACCGAGCGCCAGAGATTGTATTGGGCGTAGGGTGGCTGTTCCCGTGCGACATGTGGTCGATTGGGTGTATTCTAGTAGAGTTGCTCATTGGCGAGCCGTTATTCCGCACACATGACAACTTGGAGCACTTGGCGATGATCGAGAAGATTTGCGGGTACCAGATTGATAAGGCGATGGTGCGGCGCCTGAAGGAGGTTGGCAATGAGTGCGGGCTCAAGTTTTTCACTGGCGATGCGCTGAATTCGAGCGACAGCCTGGACGACGAGCAGGACGACGACGACAAGAGCGAATATGGGCTGAGCGAGGAATACGACGATGACGACGACGTGATCATCGACGACGAATCCACAGCACAGAACCTGCTCACACTCAAGTTCCCAACCAAGAACACCCCTGAAAAGTTTGAGCAGAGTGTGAACGAGCTCGACCGGATCGACTTGTTTGTAAGTGGACGGATCGGGTTGAAGATAGACTTGGACCGGCTGTTACTGGAGAACTACGAGGCGAATCGGGCAGTCATAAACTTTGGGAACTTCACTTTTTGGTGGTTCTTCATAGATCTCTTGCGCAAGTTGTTTGTGATCAATCCTAACGAGCGGATGACAGCAGTGGAGGCGATGGACCATCCGTGGTTTAACTTGGGGATCGAGGATGAGGGGACTTTGTAGCCTCAAGGCCATGAAACCGTAAAACTTCAAGCTCGAGACCTTGTGAGTAATGTGAGAGGTGGCTGGTCCACAGACGTATAGCGGGGACAATAAGGGTTTAGTTCGTCATGTTTTTGTTTTAATAATAAGGTTGATTCAGTTCTCCTGGAGAGGTATGAATTAGAGTGTTTAGTGAGTAGAATTGTGATATTTGAAGATGTAGGAAATAAGAGGAAATAGGAAGGCATGAGCAAGAGATGAGACGGAGCAAAGACAAGGTACAAAGAGCGTTGGGGAAGGAAGTAATGTAAGAGATTTGTGGAGGATGGAAGTGAGATTGTGACAGGATTGTTAATAAGTACGAAACAGGAAAACGAGCAGGCTTTGGTTGACAAGCAGGTTTGTGATATGGCTAGGAGTAAATGAAAAGTGAAAAGTGAAAAGTTGCAGCACGAGCTGCATGACAGGAGGGGAGGATGGGTTGAAGGTAAACGAGAGATTGGAGGAAGAAGAGGAAATAGCATGAGAGTAGCACAAGAGTAGGATAGAGAACGATACGAAGTTTAAAGAATGAAGATCTACAAGATGAGATTTACTAGGCCAGAAATTATTGTGGGGACGTCAAACGAGATCGAAGATTTGCGATTTTGTATCACCGGAATACGCCAGTAATTAGATGCACTGTCCGAACGATATGAGTAATAGTGCAACATCATGCTGGCATCATGCATCTGTCTGTCATAGCTTAGCTTTTCTTTTCAGGTGCAAGCGAGTGAGCAAGCTACGAGGACCAGGCCTGGCCAAACTAAAGCTTAACCTATGTAATTGATCTGGGTGGGGTGAGTCAAGCAACATGCAAGTGCATAAGGAACACTTTACGAAGTGCTGACTAGCACATGAAGATTGGAAAGGGTGAGTGTGAAAAAGGCAAATAGGTAGCAATCAATTACAGTTTAAGAAATATGACACCTAAGGTGAATGTACAGGGTGATGAAAAGAAAGGAGACACCTTAACCAAACCCTTTACGGTATTCGAGACATCCAGACCGCAGAGTGTCGGTAGACCGTACTGTCGCAAACCCTCATTTATTGCACACCTCGTACATTGTGCACCCACTCTGTATGGTTTGGATACATCAGCTTAACTATGGAGCGAGAGTGAAAAATCCAGAAGCATCGGAAAAACGAACAAGTGCGGACAAGAAAAACGTAGGTTCGAGTCACCTAATTAACAGTACGAGTATTATCAGCCTATAGTACTGTATACCGATACACCACCACACCACCACAGCACACCCAACATTCCAGTAACAAGTAGCTACAGAGGCCAGGCCAGGTCCACGGCCCAGGCTTAACTGGCAAAAATTTTTCATTCAATGAACCAATCCGTTAAATTATCATCCATATCGGGCGCACCCAAAAGAACTAATAAAGTTGACAGAGGACAGAGGATCAGATGGCCCTGAAAGAACAATGCGGGCGGGCAAAATGCTAGCGTCGACAGCAAACCAAGTCTCGCAAACCTCGATACACCCGCCTGCTTTGCACAACCTCACTTCCTTCAACCTCACCTCTGAGACAATGCTTCTACTTTGTTGTCGTTTGGCACCCATAAAGTAACTGGTAACTTTGTGTCAAATCATTCAAACCCACAGCTGAAATCTGATGTAAGCAGCCTGCATACAACTAGACGAGGGCTTGGAAAAAGAAACAGAGTAGCACAAAAGGGTGACACAACATGCAGGCCCCCAAATTTTGCTACCGCCTTTTGCGGCCAGAGTATATATATGCCTGGGAATCTGCCCGTCTACTGGTGGGGGTTGGTTTTTTCTCATCACACCAGATTAACTGTAGTCTTTCATTTACCGCTTCACCGTCAGTCATGAAGTTACTTTCCTTAATTGCTTTGGCCGGCGCTGCCTCAGCTATTCCCATGCACCAGCATCACCAGCACAAGAGAGATAGTGCTGTTGTGACGAAGATTATCTATGTCAATGGAGCTGGACAGACGATTGTGCCTAGTGGTGTCAGCGAGACGCCGCTTCCTACTGCTGCGTCCACCACTTCGGTCACTTCCACCACCTCTGGCGGCTCTCTTGCCACCGGTGGTGTTTCCGGTGACTTGGCTGCCTTTGCAGACCCCACTGAGGAGTTCCAGGACGGTGTGCACGACTGTGCCACCTTGCCCGTCGGACAAGGTGTGGTTGCCGTCGACTGGATCTCGCTGTTGAAGGGCGGTTTCACCACCATCATGGACCTCAACGGTAACACTGCCGAAACCTGTTCTGAGGGCTTCTACTGCTCGTACGCATGCCAGGCCGGTATGTCCAAGACCCAGTGGCCCCTGAACCAACCACAGCCAGCTGACGGCAAGCCTGTGATCTCCGTCGGAGGATTGAGCTGCAAGAACGGAAAGCTCTACAGATCGAACCCCAACACCAAGTACTTGTGTGAATGGGGCGCTAAGAGCGCCGGCTTCAAGTCGCAGATCTCCAAGGACGTTGCCATCTGCAGAACCGACTACCCAGGCTCCGAAAACATGAACATCCCCACTCTTTTATCCGCAGGAGGCTCTGCCCCTGCTGCTGTCGTCGACAAGGCCACCTACTTCCAATACATGGGTCAAGGAACCTCTACGCAATACTACGTCAACAACGCTGGTGTCTCCGTCGAAGACGGATGCATCTGGGGTACTGCCGGCAGCGGTGTCGGAAACTGGGCCCCAGTCGTCTTGGGCGCTGGAGTTGCCGGAGGAAACACATACTTGTCCTTGATTCCAAACCCTAACAACAAGACCCCACCAAACTACAATATAAAGATTGTTGCAGATTCGGGCGCAAGCGTCGTCGGAAACTGTAAGTACGAAAACGGCCAGTACAACGGTGCAGGCTCGGACGGTTGTACCGTCACCGTCACATCGGGTACGGCCAACTTTGTCTTCTACTAATCTTTGTAATATACCAATAAAACATAAGTACGATACCTACTGTAGTGATTTGTTAGCATAGAACCCTCGCGTAGTCCTCGCGTCCCTCGCTGCCCTCAAATCATTGACAACTCAATCACAAACAGAAACGCAATTTTTCAGTGCAATTTTTCGCTTAATTTTTATTCAGACAACAGCAAATAAAGTTATTGAGGCTGTTTGTTGGTGTTTACAATAGATCCTGTACATGTAGAGCGGGCAAATGTAACGAGTGTTTAAAAGAGGAGGAGGAGTTGGGCATGATGATGGGTTTTGAAGGATTTGGGGTGATTTGAGGGGATTAGGGAGGCTTTTCGTTGGATTTTACCGGATTTATTTGGTGAAATTTGACATATTAACTTCTGTCAGGCGATTCTTGGTGCCATCGCCATGTGAGCAACCGTGTTGTTTCAAACTGTGCGATTATTTAAGTTAGAGTTCACTCGAGACTTGTATTTGTGCAGGTGGGTCTTGTGACGGTGAGCTCCTCGGGTGAATTCCTTTGAAGGTGATGACTAGGGTGAAATTGATATTGATTTTGCGACTCATACCTGTTATGACCCCAGAAAATCTCCATATTTGAATAATGATGGAAGACACAAGCAATTACCTTTTGGTGTTTCATAACTGGTTTGTTTATCATGGTACTGATTGTGTGACTGTTCCCTGTGTTTGTTTATTTATTTCGTGGTCTAGTTCAGTTAGCACTTGTTTTATGCACCATTTGCTGTGCATCGTTAAGGTGGGCGAGAGCAACTGTAGTTTTACAGTCGGATGGCTAACGTGAAGCCATTACATGTTGCGTATTTATACTGTTTGAGTTGCATTGGAAACTTTCAATATGGTACCTAAGACACTGATTAGTTGCCCAATCGTTATTGCCAGTGCTTACTGTGAAAGCTTCTTTTTGCTAACAAGCTATGAATGTGGAAGCCAAATGAGAAGCAATCCGATGAGACTCATTGCTTCAATCTCTCTTGTGTAACCTCTGCTTGCTATAGATCACCCGCACCCTCTCACCCTCTCGTTTGGGTGCAAAAATCCAACGTTTATTTTGTGGGTGCTCGAGGCTGCTTCAAGTACAATTCAAGACAACAAAAACACCCTTGCTTCAAAACAAGTATCATCTGTCGTACTTAACTATTCCTGAGAAGACGTTCTTGGTATAGTTGCCCTTTGACATCTTGTGACAGTTTCACGAAGACTGTTTGAAGATTTTGAAAATTGACATGAGGAATTAATGCTCTTATCAATTTTTCCCCCGGTCGTAGTCGCTTCCCTGTTGGCTGGCAAGAGAGTGTTGGAAACTTTATGAGGGGAAGTACTCTCACACATTAGTCCTTTCACGTTTCACCCCATCCCCTGAACTAGCTGGGCCTAGTGCAGCTGTGAATTTTGGTGGGGATTAACAACGTGGACTTGTTGAGACCACTTTCACCGATGACTGTTTATTAGTAGCCGTAAGAGCAAATGAGTTGCGACAACCAGCACTTGTGAAACCTCCAGATTTTCAAATCAAATGCTTAATTAGCAGTTGGTCATCAACAAATTGAAGCAGGGAATTATATTTGGACCAAAGAAGTGGAAATGGTTGGCTGGATCAAAAATCACCTTCAATCATTGAGCTAAGAGGAGTTCTTCTATCTTTTAGCTGCTTCAAGCTAAAAATACATTCAATAGTTCTCCTATTGACAGCATCATTCACGAGGAGCAACCTCTGCTCATCAATCATGAAGCACTGTTACCTGATGGCAAAACTGAATTTAAGAAAATCAAAACCAACAAGGCTATGCATAAACCTACAATGATAAGTTCTAATCGGTATTTAAAATAGTGCTCCATAATTTGGGATCGCCTCATCTGTCAAAGGTTCAGACTTACCTACTGTCTAATAAGAAGAAGGTCTACTGAAAGCTATACAACCTACACTTCTTGATTCCAAAGATAAATTTTCAACATATCAGATTATCTTTTGTATGGAACAAACTTGGGTGCAAAAAAGTGAAGATGATCACAAGCCGGACCCAGCCATCGTTCTCTTGGCATCATAGAACGAAGGCGTACACGTTTGCATCACCATGAAAATCCCACTGCATTTTCCAGTAGCAAACAGTGAGTGAAGCTCAAAAATGGGGCAAAGTAGATATGGTCTAATGAGGCGGTACCAAGGGGTGGTAATTACTTCAACATCGGAGCTCGTGGTCCAATGAGGACAGGTGAAGTCTTCAACGACCAGCTCTGTTACAATTTCTTGAACAATTTTTGGTCAAATTGTGGGGTTACTTTCCAAAGATTTGGGAACTAATGCCTGTTAATAAATACAAGAGACATTGGTACACAATACGCTCAAAAGCAGACAAAAGCTGCCCAATTCTTCACTCTGTTGAACTTGTCAGATCCCGTTACATTTCTCGTAAAATCTCGTTCTTTCGGTGGCCACGATCAACGCATTTGACAACGGCTCTTTTAGTGCGTAGCTGGGCTCAGCCCCACGGTTTCGACTACTTTTGCCACCGAAGTAGCAATAATTACCCAAGGTGAGCGAATGGTAGACGCATCGTATTTGCGCATCGAAAGCGGACTTATACTTAGGTGAGGCTGAGCTCAGATATTACAATTCACCTTCGAATAACACACCAAGTGTGTTGAGCTTGACCAGTTAATAGTGTTAAGACCACCTTTAATTGACTTAGGTAGCTAACTGATACCTTAGGAATTCGTAGCGACCCAAGTGATAACCAGTTTTCTCTGAACTGCTTACTTCAATAAGGTGTTGACCGTGTTGTTATTGTGCCACATTAAGTTTGCAACATTTGACTCGTAACCTACCAAATTAAGTATATATTGTAATGGATATACACATAAAGTTACTACCTCTCCATTCTAAACATGTTTCCAAGTGGATATTCTACCGAGGCATGGACACCTACTTCGATTCCAACTCGCACAACATTGAGTTCAGTCGCTTCGACTCACGCTCCAGCGTTGCTCTCGACTATCAGTTCTGCTCTTCAGAAAGCTGCTACTGAAACCGATACCTGGGCAGTCCAGGACTACATTACCATGGTTAGAGGTGCAGAGGCTTCATTGACAATCATCAGTGCTCAGAAAGTGTTGGCAGCTGCTACGGACACTGCAGCTATGGCGCAGGCAACAGCAGATATCTTCATTTCGACACTCAACTTGGATGCTATTGCAGACGATGCCAATGCGTATCCCTACAAGTTGGTTCCTGCTCCAAACTACTTGTACTTGGCTGTTTACGCTATTATAATTGGGTACATGCTTGCTATGTGTGTTAAGTCAAGATACCATTGGTTCAATATCACCTTTGTTTGTGGATATGGGTTGGAGTTTGCAGGCTTTTTGGGAAGGTCTTTGTCGGTTAAAGATAACACCAACTCGGACACCAACTTAATGCAGAACATTGTGTTGACAATTGCTCCAGCCTTTATCATGGGAGGTATCTACTTCTTGTTTGCGCAGCTTGTTGTTATCTATGGGAGGACATACAGTCTTTTGAAGCCAATGTGGTATTCTTACTTTTTCATAGCACTGGATGTCTTGTCTCTCTTAGTCCAGGCTTCCGGAGGGGGACTTGCGCTGGGAGGTGACAAAGACATGCAGAAAATCGGTGAAGATATCATGATCACCGGTATATCACTCCAGGTGTTTGCAATGTCAGTCTTTTTATTCTTTTGGTTCCACTTCTGGTCCAGAATCTACTTCCAACACAACAGCTTAGTTGAGAATGGAATCAAAAACGGCCCAATCAACTTCTTGAAGATGCTCTTCCATGTAAAGAGTGTCCGGGGTTATAAATCTCGCTTGGATCTTTATTATAATGTCCAGTACAAGTCTATCAGAATGAGAAAATTGTTCAACTATGTTCCGTTGGCATACACCTTGGCAGTGATTGCGATATACATAAGATGTGTTTACAGAGTGGTTGAACTTGTTCTTGGCTACGGTGGATATTTGTTTGAACATGAGGTGTACTTGATGATACTTGACGCATCACTCATTTCAATAGCTGGTTTGATTTTCATTCCTTTCCACCCATTAGTGGCCTTTGGTTCAGGTAAGATAGTTAGGTTATCAACCATCAAGAAGAACTTGGATGAAGGTGTGGTTGATGAGGAAAAAGACTAGGAAATAGGTTCTTTAGACTAGACTACAACAAATTAAACCATTGGTTATTGGATATTTTCATAGGAAAGGAAGTTAATGTAAAAGCATGAAGGAAGACGGAGAAATAATATTCTATTCTGTTTACGGCTTCTCAGTAGTTGGTTTTGGTAAGAATGAGTAGCCATTTTAGGACCACACCAATTTTAAAGTAAGCTGTGCCAGGTACGTTCCCGTTGCTTTGTCAGAGTGTTAGCGCCACTTTAATATAACATACGAGTATAGACTGTGTGATGTAAGCACTTTAATGTTATCAGCCAACATTGAGTTACGTGAACTAGCGACCATAGGCAAAATGTGTAGATGATTTTATGTCGTGAGGCTCACACAGTTTCTGTTCAGTTAGTTAGGAAACTGATGGTTTAAAGGTTGACATGTACTAGCACAAGCATAGCATGAATAGCAACTGTAATGGCATGCAGAAGTGTTTCATGAAATGCTATTTAAACATAGTTGTTTTACTATTGCTGAACGTGTTTTATGTTGCTTCCTCTATAAAGTTGTCCTAGCCACTAGCAATTATCGATTATGTCTACAGCTTGTTTAACTCCCACTCCAAATTTAATATGAACTTGGCAGGAACTAAACTTAGAATGTCTCACCAATGATTCGCCTTGGTACGATAGCCTCCTCTTGTTTCAGTAAATTAGTGCCATTTATAACAACAGCCTTGCAGCAAGCGGAGGAATAATGTGACCTGAAGGCAAACCTGATTTTACTTTGTAGCTACCAAGAGACCAAAACCAGAAGGCTATGCAGAAAGCCTCAGCCTTTTGGTGTTGAGTCTAACAAAAAATCTTTGGTTTGGTGCTATCTTGTTTACAGGCATTTATACCAGCCAGTTCTTTCTAACCTTCCGTTAGTCATTGCAGCTACTCCTCTCGTCTTTGTACCGCATACTGAATATCTGGGTGCAAAAACCACAAAAAAACATCTCAGGATCACAGGCAGATGGTTTCGCTTGGCAAACTGAAAAGAAAGGGTCCTGAATGCCTGTCACCAGCGATTCTTCTTACTTTTCTAGTGGCGAAAGCTGAGGTTCAAAACCAGGTGAGGCGAAGTTGCGTACCAGAGGGGCGGCGGAATCCAGAGTTTTGAAGATCTCTCAACGTTCTCGGAGCTGCATCGCCAAAAGACCGATTAACGGTCATCTTGCTTTGTACCATCCACCATGCTCAATTCCACAGTGAGCACAAACAGAGCTTTCCTGTTCTAGATGCCACGGAACCAGAGTTAATAGTGCTGGAACGCGATAAACACCCAATTAAGCACACTCATACCAAAAACCCTGACCGTCTCGCTTTTTCGTCTTTCGAGGTAGTCTGCAATCATTACTTATGACAAGGGCTTTGTCCCCACTTTTAGTTTTGATACCCAAACACAGCCCCATGGTTTCAAAAACTTTGCCACTGATAGCGTGCTAATAACCGTAGATGAACCTGGCAGAGGTAAGATACTACGAATAATCCCAGTGCTACCTTGAGTAGGCTGAGCTCTTCAATTCATCGATTTGCAGGCTAATAGATGTTCTCAAGCTAACTGTAGAAGCCATCTCTCAAGTAATCTCCTTGTATATCTCACATTGGCCCTAGCAACTAACACACCGTCTTGCTTCCTTACTGACGTTTTAGTCAAGGAGTTCGTTACGTCGTTGTTGGTTCTTGTGCAACCACACTAAATTTTGCATCCATCATTGGCTCTTAATCTTCAATTCGAACTGTATAAAATAGCGAGTTCGAAAGGCACAATTACTATTTCTCATAGACCAAATCATGTTTTCAAGCGGATATTTAACATCGGCATGGACTCCTACTTCCATACCAACTCGCACAACATTGAGTTCAATTGCTTCGACACATGAACCAGCCTTGCTTTCGAAAATAAGCTCTGCTCTTCAAAAAGCTGCAACCGAAACCGATAGCTCTTCTGCAAAAAGCTTGATAACGTTGGTTAGAGGTGCAGAGGCTTCATTGACAATCATCAGTGCTCAGAAGGTTTTGGAGACTGCAACAGACACCGAAGCTATGTCACAGGCAACAACAGATATCTTCATGTCGACTCTTAGCTTGAAAGCGATTGCAGATAATACCACGATGTATCCTTACAAATTGGTCCCAGGTGCAAACTACTTCTACTTGGTTATTTACTCGATTATTCTTGCGTATATGCTTGCTATGTGTGTCAAGTCAAGATACCATTGGTTCAATATCACCTTTGTTTGCGGCTATGGGTTGGAGTTTGCAGGCTTTTTAGGAAGAACGTTGTCGATTTATGACAAATCCAAACTAAGCCTCACCATACTACAAAACATCGTCTTGACAATTGCACCTGCTTTTATCATGGGGGGCATCTACTTCTTGTTTGCTCAGCTTGTTGTTGCTCACGGGCGAAGCTATAGTGTTTTAAAACCAATGTGGTATTCATATTTCTTCATTGCGCTGGATGTCTTATCTCTTTTGGTCCAGGCTTCCGGAGGAGGACTTGCGCTGGGTGATGACAAAAGCTCGCAGAGAGTAGGTGAAGATATCATGATCACAGGTATAGCACTTCAGGTGTTTGCAATGACAGTCTTTTTATTCTTTTGGTTCCATTTTTGGTTCAGAGTTTACTTCAAGCAGAATAAAAATGTAGAGAATGGTGTTGCTAGTGGACCAGTCAACTTCTTGAAGATGCTCTTCCATGTAAAGAGTGTCCGGGGATATAAATCTCGCTTGGAACTTTATTATAACGTCCAGTACAAGTCTATCAGAATGAGAAAATTGTTCAACTATGTTCCGTTGGCCTACACCTTGGCAGTGATTGCGATATACATAAGATGTGTTTACAGAGTGGTTGAACTTGTTCTTGGCTACGGTGGATATTTGTTTGAACATGAGGTGTACTTGATGATACTTGACGCATCACTCATTTCAATAGCTGGTTTGATTTTCATTCCTTTCCACCCATTAGTGGCCTTTGGTTCGGGTAAGGTGATTCGGTTGTCTACTATCAAGAAGAATTTGGATGAATCTAGCTCTGCGGAGGATGAGGATAAACAGTAGGTTCGAAGTATATTTAGTTCAAATTAGGCTGCAAATTTATGGCTTTGTGTAATTGCGGATTGCAGAAAGGTGGCAGCGTGAACGATAAACAAGCAACAGGAGGTAATTAGAGATTCCAAAGTGTTATAATTGGTACTCATTTCCCTTGTGCGCATGATTGTTGGATGACACTTGAATTCATCATTTGAATTGAGTTAATCGAGTGAATCTAATTTTTACCTGCCGTTTTGACTTGATTATGGGGTGTTATGTTCCTAAAATAGCGGTTGCGCCTGCTATTTTTTTATATGGATACATTTGTGTTGCAAATGGCAGAAATACCGTATAAAGGTAAACTTCAAAGACTTAAAAATTCATTCTACAAAATAATTAGTTGTGGTATGCGTCCCTCCAGCAGCTGTTACAGGCGTCCGTTTGATCCAACTTGTCCTTGTGATTCTTTCGTAAGTTCTAGCTGGTTCTATCAAAGGTGGCGCGCATTTCTCATACTCATTTGTGTCTTTCATTAGAGCCGTTATGGCCATGGAAGCCATCTACTACATTGTACTTCTAGTGCCTGCAGTGGCAGAATCAAGCACTGGTTTGACCATACTTTTGTTAGAAGTCGTGCTGTTGTATTCTCGGTCACCGCTTTCGGGCTTTCGGTATTCACTTTTGGAGACGGAACGTGTGTTGCACCTCTCATCGAATTTTCAGACTTACCCTCAGACTCCGCCAGTTGGTTTCTAGTTGGGAAGGCATTAGTAGCGATTTCTGGTGTTTTGTTCATTTTGCAGTTGGGAATACTCATCTTGCATTTGGTGTTGTTGGCGTGGCCTCTCACTCAACAAGGTTCATTCAAATTGTATGCAAGAACCAAAGGATTCGGTCAGGGATTTTTGTTTCACCCATACGTTTCTCTGGCACCTTCTATGTTGGCCTTTTCCAGCAAAGCAAGCAGCATAAGTCTTTCTTCAGGCTCTGTAATGAGCAAGTCTACTGGTCAAACTGCTATGGTCTGAGTTTTCCTTCATTGTTACCCAGTTTTGTTTGGTCAGCAGAAATTTCCAGTTGAAGATAGGGACGTGTACTGACTGCCATTGATTAAAATTTATCTAAGAACAAAAACTCCAACAATAGAGGGTACATACGAGAGGCTACTTATTCTAGATCAGATTAAATTTTTTATCAGTATTATACTTTATAGCTCACAAGATGTCGACGAGCGATGGATATATCGTGGAAAGTACAGAACATTTTGACAATTTATTAAATACCAGTGTAGTTTTCCCCTAATGATTAAGGTTTCTTCTTTTTTATGTGTTTAAAATTTGTTATTTTGTTGTTTGGAACTGTCTTTTAAAACTGCGTCCCATTTTGAAGAATCAATATGTTTCCCCTGATTTTTGGTCGAAAACGTGCATTTCAAAGCAATAGCTTTTGCGATTAAGATGAACTCTCTACAAATTTTCAGTTCTTAGTACCCTGTCATCACTTCGTATTATCTCAAAGACTCCATGATTTATTTTTCCAAAATCCAATTACAAATCTCTCTCCCTTTTCTCATTTAGAAAGTTCCAACCTCTCAAAAACCATAATCTCAGACAGTGATCGTAAAAGAATGTGACTTGAACGACCATCTGGCACTGACTTGCGATAATACTCTAGAGAACTAATCATGCTAGGCTACCCCAATCCTAAGCCTCACGAATTTTTCAAGCCAATCACTGCAATGGATTGTTCAGCAATTCATTTCCAAGAGTAAACTAAAGCGCGGCTTCTAACCGATTCAAGCTGATCTTAGCTATTTCCTGTCTCGCCTGAAAAACTGCGTTAAATTAGCTTTTCATTTCTCACCTTCCAGCTAACACTGCGTTGACGAATTTAGTTGCAAAACCAATTGAGGCGAAGTAGGTCTTTGTGATGCGGTCTCCCCGGTCTTTACACCCATATTTTCAAAGGGAGCACTGTTTTCAATTGCAAAGAACCAGTGGCAGTGATGTAATTTTCATCTGACACTACGTGGGAGTTATAGAATCAAGCGAAGTTCGCTCTTCACAAAATTTCAGTGTCGAGATTGAACACTTCAACGAACAACTAGCAGCAATAAAAAGGCTCGTAAGCATCGCCTGCCGTTTTTCTTTCTATTTATGAGTTCTGCATATGAACAAGGCTTTGTATTTTCCTTAGTGTATCTACCCCTATGGCTGCAACTGACTTAGCCACAGATAATTACGAACGACGGCCACTTTAAACATACGAATATTGAAACTGATAAGTTTCAATTTTACTCAGCATTTGTTGATTATACTTACAGGGCAAACATTAGTAACAAATTGAGATTCAAAACCAAAAACAAAGTGGAAGCCTTCTGAAGGCTCGACCGGTGCCACTGAGAATTCACAGGAGCCCGAGCCGTGATGATCTCAGTTTCCTTGAGCTGATTTTTTTGATGCTGATGCTCCTTTCCCCCAAATTGGTATTGTGCAACAAAGATGAAAATTATAATAAATTGGCTCTTAACTAACGAGAATTAGTAAATATATGGGGGAAATTTCTGAGGTCTATCACCAACCAAAATATGCTCCCTAGCGGATATTCAACGGCCGCCTGGAAGCCAGATGTTACTCCAACTAGAACAACGATGAGCTCGATTGCTGCAACGCACGCACCAGAGTTGCTGTCTATAATCAGCTCTGCCCTTGAAAAGGCGGCAACTGAAACCAACTCCTGGTCTATCAGAGACTGCATTACTAAAGTCAGAGGCGCAGAAGCATCGTTGACCATCATTAGTGCTCAGAATGTTTTGGCAACAGCAACAGATGCTGCGGTGAAAGCGCAGGCTACAGCAGACATCTTCATGTCGACACTCAACTTGGATGCGATTACAGACGATGCCAATTTGTATCCCTACAAATTGGCCCCCGGTGCAAACTACTTCTACTTGATTGTATTCTCAATTATCCTTGTGTACATGCTTGGAATGTGTGTCAAGTCAAGATATCACTGGTTCAATATCACCTTTGTTTGCGGATTTGGGTTGGAGACAATAGGCTTTTTGGGAAGATCGTTGGCAGTTCGCGATAACACCAACGTAAAGCTTAACCTATTGCAGACTTTCGTGTTGACAATCGGACCAGCCTTTCTCATGGGAGGTATCTACTTCTTGTTTGCTCAGCTTATTGTTATCTATGGACGCTCGTTCAGCCTTTTGAAGCCGATGTGGTATTCGTACTTCTTTATAGCACTGGATGTTTTGTCTCTTTTGATCCAGGCAGGAGGAGGGGGAATAGCATTAGGTACTACTGGATACATGCAAAACATCGGCATCTATATCATGATTGCAGGTATCTCAATCCGGGTGATTGCTATGACAGTCTTTGTATACTTTTGGTTCCATTTTTGGACCAGAATCTACTTTATGCATAACGACAAGGTGGAAGATGCAATTGGCAGTGGACCAGTCAACTTCTTGAAGATGCTCTTCCATATGAAGAGTATTCGTGGGTACAAATCTAGCTTGGAACTTTATTATAACGAGCAGTACATGACTATCAGAACGAGGTGGTTATTCAATTATGTTCCTTTGGCATACACGTTGGCGATATTTGCCATCTATATCAAATGTACGTATAGAGCAGTTGAACTTGGTTTTGGATACAGTGGATACTTTTATGAGCATGAGGTATTCTTGATGGTTTTGGATGCGGCGCTCATTTTGGTATCTGGATTGATTTTCATCCCCTTCCACCCTGTTGTGTCTTTTGACACTGGTAACATTGTTAGGTTGTCCACCATCAAGAAAAATTTAGACGACACTGATGATTTGGAAGCTGAGGCAAAAGCGTATTTTGGTTGATGTATAGAAATGACAAAGTCTTTTATGATACTTGTAGTTTCTGTGCAAGTGCTTCAATTTTTTTCAGCTCAATTAAACTTCGATGATTAAGAGTTTCTGGCTGATTTCGGTGATTTTCAATCAAACGATTGTGACGTATTGTCGAGATTAATGTAGCGTATCGATTAGATGTCATATTATGCAGCCTTTTGTTGGATTTCGAGGTACTCTTACAATTAGGCTGCAAATTTGTCATTTTTGTGTCACTTCAATTTGGTAGAGGATTATAGATTATAAGATGTTGAGGCAACGAGGTGTCTTTTGAGATCCAAGGGAGAGCTCTAAACGTAGTCCGTTCAAATCAGTGGACCTGATGAATTTGGTGAGGACCTTCAAGCGTTTGCGTATGATGTTCTTGTGGTACCGATGGTTCTTAATCATGAACTTTGTCAGTGACTTGAGGTTCCTCAACACAATCCTCACGATACCTCGGTTCTTCTGATATTTTGTTCCAAACTATGCTTGTAGTGTATCAGATACTTATATTTCTGATATTTCGGAGGTCTTTGATATTTTTATGACAGCGGTGCATATACAAGGAGTACGTCACCGTAACATTCGGTTATAACAAAATAACTATCAAACCCAAAGTGGACTATGTGAACATTAGAAGGCAACCTCAAGAACCTGGAATTCACATCAATACCAGTGCAAATACTAACACAGGGAACAACAAAACCAAAGTCCAACAGACAAACCAAACCCAAACGCATACGAGATACAAACACCTACCCAAATGCAACGCCCAAACAATAACCAATAACTAACTCATCGCTTGTCTTGAACAACCCATACAAGTCCCCAACAACCTCATCCGGATTAGGCAGGAACAGATTCTGAACGTACAAATAGACCTGGCCCTTGTTGCGGAGCTTCTTATTGACAAAACGAACCAAGGTCAGCACAGTCTGGTTGGCCGAGATCTTGAACACACGTGGACTGATTGCAGGCGTACTTCCCACGGGTTGGAATCGGATAGTGACTTTATCCTGTGCTTTGGGTGGTGGGGATAATCCTTCTAGGAGTATCAGCGTAGACAAAGGTACGCGTTCCTTCACGTCAAGCTCTTCTATCAATCCCTCCAGAACCTTGTCCACTTCGCCTCTGTCCTCCATACTGTTTCCCTCTACTCCTCTGTCCACTTCTCCCCTATCATCCGAAGTATCACTCGAATCGTCCTCTGACTCAAGCATCCTGCCGAATTTAAACGAGGGGCTGAACATAAAAAAAATCTCAACTACAACTCTTTCCACCATGAGTGACACTGAGCCTGAACCAGTTGAGGCTGAGACTTTACTGTTGAGCAGAGTCTTGGAAACATTAGAGACCGGAGCTGAAGAAGCCGTTGAGACAGGCGATTATTTGTCGTATCTGACCTTAATTGACATCTATCTCAGCTACAGCAACAAGAAGTTCCTGGTGGACGAAAAGGAGCAAGTGCTAGAGAAACTCTTGGATGTCCTTGCAAGCAACAAAGAATTGACGTATGAAATCGGGTGGGACTTGCCTGGCCTATTGATAGATGCCTTGGACAGTGATTTTGAGTATGGCGGTCCAATTAGAGATGGGCCCTTCATCCTCAACATCTTCAAGATATTCGAGGTTTTGGCCAACGATGGCAACCCGAAAGAATTGTTTTTGAAGGTTTGTGAGTTGTTGCTGACAATCACAGTAGAAAACGATAATCTCCCAACTACCAACGAAGCAGTGTTGGAAAGGTTCTTTGACATCAAGTTGCACTGGCTCTACCTGCTTATCGAAAGTAGCTTGCGCAAGATCGAGACTCTCTATCCATCCAAGTTCTTGGCCATGGCAGTTTCCTCGTCCATCAACTTGATCTACAGAAATAGTAAGTGCTCTTTAGCAAACGGCCAATTCGTCATGAGGAGGTTCTACGGGTTTGCCCGTACCTACAAAACACCCCCAACACCCAAAGAGACGGGTCTGTTCACGGAAGAGGAGCTTGAGAAGATCAGGAAAGATGAGGCTTTCTTGCAGGGCAAGTTGCTCACGTCGTTTATCACCCACGCAGTGCTGAACTTGACCTTGCACAACCAAATGGGTTACTCATTGGGATATTTCAGCTACCTTCAGGAGCCAAACAGACAAAACTTACCAAAGTACATTGACTACCAAGTGGAAGCTCCAGTGATGGAAAGGATGGAGGAATTGCTTCTACTGCTTGACATAGAAACCCAAGATACATTTGAAGAGTACGTGGCTGGAGCTAAAGCTCTTGTTAGCGACGTCAAAGCTACCGACGACCAAGAAGAACTCAGCGGTGTCCTCTTTGAGAAAATTGTGATTGACCACCAGAAGAACATAGCCAACTCGTTGACCGACAGTGACGCGAAAACTATCAAGGACTCTGTTGTTGGTGAACTCATTTTGTTCACTCAAAGAGAGTCCGCGCATTCTTCGGGCATAAAGGTCAGCTTCTATGATGCGTTGACATTCACGTTGAGACTGGTGATTCCAGGCATGATCAATGAAGCCTTTGTAAACACAGGAATGTTGGACGTGTGCATCTACTGGCTGTGGTACGCATTGCACAACACATTAAGCAGCAAAATAGAGGTAGAGGTGGCCTCGATTCCACCTGTATTGCTCACGCTATACTACCAACTGTTGCTCTTTGCCTACACTAGGCAGCACATCTCCTCAGCCCAGAGAATGGCCGGATACAGAATAGTCGTGCTCACCTTAATCAGCAGGGTGTTGGCTGTTTCCCCAGAACATGTGTCTTACCAGTTCATCAAGGATTCATTGCACAACTGTCCCTATGAAAACGTCAAGGCGTTGTTGGTGGGTGTTTTAAAGGAAATGTTCTTGAAACAGAAGGTTGACTTAGACGTTGACTTCGAAAAGTTGTCCTTGAAGTCTGGCGCTCCTCCATTACCTTCACGCCCAACTCCGATCAGCACCTACTATACCTTGAACAACCAAAAGCTAGACGATTTGCTTGAGTTGTTGGAGCTAACTGTACCAAATACCTTCACAGAAGAAGATGGCGTGTACTCGATCAGTCCAACATCTTTCAGCACCTTGTCTGCATACTTGAACTTATTTGCGGGTATCAAGGCTCTTGTTAACGAGTTAAAGCGTAAAGACGAGGTTGAGAAGGCATTGAAAGCAATCGAGGAGAATACTGCAAAGGTGAAATCGAAATATAAAGAAGAAGACAAACTGTTTGAATTGAATGCAGTTGGGTTGATCGAACTTACGATCGAGAGAATAGGATGATGGAGGAGGGTTTATCTAATGTAAATAAAGTAACTACGATTAACACAAGTTGTGTAGACTGACATTTATGACTGTATAAATCCATAAGACTATGGGAACTCTAATAAAAAATTAACCAGTTATTGAACTACGTTGCACGTTAATACTTTTCAATTATCACTATTTGTAAACTCAGTGCAATTCTCTTATTATCAGCACCTCTCTTTATCTAAGGCTCTCAGTTTCACTTCTTTCTCAAAAAGAATTATCAGTCTAGCATCTCACTTCTTCGCCTTCGCCTTTTTCCCACTGTTCCTATCATCAACCAAAGGACCCCAGTAAACAAAGAACCCTTCTTTGGTAGAAATAATCTCTTCCTCCATTTGCAATTCTATGTCATCAATGAACGGATCCTCGTAGTCGTACTTACCCACTTTTCTGTTCATTTTCGCTTCATGTTGCCGCACCAATTGTTCTTCAGTGAGCTCCTTTCTTCTACCCACGGGTGCTTCCTCCACAATAATATCGTCATCATCATCATCATCGTCATCATCGTCAATCATATCGTCCATCACATCAATAGCATTCTTTGCTTTTGGATGGATAACTGACCATCCGTACTTTTCTTCAGAAAGCCGGAGTACATTCACAATTACTTCTGACTGGCCTGGTTGTGGGTTCAGAGGATTGAGCAATGGAATATTGAGTGCAATGATTGGAGGCTCTACTTTCTCTTTTGGTTCCTTGGGTTCTTTAGTTTCTTTAGGCTCGTCAGGTTTGATGTCCTCTGCTTTTTCATCGTCACTCGTAGGGTTCAACAAATCTATGACTGTTGGTTTATGTAACGCGGACACTTTTATATTTCTAACCTTGTCAGATGTGACTGACGAAGATATCACCACAGGACCCAGTTCTTTGACTGGTTCTGCAGATTTCTTCTTCTTGTTGGCGTTTGCTGCAGCCTTTCTCGCGTCAGGAATCGGTGATTCGTCTAGTTTACGCTTTTTATCCACCTTCTTGGGCGAAGCTCTTTTCTTTCTGGCTGCCTCTGGTGTTAAAACGGTTGCCGGAACTGGTGTAGGAGTAGGATTGGGTGTGGGTTCAGGCTCGTCCATGTTTATGATCAGGTTGATGCTTGTTTTGCTAAGTTTTGGAGGTGGTACGGTGACCACAGGTACTTGTACTGGCACAGGCACCGGTACAGGCACCGGCGATGGGGTGGGGTTGACGTTCAAACTGGTTTGGTATCGTCTGATGTGATCGCTAACCGAAAGCACCGGCTGGACCTTGACGGTGTAACTTTCAGGAACTACAGGTTCCTGGGGTGAATCAAACACGTTGATGGATGTCCGAAACCGCGACATGAGGTTACTCAACCCAGAGGGCGGGGGCAGAGACTGCGCTGGTGTCTGTGACTGAGGCAGTTGAACGGCTTGCTGCTGAACCGGATGAGTCTGCTGAAGCTGGTGTGGCTGCTGATGAGGAGCTTGATGCTGGGGCATCTGGTGAGCTAATGTCCCTTGAATAGACATCTGCGAAACAGGAACTGCATCAATTACTTGTACCTCCTGCTTGGGAACTGGCCACAGGTGTCCGTTATCTCCCAGAGACGAGTCTAGAAGCGACAGAATCGAAACATTCCTCTTAGACATGATGGTGTTGTTGAAAAAAGTGAGCAGAATAAATCTTAAAAAGTGACTTGAAGTGAAGAGACGTGAATGAAATATCGAGAAAAGGAGGTAGAAATGAATGAATGGTTTGTGAGTTAGGGTGGGAAGAATAAAAGAGGTGGAGGATGCTTCCAAGCTGTCTTCCTGGAAATGAAGGTGTCGGCAAAGGATCTTATTGGTTAATGGTTGATTGTTCGAGATCGACATTATACGAACTCAGAAGAAGATTCAGGCTTATACTCTTTGGAAATGGTTGTTTTTGCAGGGTTAGGCTATTGGCGTTTACAGGAGAATGAGGTGGTACTGGTTTGCCAATGAATAGCATGCTTGTAAGACCTGTTATAGGGCAGATGCACTGATTGGTTGCAAATTTTGGTCAATTACAAAGTAATAGGATTGTGAGTTGCTTGGGCAATGGATACTATAGTTCCACAGGTTATACTCTCCTATGATTCAAAAGAAATGTCAATCATCTTACATGTTCTACCTGATAATATCTGTTCATTTCAAAATACCAAATTGGATTCTTACGTGAAGAATAAGCTTCCAGTACAATTGAATACCGGTCACTCAAAAAGCCTGTTCACTCTTCAAACCCTCCTCGGACCTCTTAATCAACTCAACAATACCCTCAACCTTCGGCTTGAACCCCCATCCATACTGGAGGGAAGTATGAATTTCAACACCCAACTTATCAGCGAACTCCCAAGTCAAACCAGGATTCTTCAAGAATGGCTTTCCTACAAGAGCGATGTCAAAGTCACCTTTTTCCAACAACGAGTTGGTTAGGTTAACGTCTAGCCCAAGACCACCCACACACGCAACAAGTGCATTGTTCCCAACAGCTTCTTTAACTGCACGAGCAAATTCTCCATGGATAATAGGTGTTTGTTTCTCCAAACTGAGCTGTGATCTAGGTTTCTGCTTGTACTGGTTTCCACCAGACGAAATATCAAAGACGTCCACCTTTCCAATAAGAATCTTTGCAAGTTTCTGAGAGTCTGCAATCTTCCACTCCTCTTCATCTGGCCCATTATCTTGAGCAGAGATTCTAAGGAAAAGAGGAGTTGACTCAGGGATGTTGGCTCTTACCTGGTCAATTATTTCCACAAGGAACCTGATCCGATTTTCAAACGACCCTCCATATTCGTCAGTTCTCTTGTTGGCAACAAGCGAAAGGAACAGGTTTACAAGGAAACCATGTGCAGCATGGATTTCAATAAAATCAAATCCTGCTACATCGATAGCTCTCTTTGCAGCTGAACCAAAGTCTTGTACAAGCTGCTTGATCTGAGGCTTGGTTAATTCGTCAGGAACCGGGAAGTTTCCATAAGGTCTGTACTGAATTGCAGAAGGAGCGACTAGTTTTCCTTCCCATCCCCCTTCACTCTTAGAAACTATATCTTCTAAATGCTCCCACAATGGACGAGCTCCAGCCTTCCTACCACCATGATTAAGCTGCACTCCAATCAACTGCTTTTGCGTATGCACAAAGTCAGTGATTTGCTTGTACTTTACAGCCTGCTTGTCATTGTACAATGCTGAATCACGCACTCCCAGCCCAGAGTACGGGGAAACGCTTGTGTCTTCCGCAATAATAAGACCGGCGCCTCTAGATGCTAGAGCACCGTAATGAACAAGATGAAAAGGCGTAACCTCTTCGTTGTCATCAGTAGATGACATTCCCAATGGCGATACACCAAGTCTGTTGGGGAAAGTTAAACCTCTAACCTTCAATGGTTGAAATAACTTGGGTAACGATGCAGTATCTGCTGTTATAGCTTGAGTTAAAGGGAAAGCAGGTTCTGGGACATAATAACCCACGTTCTTCGATCTTGGTGTTGGAATTCTAGACATTTATGCTGTTGATTTGGATTGCTGGAGTTATTCGAACCTATATATACCATTGCAAATACAGATAGCTAATCTTACTAATAAAGCTTTCATGTCATGAGTTATGGGGTTGGCGATAGCAAGATAATACTGACTGACGTCGCTTATCGATGCTTTCGTGGCGTACGCTAGCACAAGATGACAAATACGAATACATTGAATGCGGCTACGGGCAACCACAGTCCTGGCTTATATAATTTTCCGATGTGATGTTCAGCCTCTCATGATCTGCGGGTTGAGTTGAAATAGAGTTTAGTAAATCAAAAGTTAATTGCTTAGAAATTATGACCACTTGGTAGAGGTTGGAGATCAATGCTTAACTGTGGAGTGAGGCAGTTTCTACAGATTTCCACAGTCAAGAACGTTTACGAAATTACTATGTGTATCGTCAATTCTTCTTCGTTAAGCTCTATCTAATTGTATAACATTCGAGTGAACTCCCAACTTACTCAAGGTCAAACATGTATCACTTCCATAACCCTCAAGGGAGTTCATCAGTAAATCACCATTCCAGTAATCGGCATATACCTTACACATTGGCAAGCCCAATCCCAACTTATTCTCCAAGGGCCTGCTCATCAAGTTGTCCAAGGTAGACTTTTTAACCTTGGTTGATGTGTTGTTGCGTTGATCGTTAGCATCGATCAAGGAAGTGTGGTCAAGTGTGTTCGAGGTGACAATAGAAGACCCAGCAGGCGTAACTTTCAAGTTCGAGTATAACTGCAAACCTGGGATTCTGTGGAAGTTAGCCAAGCTTGTCCGTGCAAGGTCTGCTCTTTTACCAAACGACCATAATTCTGAGAGTTTGTCATGGTGGATTCCACCACCCTGGTCGGAAATACGGAAGATCACCTGGGTCTTGGTGTCAATGATGGTTATTTTAAGGGAAGGCAACTTTTTCCCACTCGAGCCGTGGGTTCTTATAGTTGCTTCCAATGAGTTTCTCAAGATCTCACTGAACAAGTAGTGCAAATGGGGAACCATGAAAGGAAACGTAGCGTTCAAGTCACCTTCCAATTTCAAATCTGGCATGAGATCAGGATGTGGGAAGATGTCGAGCATGGCCTTCTTCACATTGTCAGCTACAAGCCTGAAGTGGTGGGCAGCGTTACATTGGTGGAAGATCTCGCCGATGTAATCTGGGGGCTTCGAGGAGTACGGGTGGGTTCTGTAGTTTTCCGTCAAGGACAAGTGCTCTTCCACAATGAGACGTCTACTGATTCTCAGTCTGAGTGTCACAGACACAAACTGGTCCAATTCGTGCTGTGGCAAGTTGTTGAGGATCGACACTTCCAAGGCACCCATCATCAAGTGAGACAAGTTAAAGACGTGCTCGTCCAACAAAGCACTCAAGGTGACGCAGAACTCGTCGTTCTGTTCTAACGTGGTAATGGTGGGAATCTTACGGAAAGCATTGAAGGAATGGTAGTAACTCTCGTAGATCTGGGCCAAATGGAAGTTGTTAACCACCCCAAAAGGTAACGTCTGCAAGTCTCTGATTCTCATTGAGAGTCTGATGGGGAGTTCTAGCCTCACGAAGTTGGCACTGTTTAGTATTTTCTGTTTCGACAAAGTCTTTCCATACCCTGCCAACTGTCTAAGAGAGACAGGATGGGGCTGTTGCTGAGAATAGGACATCAACACTTCATTCTGGTAAAAGTGCTGCGCGTTGAGGATGTTGGAGTATGAAGGGAACGGTCCAAGGTTCGTAAGATGCTTAGCTATCTCTTGCTTGTTGATTGTTGAAAGAAAAGCATCGGTCTTGTATGAGTCAGAGGTGATGGGATTTGCGGCCAAGCTGGAGGCTTCGGGACTTCCGTGGGACGAAGTTCCCTTGACTGCACCAGTTCCCGTGCTGCTACATCGCCTGAATATCGTCTGCAAGCTGCGACCTCTATTCATTCTGCTGCTGGTATCGTGTGATCAAAATTTTGCAAATCAATTTTAGCGTAAAGTTGATACTTGGAAATTTTGTGACTGGTGATAAGGTGATGGTTCGTTTGAGTTGGGAGAGGAAAGTGAGAAGTGAGGGAGTGTGTAGTGATTTTGCGTAGCTGTAGGTAGATGTAGGTGATTGTGGTTGAGTTGTGGTCAAAGAGAGAGTTTGGTATTGGTTTGGTTGGAATGTGAAGAGTTTCTTGATTAGCATAAATAATCGATTAAGAGTCAATTGAAATTTGCACTAAAATTTACACTGGACTCTAGTTTGAGACTTCTAGGATGGTGAATTGGAGGAGGTGAATCGTACTATTTGATTAGACTTTCAAGACAAGCGATCTTTACAAAATTATTGCTAATTTTGATTGTTACTAATTTTGGTACTTATAACGGTTGAATCCACGATCTCAACCATCTTGCACCAATCTTGTGTCATAGTCATTCATTTACAACGTTTAGCCGTATCCCTCCACCAATTTGCTCAATTCACTACAGGAATTTTATTCCAAGTGCCTGACAATAAACCTGGTGGTTTCAACACAGGCCACGAATGCAGAGTGATAACACCAAAAGAGATTTCCAGAAGGTAAGAACACTTCGAACCTTGCAGTGACTCATTCTAGAAGACATCATACCCCTTGAGTCATGAAAACAGATTGATATAGTAGAACAACGGCAAACCAACGGCAAACTAACGGCAAACCAACGGCAAACCAATGGCAAACCAATGGCAAAACACAATGACACAATAAGGTGATCTAGTAGTGGATAAATGCATTGAAGTAGTGATATAGGAGAACCATCAATGACAGATAGCGATTAACCAATACCCACTTAGCAAACAACACCATCACTATACCCACTCTACGTCATTTAGATCATCCCAGTTATTTGGGTGCAAAATATCAATTTTCTTATCAATTTCCCCAGATAACAAAATTACAAGCATGATCTTCACAGATTGACCTCGCAACATACGGTAAAACACGAACTTGAGAGTACGGTGCATCGTTTCAAACAACTCGTCTATCATTCGTCTAAACTGAGACGGTTTGCACATAAAACGAGCCTGAATGACTAACCTAATTCTTGGCTAAAGAAGGCAATTAAGTAACGGTATCAAAGTGAAATGTTCACTCGGGGCCAAAGTTCGCAACACAATCCAACCGGTTACTTGTGCTTGTGGAGATGACTGTCATCCTAATTAATTAGTGGTAGAGACGTTACATCAACCGCAGAGACCTTACAAGACTTGACTACGGAGCTTGACACGCCAGTTGGGCCTCCTCCTCCATCCCACTACGACAATCCCTCCTTGCTCCTCCAATCGCCTGAGACCATTTCCCAAAAGGTTAAATTGTATACATCATCTGCGAACTGGCGTGTTCACGTGCACGAAATACGTTCCTGCATTTGCAGATGAAGGGATCCACCCTCACTAGCAAGTGTGGTCCCGTCGACAAGACCACTGGGCAGACAAACATGGCTGCTCGCCACCCACGCTTTGTAGTATCATCTTTTCGCTGGAATTTCATCTCGTCGTTTCTGTGAACAGGCGCCTGTGTGTTACGTATTTTGAGTCTGTATTTTTTATTTGATAGAGCCAGCCATCACTACGCGTTTTATATATTTCGGTATATCTCCTTCTTCTGCTGCCTCTTGTACTGTTTCTCAATCAGGGTGTCGCCGACGATGAATGTCACTAATAACGGGTACTTTACTTCGCAGTACTTGGACAAGAAGAAGCTGTCACCGGACGCAAGCTCGAATGATCCTAATAGGTACTATGCTTATCCGGGCCAGGGCCACGACTCGTATCCTAGCCAGAGTCCGTACTCTGGTCTGAACCATAGCCAGAGTCCTCACTCAAACCAATATCCTTCGTATCCCACATACTCGAATACCACTTCGCACCATCCTTACGCGACTCACTCGTATCCGAACCCAGCTGCTCATCAGTACCCGCAACACACCTACGGTGGCCAATATCCAAACTACAATGCGTACCCCAGCTACCAGGATCAGCAATATAGCAAGTCAAGCGAACCGAAATACGACTACTACAAGCCATTGACTGGTAGCGACGCATACTCCGATGTCTTCTCGGGGTACCTCGATTTCGATGCACACTCCATACATGAATCCGGCGAGCCTAGCATTTACAGTGCGAGACTTTCGAGAGACGCAAGAAGTGAGTTGAAACCTGCCTCGATATCTGGGAACAGCCGTTCACCAAGTCGTTACCTGCCCAGCAGGTCTAAAAATACTACTTCGGGAGCGGTATCTATGGGACCCAGCAGTAGCGCTGGAACACACAACACAAGAAGCGCATCAACACACTTACAAGTCCCTTCACAAGGCAACTCACGCGCAACTTCAAGCACAAGTTCGCGTGTACACTCTCCAAAAACCAAATCTGCCCTGTTATTCACCACTGGCTCGCAACAATCGACTTTGGAAGCCCCATTTGTGCTCAGGAAGACCCTGGCTGACTCCCTCAACACTAGACCACCCAAATCAACCAAATCCGCAATTCTGCTGAAAAGAAGCACCTCGAAGTCTCCCCAAAGATCACCCGGCATGGTCGTGGGCGTTGCTACAGACGACGACTACTTGGGAGAAAACCCTACCCCAGCTCAATTGAACCATTTGGAAAGAGCATCACAACAGGAAAAAACGGACTACCCTAACTTCTACGCCAACAGAAAGCGCCAACAAGAACAGTCGAAACTCAAAGTGAAACCCAAAGAGTACCTTCCTGATATCGTGCCCGAAGTCTTTTCAGGAGAAGGAAAGAACGACCAACATCCAATGGAACTAGTATTCGATAAACCCCTGAAACCAATACAACCAACAACCTTTCAAAAAGCGTACAAGTCTTTACGTGTGAAACCAAGCGAGGAAGAGTTTGACTACTATAAAGAAAGAGAAGAAGCTAAAAGAAGGAAGCAAGAGGCGATTCGACGGGCTGAAGAAGCTAAAGTCAAGGCCGTTTTTGATCCCAAGTCAGCTGTAAGCGATAGCGAAACGGAATACGAGGAAGAATATGAAGAGGAAGACGACGTTGAATCCAAAGCTGGAACTAAAAGATCAGTTAGAACTCTAGCTGAAGTCCAAGCAAAAAAGGAAAAGGAAGCGAAGAAGAATGCTAAACTCAAAGCACTCATGAAAAGAGCTAGAAAACAATTGGGTGAGAACTTCATGTCTAACACCGAACAGCAGCTCAGGTTGAAAGAAAACATGAAGAAAGAAAATGACCGCAAGAAGGTTCGTTTGGATGCTTGGGAGAAAGAAAAGAAGATCAGAATGGCCGCAGCAATCAAAGCAGGAGCTACACCTGAACAAGCCGAAGAATATATAACTGCTGCATTAGAATATAAAAAGGCTGTGAAGAAGAAGGAAGCTTTGGAAGAAGAGAAAGAAGAGTTGATTGAACAAAAGAAGTACAGTATAGCGACTCTTATTGGTGCAGGTTTCAATGCCACTGATGCACACGCTGTTGCCCTGAATAAGTTGGCACCTGAATTCGAGGCCATCGCTAAGAAAATGGCCAACTTGGACAAAATCATCAATCCTTCGAAAGAAGACAAGAAAGATAAGTCTAAAAGCTCAGCAAGTATCAAGCTGAAAGCAACTGGCTCGGGTGCTTCTATTAAGAGCGCAAGCGGGAAACCTATCACCGGGTCTTCCGCAGAGTCTGTGAGAACGGTTGGGGAGAACCCCAAGTTCCATCCATTATGGAACTATGTTCTCAAGCATGTTGTCTACAACACTGGTGAAGATAACATTGAAGATGTCGAAATCCAAGAGGTTTCCAAGGATGGAAAGCCAATTGGCACTGCAAAATCCACAAAGTCCACAAAATCTGGCAAGTCTGTCAAGTCAGGCAAGTCAGGAAAGACTGTCACCATCAGTGAGAGAGAGATGCCTTCCGCACAGCAAATACGAGAGGCCAGAGCAGCGTTAGAGGCTGCCGAGGTCGACTCGATGGTAACTGCGATGGAAATCGAGTCATCAAAAGAAAAAGACGTTAAGAAACCGAAATTCACTTTCAGTGGGCTTAAGCAGAACTACGATTACCTCATATCCAATTGGAATCAACCTGCGGTACCAATCATCAAGGAAGACGCCACCAGTCTTAAATCTTCCATGAAGTCGATGCCAAAGTCGAAGATTACGATGAGTCCAGCATCTTCTTTGCCGCAATCTATAGACATCCTCGAAGAGGAGGAGAACCCAACAGTGTATGTTTTGGAGGTTGAAGAAGGGGAAGAACCTAAGACTGAGTTGTTCTACAACAAATTCACTAAGCAGTTGGAGGATACGCCACCAACGTCTTTTGGTTCGATGCCTGAATCTATTCATTCAGGGCGTACTTCAAGGAGCACGAAGTCAATGGCCGATGTGAAGGTTGCCAGGTTGCCGGTTTTGCAGCGCTTCAGGCATATGTTTTCGCACTTGAACACCGACACACCAGTACAGTTAATGTCCAACATCAACTCGTTGATCAAGAATATCAAGTTGATGAAGGTGTTGTTTTCGCCGATCGACGTGATCGCGGAGCAATTTCCAACGTTGCAGACTGTGGTTATTGTGGTTGAGTTGTTGATTTTCGTGTGGATATTGTACGAATTGAGCCGGTTGGTCGATGCGTTGTGCATGATGGTCAAAGCAGTGTGTGCGCCGATGATTGCGATGGGTCGCTTTATGAACAAAATAATGTAATGGAAGTTTGGGTAAAATGTTTATTTGTATTTAGGATTATTAAAGTTGATGGATGAAAATAGATTAATAAGTCTCTAGGAAGAGCAGTTTGTATGTCATGTGTAGTTTTTGCAGCCATGAAAAAAGAGGCAGAGATAAGGAGATGGTAACTAGATAACAGAGTTTATTGTGTAAAGTTGATAAGAGATTGAAGTTGGGTGAGTTATCAAGGCTAAATTTGATAACTCACTAGGAAGTAACTTGACATACACTACCTCTAATATTCTTAGGTACACGAAATATGTTTTTTGAGTGAGGAATAATCCATAGAGAAACATTCCTGATTATACCTAATCCACAATTGGTGTTGTGGTTGCATAATATTCATTAAACAAACAATTCAAACAAAGATAAGCAGCATAAATATGTATCATTTCACTCAGTCCAACAATGAGTGAATGAAAATATTTCAACCAATACTCGACTAAACCCAATCAACATGTCTTTTCAACTGTCCAACTATACCAACTGCCCTTCCAATCGCTGAAGCTACATGGTGGAGCCATGAATGCAACGGCCAATGACACAAAGCCAACAGGCATACGTCAAAGTCCCATCACTCACGTGCCACAGCAAGCAGTGACTCGTTACGTCTAACCAGCTCGTACCTTTGGGCAGGTTTGTTCTGCCCCGGAGCATTATCCGAGTGGCACCATATGCAATCTACAACATTTTCTCAACACACTAATCCGCATCTTGCTCGCTTTCTTCTACAACTCATTTCCTTCCACTGTTTAATATCGTTCATCATATAAATTCCTGCCACTACAAAAGCCACTACAACAGAGCAATCCACATCCCATCCTTAACCCTAAACACACACCATACCTCATGGAGTTTGCCACTCCCCAATTAGTCCCTAAGTCCCCTTTATTCCATGCTGTACTGCCCCCAGATCAGGTGACAGTCGATTTTTTCTGGTAGCCACAGGCTCAAATCTATATAAAGCCATGGTCCCCCCCGACCCCTTGAGGTTGAGCAAGCAATCTGTTTTCTTCAATTGCTAGAGTATAATGTCAGAGAAATTTGATTATATTCCAATTGAGGTGGATGAACCCACTCATCGCGTACGCAAGTGCAAAGGTCAATGGAAGAAGAAGTTAATTCTTGGATCTTTGGCTGCGTTTGGTTTGTACAAGACCGCCAGATATTTCACCACTTCCGATGAGTTTGTCACGGACCCCAAGCAAGCTGTTTTGGATGTGTTGAAGATCAATCTTGCTGGTGATTGGTCTAAGAAGTACACTGCTGAGCCTCACTTGGCTGGAACAAACTATGGCTTGGTAGAATGGACTGCAGACAAGTTTGAAGAGTATGGCTTAAAGTCAAGCATTGACCCTTACGAGGTATTAGTGAGCTACCCTATTGACCACGACTTGAACTTGCTCAAGGCCAAACTGGGTGAGGTTGTTTACAATGCTGCTTTGAAGGAGGATGAACTTAAGGAAGATGGAACCACTCAGGGCAATGATACTGTGCCCACCTTTTTGGGCTACGGAGCTAACGGTAATGTGACCGCCGAGTACGTCTACGTCAACTACGGAACGTTGGGAGACTTTGCTGCGTTGAAGGAGGCTGGTGTAGATGTGGCTGGCAAGATTGCAATTGCCCGTTACGGCTCAATTTTCAGAGGCCTCAAGGTCAAGTTCGCCCAGGATGCGGGAGCCGTGGGTGTTTTGTTGTACACCGATCCCGGAGATGACTACGGAATCACCCCAGCCAATGGATACAAGCAGTATCCTAAAGGACCTGCCAGACAAGAGTCCTCTGTCCAACGTGGATCTGTTCAATTCTTGGGAGGTGTTGGTGCTGCTCCAGGTGACCCTACCACCCCAGGTTACGCACTGAAGCCGGGCGTAGACCGTCAAGACCCTCACTCGAGCATTGGAAAGATCCCTGCCTTGCCCATTTCTTACAGAGAAGTCAAGCCAATCTTGGAGAAGTTGAATGGATATGGTGAAAAGTTGGACGGATTCAAGGGCGAATTGGAAGGATTCGACTACTCGACTGGTCCAAACCCTAAGTTCACCTTAAACTTGTACAGCAACCAGCTCTACAACATCACCACACTCTGGAACGTGTACGGTGAGATTGAGGGTGAACGCAAGGATGAAGTTATCATAATTGGTAACCACAGAGACGCATGGATCAAGGGTGGTGCCGGAGACCCCAATTCAGGCTCGGCAGCCTTGCTCGAAGTTGCACGTGCCTTGGGTTTCCTTAAGACCGCTGGATTTAAGTTCAAGAGAACCATTGTATTGCAAAGTTTCGACGGTGAAGAGTACGGGTTACTTGGATCCACCGAACAAGGTGAGTACTACGGTAAGGAGTACCAACGTAAGGTTGTTGCATACTTGAATGTTGATGTTGCCGTCAGTGGTAAACATTTCCATGCATCTGCTTCGCCAAGTTTGGAGTACATCTTGAGACAAGCTGCTAAGGAGTTGGAATACCCTGAGGAGGGTGTTGGTACTCTTTACGACCACTGGTTCAAGAAGAACGAAGCAAATGTCGGCGTCTTGGGTTCAGGTTCGGACTACACTGTCTACTTGGAGCACTTGGGTATCCCATCTGCTGATTTAGGCTTCACTCAAGGTAAGGGTGACCCAATTTACCACTACCACTCCAACTATGACTCGTACCACTGGATCTCCAAGAGTGCCGACCCAGGATTCGTCTACCACAACTTGGCTGCCAAATACTTGTCGTTCGTTGCATTGGGCTTGAGTGAGCACGAGGTTATTGACTTCAAGTTGAACACCTATGCAAAGAAATTGAACAAGTACTACCAAGATGTTGTCAAAGAAGTCCCTAAGAAGTGGCTTGACAAGAAGCTTTCTGACGATGAGTTGGAAGAATTCGGATCTGCCCTTGAATCGGACAAACTGTTCGTGAATGAAATTACACAGCAATGGTACGCATTTGTGGATCTTACTTCCTCTCACTGCCCACACGCACAGAGAAGACCACACCAAAAGGAAGAGAAGGGAGATCACCACAAAGGAGGCCACCACAAAGGAGGCCACCACAAGGGAGGCCACCACAGACGCTCGAAGACCACTCTTGGTGAACTTCTCGACAGCACAGGCAAAGAGTTTGAAGGATTGAAGAACGTCACAGCCTTATTTGACGACCAGTCTGAAAGCTTGCAATTCAAGCACGACAACCGTGATTCGCTCAAATTCTGGCAAAGAATTAAGTTGTACTTTGAGATCAAGAAGCAGAACAAGTTGTTGCAATACTTTGAGAGAAACTTCTTGCACCGTGAAGGATTGCACGAAAGGGAATGGTTCAAGCATATTGTCTACGCTAGTGGAAGATACACTGGATACCAGGGACAAACGTTGCCTGGATTGAAGGAGGCTATTGAAGACAAGGATTTCGAAAGATTTGTCTATTGGGTTGGTGTTGTCACCAGAGCTATCAGGGGTGTTAGTCTGCAATTGGCTATTCACACCGAGTAACTTTGACAATCCTGTTTCTTTCTTGGTTGATTGAAGTTCCAGTATTTCGAAAATGTATGCAAAATGTATCTAAATGTAGTTTATTCATCACAAGCTAATCATGAGCTTGCAAGAAAATAAATGTATAGATCGAAAAGACTTGCTTATGCGTATCTTGGCTGTTGAAGATAGCAACATCCCGATCTCAATTTTTAGCCTACACATCACTATAATACATCGTTATAATACATACGTAAGAATAAATACAAACTCATGGTGATTTTTTCAGTACCTTATGCTTCAAGTTACCATTAACTCTTATACCTTTGATCGTGACACCTGTCTGCTCCACAGGAAACTTGCGGGGCCTGCCTCTTCTATCTTTCTTCTGCAATAACTGTTGCACTGCCTCGTCTTCGAAAGTTCGCAAGTAAGTTGGCTGTTCAAACAACTTGCTGATGCTGCTGATATCTTCTGCAGAGGCCTTGGACTTGCCTAGTTTCTCTTCAAAAACATTGCTGTTGATGAGCCCGCCACCTGCCTGTGATATCAGTTCCTTCAATACCTTGTTTAACTGCTTGAAGTTGGGGTGCGACAGGTCGATATATTCGTTGGTTGATGGGTCCAAGATGAGTTTCTTCGGCCGTCCACGCTTCTTCTTGGTGTCTTGTGTGGTGATTGGAGGCAGCACGCTGTTGAGTGTTGCTTGGGCAGTCAGCTTTTCTGTTTCTTCCTTCTTTTTGCGGCCACGCGTACGCTTTTGGGGGATAAGTTGCTGTACAGGCTCGTCGTTGGGCTGTAGCTGTTGTTGAATTGGCGATAGGGTATCTAAAATCTGCTGTTGGAGTTGTTGGTTTTGAAGTTGATTTTGATTTGGAGATTGAAGTTGGTTTTGGAGCTGATTTTGATTTTGATGTTGGTTTTGAAGTTGGTTTTGGCTTTGGTGGTGGTGATTTTGGTTCACCTGTTGCTGTTGTTGAAGTTGTTGTTGTTGGAGCTGTTGCTGTTGAAGTTGCTGCCGCTGTTGGAGTTGAAGTTGCTGCTGCTGGAGTTGTTGTTGTTGTTGCTGTTGCTGTTGCTGTTGCTGTTGCTGTTGATGCTGTTGCAGTTGCAGTTGCTGTTGCTGCTTTTGATGCTGTTTTTGATGCTGTTGCTGTTGTTGATGCTGTTGTTGCTGCTGCAGTACATGCACCTGATGTGTCTGCTCCAACTTGGGCGAGCCTGCCATATTGCTATTTGCTTGGAACTGGTTCAAAAGCTGCAGTCGTTGGACATCTTGGTCGCTCACACCAGTGCTTGCACCGTTTCCACTCCGTTGTAGCTGCAGAGGGGCAAGGTGTGGTATCGGTAATGACAATGGGCTGGAGTTGTTGTGCGCCGAGTGCAATATTCCGCGATGGAGATTCTGCAGCAGTTGCTGCTGTTGGTTCATCTGTTGGTTTAACAGCTGGGATAGTTGTTGGTTGAGTTGCTGTGTTAGTTGGTTCTGGTTCAGACTCAGGCCATGATTCTGCTGCTGCTGGTACTGCTGGTACTGCTGCTGCTGTTGCTGTTGCAAAATGAACTGCTGTTGTTGCTGTTGTTGGTGTGTCATCCCACTCAACGCCGGCACCGGCACCTGTCCCAGACGCCCGTAATACGCTCCTGCTACTCCGTGCTGGGCCGATTCGACTTTTGTGCCGCGCTGGTCGCTCATTAACAACATCGCATTCCCATTCCCGTCAACAGAACCATTCATATTCTTCTGCTGCTGTCCACCACTAGGCGCTGACTTGCTGTTATAACTGGGATATGGAAGATACATCTCACTTCAACTGCTGTCGCTTTTGTTTATTCTTTCTCCTGGGGTGCTTTTGTATATCCCACTGATCGCTCCCTTTCAGTGCTTGGAAATTCGAAAAAAAGGGGTCCTCTGTTGATCTCACGCTGTGCTCCAATTAACCACGGTTCCCGCTCACTTCTCAATCAACTAACCTTCGAATCTGAGCTTGGATGAGGTTTTGCAACTAAGACTCAAATTTTTAATTTTTAGGTTTTTTTTTTTTTGTGCTTATGGAACGCGATAGATAGAGGACGAGGACGAGAGGAGGGCTAGAGTGTTGGAGATGTAGAGAAATGGCGTGTATATAGTTCTTACAGTTGGAATGTGTTTTCAAGACTGTGCCTGCTGTGACTTTGAAGGGTCGTAAATGACAAAGTACGAATACGAGCTTAGCTTCTCGTTTCTTGACTGGAACGTGATGGATAACATGTTGGCTGTTCTTAGGTTTAGAGGCAGGTTTTATTCTCGTATACAGTTGAGGAGTTCTTCCTTCGAGGCAAATCTAACTTCTGGACGGTCAGATGAAACGACCTGATCTTAGTTCAGGAATTTGCGCGAGCTGCCTTATAGTCGTGTGGAGATGGCGATGCTTAGACAGGGTTTGGTGTTGTCATTACAATACTGTTAATACTGTTGTAGTTTATATATTAATTGGCAGTTACCGCTCTTCTTGTCGATTATTAGAGTCTTAATCATAAATGGAGTATCGTACGGATTCTCGGTTCTTCTGAACCACCCTGTTGAAGCTGTTTACCCAATTTCGAGGCTTGTCATACTGAAAAACTCAAAAACATTCAATAATGTCACCACCTTTGACCAGACAAGGGTTTGAGAGTGTTTGTTGTGAATACGATCAAACGGGTTGGAATTTACTGCTACGGTATAAATCAAACACGATTCTTCGTTCCAACTGTTGTCTGGCTCAAGACTTCTTGTGGTGATGGGACCAAAGTGAAAAAGTTGAAAAAACGTGTTGTTGTGGTTCAAGTGAAGAATAAAAGGCGATCCAGTATTAAGATACACCTCAAACAACTCTCTAGAGCGTCATTAAAGTTAATACACTTGACTGCAACTTCTCAAGTGAAATCGCTCAATCTTCGCATCAAGATTTGAGATGAGCAGATACAAACAAAAGTCAGAATGCTGAAATCTAAGCCTGAGAAAGTGTGGCGAAAGGTTGTAGTGGCATCAGCAAATACTATACAGTATATTTAACACATGTTAACTTCGTTTCTAGTCTCTTTACGGACACTGATGCTATTTTTCATGAAGAGTGTACTTCAAGTCAAGTAGATCTTCGCCTCACAAATCATATCCATCTCTTTGACTCTGGTTTCCCTACAAAGCTTTGAGAGCTCTAGAATACATTTCTAGCTTGCAATCGGAATTCCAGTTTTGAGTATGTTAATGATAGCATCTCCTTTCCCTGAGTGGGTGCTCAATCTGAAGAAGGTAGTTATACGAAAACATTTAGAGAGCCCACTACGAAGCTATTTCTTCTATAGAACAGATACAAGATGATAATGTGTACAACCCATACCAAGACAATTTAGAGATCACTAACCCTCGCAAAGTTTCGTTTCATGTTTATGCTCATCAGCTTTGACTTGCACTATTCTTTGTATTGACTCAACCCTCATTCTCAATTTTTACAATACCCAAAGCTTTAAATACCATTGAACTATCGCATACGTAACACTTGTTCCTCCGCTGTGTCCTTCTATTGGAAGCTGTAGTGGTTGCAACCTAAAAGATTCTGAGTCTGGCTCTGAACCAAAAAGAATATAAGACAAAAGCTATAACTACAAGTCAACAATACCTCAAACTAAAAGGCATTCTACAACTTTACTCCACTCTCTCTTGGACCAAACTTTTCAATACCGAAAGGTGGTTCCAACTGAAGGTCTAAAAATTGAATTTTGCACTGAAATCAAATTTTCGGTTTGTTGAAACCAAAACCCAGAATGGAGAAGTCCCTTAATTGCAAACCCTTGGTTAAATGAACTGCAGAGACAATCGCAACAACTCGTAATGGATCTGATGCTCTGCCTTAAACCTTATGAACTCAAAAAATAAAAATGGCAATGTGCAGTCCGAAAATTTGGGTGCAAAAACTGACTCTTAACTTGCGCAAATTCTACAATGCAAATAAAAGGAACGTATTCACTCGATAAAAATTAATAATCAAAACACGGTAGCCTACGAATACCAGATTCGCAATCTAGGTCTAACCCATACCAGCATACTTCGACCTCGCCCTCAACTTAGGACCGTTCATGTAAAACAAAACGGGAATTAAAATCATCAACATAGCAATAAAACCCAAGATGGCAGAACCCCAGCCAACAGGGAACTTCTTAGTTTTAGTATTCAGATACATCGCTTGCCCAAAAATGGGGAAAGCTCCTCCGATAGCAGAACGGAAAAGAGCATTCCCTGCAAAAACAGAGGCCAAAAATCTCCAAAAGGACATACTCAAATAGTTGAACAATGACTGGAAGATGAGGAAAGCACCTGCTGCAAAGATAGATGCCCCAATCATAGGCACAATCCAATGAACTGATTTGGTTGCTGAAAAGGCGAAGATGAAGATTCCAGGTGGCATCAAAAGACTTCCTGCAATTGCAATGGGAATGAACACTTCTGGTTGAACTTCTTTATTGGCCAACAACTTATCCGTGAAAACTCTCTTGAGAACAATAAGATATCCACCACAAGCAACGACAATGCCAATCATAACCGAAATATAAGCACAACCCAACTCCACCAAGGTAAAATGGTATGTTCCTTCGAAAACAATAGGAAAGGCTTCAAACCAAAGGTACATAATGGAGTACACCAAAGCAATGTAAACGTTGATGAGCAAAACAACAGGTTCGATAATTGAGATTTCGATTGGCCTCCACAATGTTTCAATAGCGACGTCGTGATAGGAGAAATTGACGTTGTCGATTTCATCTTGAGTTACTATATTTGGGTTTCCTGTGAGTGCTCTCAAACGCTGGGCCTTTCTGTACAAAATGGTCTTTCCATAGGTTTCAGGCAAAAAGAAGGTCAAGCTGAGGAAAGCAGTACCACTAGTTATAGCTAAGAACCAGAAAGTCCATCTCCAACCACCCGCAACTGTAAGAGCAGAGCCAATGAGAGGACCCATGCTGGGGCCACAGACGGCAGCCATTGCCCAGCATGCAATTCCTATTGGTCCGTAAGGCATGGTCAAGAAGTCACAAATCGAAGCACCTCCAGTAGCTAAGCATGGCGATGCAAAAAACCCACAGATGAATCTCAACACACATAAACCTGCGATGTTCTTTGACAAAGCTGTGGGGATTTGAAGAATGAAAAAGATGAATAATGTGACAAGGTAGATGTACGTCCGACCCAATTTATAGTGCTCACTGAATGGGGACCATACCATGGGGCCTATGCCGTAACCAAAAACAAACAAAGCAAGTGGTAAAATCCCAACTGCTTGGACAACGCCAAAGTGTCTCTTTATTTCCTCTAAGCCAGGGGTGTAGATGGCAGCACCCATGTAAACCGACGTCGTCAAAAGAGCAATCTGGGTAATCAAGAAGATTTTGTATGAACGGGGCCAATTATAAGGGTTCTCCAGGTCGTCATCACCGTCCCAAGTAACAATAATCTTGTTGCTCGAATCGATACTTGAGGAAGAGTTGGACGGATCTTCTTTCTTAGAAACCCCATTCTCTTCGCTGCCATTGGGAGTGCTCCCACCCTTGCTGGCTTGTACTGCGAGTTGTTCCTCAGGGGCCTGCTCCTGGGGAGTCGAAGGTGGGTCTTTCTCTGAAGGCTGGTAGTCTTGCTTCAAATACTTTTCAGGAATGATATACCCAGGCAATTCCTCCTTGTATCTGAAGTATCGATGGCTGGAAAGATGGTAGACCATCCTTCCAAAAAAGCTCTGTCTCATAAATTCTGTAAGCATTATTGATGGCTGCAAACTTTCAGAAATTAGCTTTGAAAACTGTTCAAACTCGTGTTTAAGTACAGAACTTTCAAAAATTTAAGTATTCGCCACTTCTGAGAAGAAACAAGGTCTTTAACTTGAAGTAGCAGCCGTAACCCCACTCCACGGATTTTAATAGTAGTTCCGTTACTAGGTTTGGAGATTTCCCAAGTCACAATTGTTGTTTGAACTCTGTGCGGTTCTCGGCATTGGTAAAGCTGACAAATGACGATCTCCACCCGTGCTTCAGCATGGCTGCTCTATTCACTCAGTATCCGTATGCGGCTGAGTTCATTCACAATCGCTTTTCGTGCGTCAGTATGCTACCAGGTAGCCTCATGCAAACGGCTGAGCTATTGAAACTCAAAACACACACAGGCATGCATTCAAAGGGTCTTTGAGTCAATTCTGCCGTGCAAGCCAACGGTTTTCCAGAACACTCTACCAGTTTCAGAAGATAAACGGTTCGGCTTCTCCGTCATGCCCGTGATAGTGGACCCCTGAATGCGTTTGCCACTACCATCTGCACCCCATGAATTAATAATCGTTTCCAGCAGCTAAAGCACTACTAATGATGATCATAAAGGCTAATACCCGGAAGGAACATAGCTCTTGACTACGGTTTAACGAATGTAGAAATCCGCTCGAAGCCTTGCAATTCACAACGAGGATAAGAGGCGAGATCCATGCCTTAGGAATGAATGCCTCACCATTAATTCTCAAGTCCCCATATCGCTCTTCCACAATTGATAATCTGTATGTATAGGCTACACAATTCGTTAAATTTTATTTCAGTTGCCTCAACAGATATTGTTCGCCCTACACTCACTTCATCTCTTGAAGTTCGTTTTATAGTTCTAATCGTTTTTTAAACTAATTTACAAACTCTTGAGAGCTTGCTCAAACTTAGCAGCAAACTCTTTAGCGTCGGCAACCTGCTTGTTCAACTTCAAGGTAACTTCAACTTCCAAGTTTTCTGGTTCTTGAGTAATGACGCTTCTCTTAGGTGGTAGACCCAACAAGTCGTCAAAAGCAGCCTCAGCTGCAGCAGCACGTGCTCTCTTGCTTTGAACGGCCTTTACACTTACCACGTCAAATCTCTTTTGTGTTGGTGGGGCAATGAGCAACTCATCGAAAATATCGTCATTCGATTGGGTTATGCTGGTGCTTGGGCTTGGAGACAATTCGAATTGTGGGAACTTCTCTGCAAAGACATCGGAGATGGCGTAACGCACGTACAACTCGATGTCCTCAATCTCTTCGCCTTCCTTTGCGGCGACGCGGATCGTGATCAATTCGTCCTTTGGTTTTTCAACTGCGGCAGGCTTGGCAGCTTCTTCAGCCACAGGTTCCTCTTTTTGGGCGAGCTTGACAATCTCCTCTGGAGTGGCCAATTTTATGTTGCTCAAATCTAAGTGCTGTCTCAGGTGCAAGAATTCGGTGAGGGATGAAATGGATGATTGCTCGACCTTGCCCAAATACGACAACACGTCACCCTTCAATAGTCTGCCATTGGGCCCTGATGCGGGTATCTTTGCAATTGCGTCTTCAAAGCTGATGTGGTTCTGGTGTAACAACAATTCTACAGATGGGAACAACTTCTGCTTTGCGTTGGCCGATGCGAAAACACCCGAAGACTCGGACGACGATGCTTTCTTGGGTTGCTCCTTGGCCACCTCTTTGGTAACTTCCTGTGCTGGTTGTTTTGGTTCTGGCTCCTTCTTTGCCGTCTCGAGACTTGGTCTCTCTAAGGTGGCCAAGTCATCCCCGGGTTCTGCTAACAAAGCAATTGGCTTCCCCACAGGGACACCGGTTGCTCCGTCCTGCTCTATAATTTCCCACATGATACCGTCGTCAACAGCCTCCACGTCGATAGTAGCCTTGTCGGTCTCAACCTCCAACAAAACATCCCCAGAGCTAAACTCTTCTCCCAGCTTGTACTTCCAAGACACAATTCCTCCTTCAGTCATGGTAGGAGACATCGCAGGCATCTTGAACACGGATCCCGCATTGACTACTGCAGACTGGTGCAAGCTGTTTCTAGCAACGCCCAATCTCACAGACTTGGTCACTCTCTTCAAAGATGCTCTAATCATTGGGTAACTGTATTAAAGAAGAGTTTTTTGTTGTGCACCTTTAGATTTTGGGTACTTCTGATCGGAAAAAAAGTACCGACTTTGACGGACGCGACATTTCCGTTTGGTATACCGCGACATTCGGTGATGGTTCGGAGAGGACGGAGTAGGTTACGTGAGTGGGAGTGATGGCTGTGAGGAGGTTGAGAGATTGAGAGAGCTAAGCGAGGTGGTAGGAATTGGTAGTTGGGTTGTTGAAACACCAGGTTGGAGAACTCTGTCTTTGAACTGATCGATTGGGTGTAAATTTGGTCCTGCATATCCTCTCCGGGTGCTTTGGTACTCCGGGCTGCAAGAATAGAGCTGAGATCAGGGTTGTTTGGGATGTTGTGTTTGAGAGTGAGGATGCTTCTTATGCGAGCATTGTATTCGTCAGAATTTTCAAAAGAGCCCATTGGTTCATGTGTGTTTTTAGTGTGCCTTGTACTTGAGATGAGATGTTGGTTTGGTTTATAGATTGCTAACTTTATTGGAGAATAAGAATTCCTGTTGGTTCGTATCTAGAATATCAACGGAATTATCATCTGAAAGGAAGAAATAGTCTATGCTGACCCCATTGAAGAGCTTCTTGTCTACCCTCCCACAGCCTGATTTTTGGGTGCAAAAAATACTTCAGTATTGCAGATGTGTCGACGTCAAAACGAGTCAACACTTTATTCGAAGTTGGGATCGCTGCAGTGATATTTTACTCATATGCTCCAATATTGTATCTATTCTACTAAACTATGGACCCAACTCCTACCCCTTTGGGAAGGGTCGACTTGGTATTCTTTCTCCACATGGAAAATCTAGAAAGATTCACGTTTAGTTCGTCTGAGCACACCTGCACATTTCCATAGTCCAACACTTTGGTAAGTCGACATTAAAATTAACAGACTATCACTTTAAACTCAATCAAGTTTGGAGCATATCAGAATCCGGGCAACCATTTGCAAACTATCACTAATTTTTTAATCTGGAGTGGTTGAAACAGAATGTCGAAGCGTAAAAGCCTAAGTTGAGTCGAGCTTTGAGATGCCAAGAGCCGCAAGTTGAGCTTTTCTCCAGAGCTATCCAATGTTAAACACAGAGATTCTTATAAATGGCCCCAAGGTGGAGTTGATCTTGACAAATAAGGAGCGAGCTGTCAGATCCTAGATTGGAGGCACTCTTGAAACACTTCAGGAAAGACTCTAGCTAAGTATATCATACAGTCCCACAGGAAGGACGTACACGATTCCGGCTTGTAAATGGATTCGTTTCCGCTTAATGCATACGCAATATCCTTTGCAATCATAAATGTTTTGCTCTCTCATCGTCTGTCAGTTTAAGATCAACCAATTCTATATTTGAATACATCAGATTGAAAGTAAGCTAACCTATAGTATTCCCAAGCAAGAAAAATTGCGGCTACACATCTGCTTCTCGAATTCGAATCGTTTTCAATTTATATCAACTGTAATACGAAGGTATCGCTCTATTGTTCAGTAAATAGAGGACAATGTTCGAAATTCATTTTCTCGCAGCTAATAGTAAATCTCAGTCGAATCACTCCTGAAGACACTTGAATAGTTTCTTGTTCTGAAGAATATTCACTCAAGGCCATTAATGATTGAGTTTATATTCTCCACCCTCAAAATAAAACAAGTGAAAGATTTCACTCTCGAAATAGAAGCCCAAACCGATTCGTTCATACCTTCCAAATTGGACCGAGATAATTTTAGCTACAAAAACCCTCCCTTGTTCAGTTCTTCTGACTTATGAGTACCCAGTCACGAAGGAGCTAGCTACACTTTAGTGTCTTCGTCCCGCTTCTTCCATCACACCTGTTTCATCTTCTCTTCCCTTCTCGTGTCGTCACCTCCTCACTCCTGCGCTACTTCCTTGCATCCTCGCTTTCATGTCCCGTTTCACACGTGATCTTCCACAAGTCCGAACCAACTCTCCACTACAGAAGGTTGCCCAGTTAAATTTCTTGACAAGACTCATGGATCTCAACCCCTCGTCTCTATTGTTGAGATCATTCATCACGATAATTCTCCCATCAGTTGAGGGATTTGATCTCAGTAATTTATTGCACTATCCTTGAATATCGTTGCAGTACCACCGCGTACTATTTCTCACTAATTTTGTCACTGCTGCAATCATGTTGAAGACAGCAGATACTTTAGTAGTTATATAACCACTAACACCCAGAGCAGCCACAATGCAACAACACTTACATCTCACTATCTACCTTCCAACATTTGTCACGCTCTTTCTCTCCCCAACTTCTAGCTGCCAGTCTTGCCCAGCTACAGCCTCGTCTTTCTCTCTGGCTCCGCGACTTTTCCCGGGCGTTTTTCACTTATAAAAACAAATACAACACCATCACATTTGCATCTCCACTCCACCATGACAGTCACCAAGACGCTACAGAGTGTAGGGCGCAGGATACTATCGGGATGCAAGAAGTACTCCAAGTTCATCGGCCCTGGTCTTATGGTTAGCGTTGCTTACATGGATCCAGGCAACTACTCAACAGCAGTGGCTGCTGGGTCGGCATACAAGTACTCGTTGCTCTTCTCCATATTGCTTTCCAACTGTCTAGCCATCTTTCTTCAGATCTTGGCAGCGAAGTTGGGTGCCGTCACTGGCTTGGATTTGGCCACCAACTGCAGAGAGCACTTTTCATACAAGGTCAACATGTTTTTGTATGTTTTGACGGAGGTTGCCATTATAGCCACAGACTTGGCTGAAGTTGTGGGTACGGCCATTGCACTCAACATCTTGTTCAACTTACCACTTTTTGCAGGTGTTATCGTTACGGTCGTCGACGTTTTCATCGTGTTGATGGCGTACCGTCCCAAGGGACCTCTCATTTTCATCCGCATCTTCGAACTGTTTGTTTCGGTATTGGTTGCGGCAACAGTTGTTTGCTTTGGTATCGAGTTGTACCAAGTGGCCAACGACAAAACCATCAACTTTTCAACCATAGAAGTGTTGAAGGGCTTCTTGCCCAACGAGCATGTAGTCGACATGTCCGACAGAAAAGGAGGAAACGGACTCTTCCTCAGTTTGGCTATTCTCGGAGCAACCGTCATGCCCCACTCGTTGTACCTTGGGTCGGGATTAGTCCAGGCCAGACTCAAAGACTTTGACCTTAAAAACGGCTACTTCCAGCCATTCCAACCAAAAAGAATCACAGTAAGAGAGGAATGTAGCAGTTCGAGCGTGGATGATCAAGAAGAGGTGGAAACTTTGCATGACGATACGCTTACGCCTGTGGCAACCCCATACAGACAATCGAACCCTTTTGAAAAGTTGGACGACGACGATGACGATTTGACATTGGACCCGGAGGAAGAAGACGACCACTACAGGCCCTCTGTGCATGCCATCAACGACACGATGAGCTACACCATTATGGAATTGGTGATCTCTTTGTTCACGGTTGCACTTTTTGTCAACGCAGCCATTTTGATCGTGGCAGGAGCAACCTTGAACTCGGCCAAGCTGGGCCATGTAAAGTACGACGACGACGATTCTGGTTCTGACTCTGACTCTGACGACTACGAAAACGCTGACTTGTTCACCATCTACAACTTACTCTCGAAACATTTGGGACCTACTGCAGGGTTTGTGTTTGCATTGGCTCTTCTTTGCTCCGGGCAGAGCGCAGGAGTGGTGTGCACCTTGGCAGGCCAGATGGTATCGGAAGGCTTTTTGTCATGGTCGTTGCCCCCAGTAACCAGAAGATTGATAACCAGAGGCTTGGCCATAGCACCATGTCTCCTTGTAGTGACGTTCACAGGCAGAGAGGGCCTTGGCAAGATCTTGAACGCATCGCAGGTGGTGCTCAGTTTGCTCTTGCCTGTTGTTTCTGCACCACTCATCTGGTTCACCTGCTCGAAAGACACAATGAAGGTGCCGATTTTCGTGCGCGACGGCGACGAAGAAGTGGACATGCATTTACAAGAAACCACCGCCAAGGGCAAGTACAAGAGCAGCGAGCCTGCCATACGACTCCAAGACTTGCGGAACTCACACCCCTGCGCGGGATGGGATGACGACGAGTATCATGAGCACTTGAACCAAGGAACAGACCAAACAAGGCTCCTCGACGAACCAATCATACCCACGCCACAAGAAGAAGAAGACGTTCTCCGAGTTAAGGGGTACAAGGACTTCAGCAACAGCCCACTCACAGCATTTACAGCAATCCTCGTGTGGGGATTCATCACTGCACTCAACTTGTACTTGATTGGGTCCATGGCCTTGGGATATGATGTGCCATTATAGGAAAGTACTGGATTATAGAATAAAGGTAAAAGTATTGACATGCGTAGGCATACTCATTGCAAGGATAATTGAAAAGTTAAGATAAAGCCTTTTTGATTGGTTTTCAGCTTAAAATAAAACGAATCAAGCATGAAGAAAGGTACAGTAAGATTGAGCAAGGTGATCTAAGGTTAATCATACTGCCATCAGCCACATTCTCTTGACATCATATCCGTACATCGATGACGTATTTAGTCCGCTAAGCGAAGTAATTTACGCGGTGACGATGAACGTTCCTCAACAAATCTCTCATATGGTGAATCAAGACCCTGGAGTCACCGATGGGCTGCTTGAGTCTAGTGCAGTCCTACGAGTGACATTTGTTAGGAAGACCATGCCTTTTTTTGCGGTTTGATCATAATAAAGTGTGAAGCAACGACTTGAAGTTTAGTTGCAGCATTTTCCTTCCGAACCTGACAACTCTACTCACTCAACTCTCTCTCCACCTTTTCCAACTCTTTCAATCATACTCTACAATTCTCAACAATCTTATTATATTTTCGTATATCTCTATGCGTCGTAAGTCGAGGCAGAAATGTTACCACCTCTACCGGTCCAGTTGACGTGGATCCATTCGTCCTTCTTCAAGAAGTCATTCTCTTCACCTGGCAAGACCTTGAAGGTGTGGGCACCAAAGTAGTCTCTTTGGGCTTGCAACAAGTTAGCAGGCAACTTCTCCGATCTGTAACCGTCGTAGAAAGACAAAGCGGTGGTGAAGGCTGGGACTGGGATACCAAATTCGACGGCCTTTCCGATGGTGGATCTCCATCCTCTCTGGGCCTGGGTGATGGCCTTGTGGAAGAATGGGTGGAACAACAAGTTCTCCAAGTCTGGCTTCTCTCTGTAAGCAGCGGTGATTTCACCCAAGAAGACGGATCTGATGATACATCCACCTCTCCACATCAAGGCGATGGCTGGGTTGTTCAACTTCCAGCCGTATTCCTTGGCAGCTTCGTTGATCAACATGAAACCTTGAGCGTACGAGATGATCTTGGAGGCGTACAAAGCTTGTTCCAAGTCGTCGACAAACTTCGCCTTGTCGGTGATGGCGTCGGCTGGGATAGCTGGGCCTTCCAACAACTTGGAGGCTCTGACTCTCTCCGTCTTCAAGGCAGACAAACATCTGGAGAAGACGGCCTCACCAATCAAGGTGACTGGCATACCCAAGTCCAAGGCGTTGATAGCTGTCCACTTACCGGTACCCTTCTGTCCGGCAGAGTCCAAGATCTTCTCCAACAATGGCTTACCGTCGGTTGGGTCGTTAAAGTACAAGATGTCTCTGGTGATCTCGATCAAGAACGAGTCCAAAACACCCTTGTTCCACTTGGCGAAGACGTCACCAATCTCCTTGTTGGAGAAACCACCGACACGCTTGAGCAAGTCGTAGGCCTCACAGATCAATTGCATGTCACCGTACTCGATACCGTTGTGGACCATCTTGACGTAGTGACCGGAACCGGCGTCACCGACCCAGTCACAGCATGGCTCGCCGTCGGACTTGGCAGCAATGGACTGGAAGATGTCCTTGATGTGTGGCCAAGCGTCTGGGTGTCCACCAGGCATCAAAGAAGGACCGTAACGGGCACCTTCTTCACCACCGGAAACACCGGAGCCGACAAACAAGATGTCCTTCTTCTTCAATTCCTCGAAACGGCGGTTCGAGTCTGGGAAGTGCGAGTTACCACCGTCGATGATGATGTCACCCTTCTCCAAGTGAGGCAACAACTGCTCGATGAAAGCGTCGACAGGAGAACCTGCCTTGACCAACAAGATGATTCTTCTTGGTCTCTTCAAGTTGGCAACCAACTCCTCGATGGATCTGGCACCAATGATCGACTTACCCTTGGCCTCGTTGGCAATGAAGTGGTCCACCTTGTCGACAGTTCTGTTGTAAGCAACAACAGTGAAGCCGTGGTCAGCAGCATTCAAAATCAAGTTCTGACCCATAACGGCCAAACCAATCAAACCAATATCACCACTGGCATTGTTAGTATTTGCTGAGAGGTGGTTCTTCACCACGTTCAATCGGTCTGTGGCGGTCATTCTGTTCTCCACTAATTCTAAGAAGGGATTGATCGATACTTATAGTGCGAAAAACTTTTCAGCAACATGTGCGCATGTGCTTTCTAGCTCGGTTGATATGGATGGTTAGGACAATTGCCAAACCATACATGGCATGGGCATCACGATGGAAGATCAAGCTCAAACCCACGTGAAGTACCAATTCCGATCCGGAGTAGGCCAGTCCGGTACCCAACAGGCACCAAGACATGTGCCACTTGACCAATCAATTGGCTATTCAATTGAACAGCAAGTCGACAGCAGAGCAGAACAACTCATTGTAGTGTCAGCAGAACAGAACGACAATCAATCACACATACGTAGGAGCAGACATCTTTTACTAAGTATTCTAAGTACAGATTCAGGAAGAAAAAATTGGGAATCCACCAAAATATATAGCAAATGCCAACGCGGTTGGTGATTTTTCAGGGGCGCATTTTTTTGAGAGGTTGCTAATGTTGAGGGAAGGAGGTGTCCGGTTGGAGTGAGGTGCGAGTGGGAGAGTGTTGACGTGGATGGAATCGCGGTGAGTAAGCAGTAGGAGTGAAGTGATGGGAGAAGGTGGATCCGCTAGATCCGACGTTGTGATTGCTGGACATGCAGAGTGGATTTTTGGATTATTAATGAAGAAACTGGCTGGACGGCGAAAAGTAGCGGTAGAAATCAGTAGAAGAATCGAATTGATGGAGGGGTGAAGAATACGGGAGTGGTGGATAGACAGTGGGAGTAAGGAGTGATGTGGAGCGAGATATGCAGTGATATGGAGCGAGATATGAAGTGAGATATGGAGTGAGATATGGAGTGAGATATGGAGTTGGGGTGTACTGATTGGAGTAAATTGCGGTAAGATGTAGTACAGATTGATTGTAGAAGTCATGGTTTTGGTTAGCGAATACGACTCAGCAACGGTCTAGATGTAATTACAGAGAACAGACTAAGTTTGAGTGCACAAAAGCGAGGAATTGGCAGTATTGTGAGAGAGAATGAGTAACAGTAGTGGAGATGATTGCTTATTGTGCTGCTGGGAGGAATGGATGTTGGGTACAGTTTGTAAGTGGTTAAGTAATAAACTGAGTGCACGCGATATTTTAGTAAGAATTAGTGAGAAGAAGTAAGGTAGATAAGGATAGATAGACTTTTGGGATTGGAGTGTGTTTGATTAGAGTGTTGGGTGGTGTGAGCAGTGCTGGGATAAGTATACAGACTTGAATGCAAGTATTTGGTTGAGTGATTGTTGGTTTGGCGAGCAGACTAATTTTAGTGATACAATACTGATGGAATATTGATAGAAGGTTTGGAATAATGGAAGGTGGTGGAACGAGGAGAGCTTGAATAGATAGGTGATGGTGAGGTGAGGGAATACACAGCACTCAGTTGATTATGGGTGCAAATACTATCCATACAAAACCAAAATGGAGGATTCAACATGGAGGACCTTGTTCATTCTCAATGAGATACCAGTATACTCCAATTTTAATGGAGGATGTATACTACTGTGAGAAGACTGGAGGATGGTAGTGGAGAGAAGATGGAGTCAATCGAAGTGGAGTTTAGAGAGTGGAGTCAATGGTTCGAATCTTTTATGGTGGAGGATCAGTGGAGGATATACGTCACTTTCCTCACTATATGACTACGTCATACCAAACGTTGAATGGTATTCCCCCATTTTCGCGGGGGAATCGCATGGGGGATCCAACCACGCAATTGCAAATCATATTTAAACTCTTCAACCCCAGCTTCACATTCACACCCACCACCAACCTCCAAGACATTTCCAACTGTGGTCGTCGTTGTTTTCTTGTCATGGCTCTTCCTCTCTCTTGTTCACTTCGTTGATCTCTCCAAATATTATACATCACCTCACGTGTGATCACTCTATATAAATTATTGTCTCAATCGGGAGAGCCCGCAAATCAGGATTTTGCAGCTTAAATACGTGCAAGTTTCCAACTGAAAAATCTCATCTTTTCCACACCCAACATGCCTATTCCCGCTCCACATGGTGGTACCTTAAACGATCTCATCCTTCGTGATGCTCCACACAAAGACGCTTTGCTCGCCAAGGCCGAGAAGTTGCCAAAGTTGATTCTTACTGACAGACAATTGTGCGACTTGGAGCTCATTTTGAATGGTGGGTTCTCTCCACTCGAAGGCTTCTTGGACGAGGAAGACTACAACTCGGTTGTTTCTGACTTCCGTTTGACTACTGTCAAGGGTGCCAACGGCAAGGGTCTTTTGTGGCCGATTCCAATCACCTTGGATGTTTCCCCAGAAGAGTCTAAGAAGTACGCGAAGGGCAGTGAAATCGTCTTGGTTGACCCAAGAGATGAAGTTCCCTTAGCTATTATCACAGTAGGATCGATCTACAACCCAGACAAGCAGGTGGAGGCCAAGAAGGTGTTCAGAGGCGACCCTGAACACCCCGCCATCCGCTACTTGTTCGAAACCGCAGGCGACGTCTACATCGGAGGAAAGATCCAGGGCTTGAACTACCCTAGACACTACGACTACGCCGAGTCGCGTAAAACCCCCTCGCAATTGCGTGAGGAGTTCAGCAACTTGCATTGGCAAGACAAAAACATTGTTGCTTTCCAAACTAGAAACCCAATGCACAGAGCACACAGAGAATTGACCATTAGAGCAGCAAGCGACATTGGTTCGCAAGCACACATCTTGATCCACCCGGTCGTTGGTCTCACCAAGCCAGGTGACATTGACCACCACACCAGAGTCAAGGTGTACAAGCAAATCTTGACAAAGTTCCCAGAAGGATTGGCTACCTTGTCGCTCTTGCCATTGGCTATGAGAATGGGTGGTGACCGTGAAGCCTTGTGGCACGCATTGATCAGAACAAACTACGGTGTAGACCACTTCATCGTCGGCAGAGACCACGCTGGCCCGGGCTCCAACTCTAAGGGTGTCGACTTTTACGGACCATACGACGCCCAGGAGTTGCTTGCAACCCTCGACGACGAATTGGCCATCAAAATCGTCCCCTTCAGAATGGTCACTTACTTGCCTGAGGAAGACAGGTACGCTCCTATCGACACCATCGACACCTCCAAGGTCAAAACAGCAAACATCTCGGGTACAGAGTTGAGAAACAGATTGAGAACTGGTGACGAGATCCCAGAGTGGTTCTCGTACCCTGAAGTCGTCAAGATCTTGCGTGACTCTAACCCTCCTAGAATCTCCCAAGGTTTCGCTATCGTCATCGAAGCCGGAAAACAGGGTGAATACTTGTCGTTTGCCTTGCAATCGTCGTTGAACCAGTACGACGGAGGCCGTCGTATAACCAAGTTGCCTTCCAGCGACCCTTTCATCGTCAACGAATTGGTCAAGTCGGGCGCAGGTGTCATTGTGTCTGCCGAATCCGCTAAGGATATCGTGGCCGCTGTGGGTGCTGGAAATGTGCTCACCGTAGGTGCTGAAGGTCAATTCAAGTTGTCGCTGGACTTGAAGGAAGTTGTAGGTGAAATTGGCGAGTACTTGAAAGAGCAAGGCTTTTACAAGTAATTATTTATTGTTCACTTCGGTGAAGCTGATAGCATTAAATAGTGGGTTCAGTATAAAGAGATATGTGATATGAAGTTGTATTTTAGAGTATAAATTTGGCTGCTCAATTTGCAGCCATTTTGAAGTGATGTGTCGAAGATACGTCATCGCCGACGTCACTTCGTATTTTGCCAAATGAGTACAGACAAGCACCGTAGAGTAACTATTGTCCGTCCGACTCTGGTGGGCGCATTTCTTTTCCAAGTCGTCTCACATCTGGTAGCTGCAGTTTTTATTCAGCTTAGAAAACCTGCCTGTACACGAATGTCTATCGCATGTACTTTGAGAGCCATAAAATAGTATGCTTCGCAAGTTACAGACTGGAAAAGTGCAAAACTTGAACAATCAATTAGTTGTGATTTTCAAACCATTGGCTACTGTCAAGTAGTTGTGCTTTGACAAACATAATAAGAAGGGACGTTCTGTGCATGCTGACTGAGATTAAATTGGATCTTCGACTTCATTGTATTATAACAAATAGCAGGATTGGAGTTGTTCATATATCCAAATCAATTTATGAATATTCATTTGTGAATATCAAATCTCTTCACTCAGTTTCCTAACCGACATTCAGTAGCAGAGAATCTGAAACAATTGGGCATAGCTTTTCGGCTCTTTTCCCCAAGAAAGTCTCCAACTTGTTTACGATTTTGTCCCTGCTAATTGACAGCCCCTTAGTTGGGCAGTATTCACTAGAGTGGTACTCAAGTGTTGAAATTGGTTCCGATAGACCAGGACATTGCATCTTTCTGGCCTATTCCGCAGTATATAGGCATCGAGAATCCTTTTGAATTGTTGAGACTCACTGGAGATGAACTCTTCATGCCAACGATATTTTCGACAGTGCATCAACTATTTCACACAATTAAGAAAAGCAACATTACCCTCAAGCAAACACACTTTCTGTGTACATCACAATTGTTTGACTTCAGCGCATCATGCCTGAAGTCTTGCATCAAGCCCAAGAAATCCACATTACGGATATTAATCCTGAAAATTAAATAGTATCAGTTCAAAAGATAGTAGTGTCCCATACAATGCAACAAATTTGAAGATTAATTCACATGAACAATGTCAATAAAATGATCTTTATTTTGCAAGCTTGAAGTCACTTACACTCTCCCGTGGACTGGGGTTCATTGAAGATTTTAAGATGCCACAGAGATCTCAATCTTAGGATGCATACTTCGATTATTCTAACCTCACAATCGATTCTCCAATTAGCGACGAATTTTACGATTTTCTGAAATGACCTTGTTACCAGAATTGCTATTGGCGAAGAGTGACGTAGATAAACTTAACGGATTCTTGTTTTGGAGAAGCTTAAAAAGTTAAAATTAGAAGATGTCCATAATCCAGAGATTGTGAACTTGGAATTAATTCCGAGAGAGCAATTGATATTAACTTCGTGTCACTTTATACGTGCCTCAAAACTCCCTCAAGGCTTAAAGGTTAAGAATCTTGAAAAATTGAGGAGCAGCCAGAAAAGCTTCTTTACAGTACAAGCCTACTAATGGATTGACGACTCTTATTCTTAGAAAATGCCATAAGATTCAGGAAGGTATATACCATCTACAACAAAGTTTGAGGGTGATTGAGCCAGACAGGTTGCAACTCCGATACTCACTTAGCAATTTTAACTTTCCTGATTCCCTAGGTCATTTTCATCGATTGCACCAACGATCAAGTGACAATTGAGTGAGTGGGTTGCCACCAAATCTTCGACTTCTCGATTTACTAGAGATTGATTTAATTGACCTATTTGGAAGTAACTTGAAGGAACTGACCCACCTAATATACCTTAACTTGGATTTTAACATATTGGCTGACACGGAGTTCAATATTCTACTTCAAGCCTTGGAGAAGCAGATCAAGTCTTTCTTACCAAGAGACCTCACAGGAAGAAGAATAAAGTGCTTGCAATTCAACTGCTCATTGCCAACAAAATTGGACATCTGGCGGGTACAAATTGAAAAAGTTAACTGTAAGGGTTCAATAGCTCTCCGATAATACAGTTCAAAATATAGGCTGCAAATTGATAGAATTTAGTAGAAAATGATAAAAAATTGAAAAAAACTTAATTATCCTTTATGAGTTAATTGATCTAAACGTACCAAGTTTATAGAGTATACTAAACGCAACTCATCTTTAAAAGTTCAGTAGGTTAATGGAATCATAAATTCAGAATAAAAGAATTCTTTCAATTCGGTGAATCGGAATCCCTGCCTCCATTATCTCCTTCACTCTACTCCACAACACCTTCTCACGTCACGTTGACGCATTGAGCATTATCAAACTCTTACGCCCCCTTCTCAGCATTTCGCCGTTCTAACCCTGTTGTAAATTAGAGCCCCGCTGAGTTAGCCGAAACTCTTGAACTTTTATTTCGAATTTGACGTCGATTTACGAAGCAAAATATTTTTAATAGTTTTCTGAGCCCATTCGGCTTGGCACTGGGGCCGGTTTGACAAAGGTCTTGAAATTGATGTTAAAAGGCAAATTTGGCCTTGGAATAATTGTCTCAGCCCCACGAGTATATTTAGTTAGCACTTCAAAGCTGTTTGGTTATCGTGGACCTGAGTTACCGGGGTTGTTCTGACGGCTCACCAGGAAACCAAGTGTTTAAACAATTATTCGTTTTAGGAGAAATTCGTACTCCACAAACAGAGGTAAATAGCCCCTAAGCTAAGGATAGTTGCCGACTTGAAATGATTGGACAAACTCTAAATTTGTGGGGTGCATGTCATTTAGGCTAAGGATGTTTAGTGTTAATTGGGGTGAAAGACTAAATTGAGCTCACGTTCTTCTTTCCTCAGTTATAATTCGAAGGTGTTGGTCTCAAGTTTGCTAATTGGTAGTGCCAGTACTCCTACATTTACTCATGACAGTCTCAATTCAAACTCTTCTCGAAACCGTCTCGATTTACTTAAAAGCCCCATTTTCATCCATATCATCTCCTTCCCTTACTTGGTCCATTCCATCCTACCTGTTCATACTCCGCGATGTCGTTGTCGTCGTCAATTAATAAATAATAATAAATAACAATAAATAGTTTAATAAATATCAACTCGTAAATCGTAAATGCCCACACTCATGATTGTTCGCTCAAGTGAGCTCCTCTATTCTTCAATCCTTCTGCAAACCCCATCGCAATCGGCCATACTGGTGCGTCCGCCAAGATCCGGATCCCCAAGTACAATGTTTTGTTTGCGAGTTTAATATTATGGATTTCCTTCATGATCTCCTTTTGGGTTTGGGCTGCGTTGGCTGCTGTCTGTTGCTGGAGCAACAGCTTGACCCGCTGTTGCCCATCATGTGCCTTAATCGACTGGAATGCGTCGTTTGCGGTGAGTGTTTCCGAGTATGCCAGCTGCAGCATTCTTCTCAACACGCTCTCCACCTTGAGCAACACGTCCTCGCACTGGATCCACAAAAGCACGTCCTGTGTCTTTAACTCCGCCTTACCCTCGAGTGTGTCCAAGAAAGTAGACATGAGGAGGATACTTACAAAGAGGCAGGTGACAAAGAACACCGGCGACCGCAACGAGATCTGCTTCAGGTCGTCCCCGATGCTCTCGATGTTGCAGTTCCACAACTCAATCAACTCCAAGCAGTGTGGGAGACATTGCTTGAGGAGCTCAAGCTGTGGCTCCTCTTGCACCAATGCGTTCAACTCTGCATTCATCTTGGTCCAGTTCTTGAACAACACGGGTGAAATAATTGGGTTCAAGTTCACAAGCAACTTGATCTTGACAAAAAGATACAAGGGAAGGATCACCTTGAATTCGTTGTGCTCCACCAAGAGGTTCTTGTTTGACAAGTCGATGTACCGGGTACCTCCAGCCTTGGAGAAGATGGTTTCCCACGACTTGACCAACTTGGTGAGACGCGGCTTGTGCTGTAACTGCCACGTCACGTAGTTGAACTGGGCCGGCTTTTCCACCTGGATTTGTTCGTGGATGTACATGAGCATCGCAAGCATGTTGTTAAGCGACAGCAGCACGTACGGCTGCAGCGTCTCCAACGCGTGTACGAGCTCTGGGAATGGCACGCCGTTGCTCACCAGCACAATCAGTGCCAGCTCCAGCTTCAACCGTGCGAACCACTCGGTGCTTGAGTCGCATCTCCACAACTCCTCGTCACGGCAGTGGTTTCCTGATCTGAGCAGGCTCAGGTCGAACAACACCGGCACGTCGATCAACGACGTGCGGAATGCTTGCAACATGTAAAACACATGCAACGTGCGGATCCGCAGTTGTGCCAAGATGAAATAGTCAAAGTTAAGCTGCACCACGGCAGGGGCCTTGTTGGTCATGCACAGCTCTGGTGGGTTCAAAAAGTTCTCCAACGGTTCGTTAAAGTTGGTCGACTTGATCAACCCAATCATCAGCTTGATCTGCCTAGACGTAACGTCAATCATGTTGGGCTCGTTCAAAAACATCAGAATGAAAATGTGCAATACAAGACACTGGAGTGCCATCAACGGCACCTTCTTGAACTGCAAGTTGTCCAACGTGATCTCCTTCTCGAAAAAATTCTGGATATGGAACTTGGACAAGTTGAACAAGAGCACCGTGTTGGTGTCGTGGTACGAGTACAAGGCACCAATCAGCGCCATCGACAACAAAAGCGGGATGTTCTCAAAGTTATCCACCATCGGGTTTTTCAACGATGGCAAGTGGATAAAGGGAAAGTACTTGTTGAAGTCGAGCTCGTAGAGCCGCATGTAGTTGTTCAAGTCTTCGCACGGAGGCAACTTGTCGTCGCTCAAGTTGCTCACGCTAATAATCTTGCTCCGCAACTCCTCGCTGATGAAAGTGTAGTTGCCGTTCAACGGCGTCTCAAAGTTGAACTCAAAGTCCAACATGTTTGTCATAGAAGGGTTTAAGTGTTTTACGAGGTCAATCTGGCGTGAGCGAAAGAGGGACAGGATTTCTTGTGGTTTCTCGGGCTTGGTGAAACCTACTTGGTGGGAAGGAGCAGGCAAGTTGCTGTCGTATGGGGTCAGCAAAATCTCGCGCAACCACTCGTCGTCGTTGCTACTCAAAAGCATAGGCAAAGACGTGAAACTCGCATTCTTTTCCATTTTTATACGCTTGAAACTCTCGAGGTCGGTGTTCTGTTTACGTTTGCGTTCCAAGCCCAGTTCATTAAGCTCTATTGTGCTCGAGGGAAGGGTGGGTGGCACTTGGAGCTCATCAGTAGGCGCACTCATGCCAAACTCGAATGGAGTCATACCTTTCAAGTGGTGTGGGTGGTCGGGGTTCTGGAACAGCATCGCCGTCAAAGTCCCCGGCGGTGCGTGTGTCGAGATTCCCTCCTGGAAAAACAGATTAAGGTTGCGGATGCTGAAGTTTTTTTGGTTGGGCAACATCACCAGCAGCAGGCGCTGGTGTTTTCTGTTGAGGTCGAACGTGTCCAAGTTCCAGTCGACTTCTTTATCGATTGGCTCGTGGATGGTGTGTGCTGCGTCTTTGAGGTTTGTGTACGAGCTGCCCAGGGCCGCAGAGAAGGATACGTGGCGGAGTTGGGAGTTGTAGTACTCGCCCCCAATGCCGAAGGATGCCTTTGGTCCTGCTGGGGGTTCTGTCGTGGCGGTGATGTTTCCGTTAGTGCTGACAGCGGTAGCGCTGGCGCTTCTCGCGCCATTCTTTTTTGGTGACAAACCGCCGCTTTCATGTGGCGATGCCATGGCCAGGCCAAAGCTGTTGAAGAGGGCCAGGGTACGGAACTGCGGCTGCTCTTTCGGCGAAAAGAGCTGTGTTTCGTCTGTCAGTGCGCTCGAGGTTGAGCTGCCGTCCTTCTGGGCCTCTTCGTCGAACCTGCGCTGCGATGCAAGGTCGTTTGGGAGCGGTGCGTTGGCGCTCGTGTTGTTGCTCAACACGATGATGAACTCGTTCGAATAGGCCTGGTCCATGTCCTTGGTACCACTGCCGCGTCGCATGATCAGAGGCACCGACGAGTGCAACTTCTGCTGGTGCCGCAAGACCAAGTCGCGGCGCGCAAAACACCTACCGCAGCACGCACACTGGAAGGGCTTCTCGTTGGTGTGCGAGCGCTCGTGGCGCTTCAAGTGCTCGAGCCGGGCAAACGCACGCGTGCAGATGGTGCACGTATGGGGCCTGGGCTTGTCTGTCTTGATCTGTTGCGACTTCTTGGGTATGGGCTGGAGCGGACCTCCGGTCGTTACGCTGTGCTTGCGACCCTTCAAGGGTGTCGCCGCCATCGCAGAATCAGGCGTATACGTCGAGGGACTCGAAGACGTGGAAGAGGGCGACTTGGAAACACTCATATCGAAGGGCTAAGGGCCGGTCGTCGTCGTTCTCTAGCAAACAACTAATGTGTTTTTTTGTTTTTTTGATTTTCTGGGGAAATTAGGCTTAAGAAAAAAAGTTTGTTGGAAGACCCGTGCCGCAGGCTATTGTGACCCCTGCTGAATATTTTTGGAATTTGCGGCGCACGACTTTAGAGAGCTGCTCTTCCAGGTGCCTCTTTGCTCTTTGAAGCAGAGGAAGAGGTTAAGATGAGAGCGAGACCGAGATGAAGATTATGCTGGAAAGTAATCGCATAGACTCTAGCATCGAGTTGCAGGCCGTCTTGTGTTCGGTACCACACCGACCAACCCCAGATCAAGCATTCTACACTATGCTTTGTGTTGCCAGCAGGACCAAGCTGACGAAGGGATGTTTCTATTGTTGGAGATTGCTTTTTGAGGCATTTTAATGCTCGAAGAATGATTGGTGTATCTCGGACTTCTAGTGTGCCGAACATGCTAATTATGATACCGTCATGGGTTGTGAGTATGCGCGATTCGCTATATGGTTGTGAGTGCCGGCACCGGCCGGAGTTGTAGTTGGCAGAGAACTGGTCCAGACCAGTCCGAGGGCAGCTCACGTTGCACAGAACTTGTTGTTGCTGATCTTGAAGAGGATCGAATGACTAACTAATCTTTTCTAAATCAATCTGCAGCTTCTGTGCACCTACGCCACGGCACTCGTTCTACTTTGGATATCCGTAACACATGAGCACGCACCCAGTTCAGACCTTTGGCAACCCAACAATTCCTTGCCCCTTTGTCTTTTTTTTTTGCACGTTCCGCAACGTATGACGTGCTAATTTGTGCTTCCTTGATATTTTGAATGTCTGGGGTACGTTTGAGGTTGTCATGTGACGTACTGGGGTCTTGGGTCTTGGGTCTGGGGTATCTGGGGTAGTCTCCCTGCTCTTCTCTGCCTAATTGTTAACATACTGCTATGATTAGCCCACTCTACTCTGCTATTCTGTTTACTACAACAGCCTTTGCTTGGATGCTCTTAGACATTCTGCATCATTCTGGTCTAGATTCTCTTTTCTACTGTGTTACATAAGGTACTTTCGTATGCACTTTAGCATGCACTTTAGCATGCACTACAGATGCACTCAGTTAACTCCAGGACAACTACAACTACCGTACAATACCTAACATAGACTTCAGACCGTGATATCGAAGCGTCGGAAGTGAAACGAAAGTAGAGTGGAGGAGGGATCCTCCACCACAAGGGGTGCAAAAACATCCACACTCCTTTTACTTCCAACAAATCAATCACCTCTACCAAACCTAATCAAGTATTCTCTCAATCTCACCTAACCCAACATTACGACTCCCTTAGCAACCCGGGACCTTCCTCGAACCATCCTCATTTTGAAAACCACACCTCCAAATTACCAATACGGCTCAAACAGGCGTACTTCTGCACATTCTTCATCCATTCTCCCGCAACAAACAATCCAAAGACTCATCATTTCATAAATGAGCGTACAAAACAACCCTGCCGAATTCCTACCTGCCCTGCCGTTCATCTCTTATAATTCGTCTTGCCCTCATACTCTTTTCTCTTTTTTGCAACCATCCATCCCAATCTCTCACTCCATCACTCACGTCTCGCTTATTTAACCATCAACACCTCAACTTCTTTCAAAAGGAACACTATCTGATTGTATTTCACCACGTATTCTAAAGAGACGTATGCTGGTGTCACATAAACTTGATGTAAAACGCACCCAATCACCCCCATCACACTAGCATGCTCTTAATAACCTATCACCTCGTATAATAACTTGATTACCGGCCATTTATCGTATGAGAATGTGTTTCACCGTGCATTGAATACCTGAGTAAACGTCAACCGTACCATCAGAAACGTCCTTTATACTTTATCTCTGGAAATATTCACACTATTCCATCAATTGAGTTTGCTTAAACTCTCTTTAATTATGTCTTATTGTTGTTTAATAACCAATAACGATTCAACGAAATGATGACACTTAACATGAGATACAGTGTTCCATTAATTTTCATGTCACACTTTCATCTTGTATCGGAGTGCTTGAATCTGCTAGTGGCTGGGGTGCATTATCATTTGCAACAATGCAAATTTTCATCTCGATTTCCCTATGAGTCTCCAATGACTTAAAGCGTAAGTTTCGACCTCGCAACTTCGACTTGATCAGGCTCTTCGGGGAATACAATGGTTTTCACGAGTGAATTGTTCATTGAGAGAGGTTAATAAACTTGACAACAACATCCTTTAGTAACTTTTGTTGGCCATCCCATGATAGAACTGTCATAGTTTTCTCTGTTTACTACTGGTTGAACAGTCTAAATATACATCAATTGCTATTACTTTTCACTAGCTACCAATGACAACTGGAAAGTATTATTCAAAAGTGGTTTTTCCCCAATTAAATTCAAGCTGAACTCAATTGTGATAGGTGCAACAAATCATGAGATTTGTCTGGTAATGCTTGAATGCACATCTTAAGATTAGTGACTTGAAAGTTTTTGAAATGGGATATTGCATCCTTTTGATCTGAGCGGTATACAATTCGAAACGTACTTGCACCAGTTCGTTTGAGTAGCATATCCTCCTTATTTATCCGAATCAGCACTAAGAAGTCCAAAATATAGGGAGTTTTTATCGTTCACTTATCAATAAGTTTCTCCTCAATTACTTGCCTAAATATTTCAAGGTCTTCTTGTTCAAGCTCATCCTCGTCCAGGTCTTCATCAGGGTCATCAAAGTCGTCAGCATCTTCATCAAAAGAGTTGTCCTTGAGGTCATCATCGCCTAACATAAAGTCGTGACTCTAAATGGGTCATTCCAATTGTCAAATTATATCTTTGAAGTGATGGTGCTCTTGATACTATTTGCTACTTTATTGGATCGTAACCTGAGTCAACAACTAGAATTCTTCTGGGGTTGACTTTGGTTTCAGCCGTAGCAAATTATTTGAGTGCCATTCGCAATTATATTTACCTGATAAGTCATAATTACACGAGGTTGGTGAAATACTAGTTGACCAAGCTAACCCACGAACACCGTTGTTTGCCTCCCTTAGTTATCATTGTGATCTGGTGCTCCTTTTTGCTCACTCAATCCCCATGAATAAGTCAGCGACGCTATTGAAAACTTCAGGTTGAATACAAACCTGCTTTGAAAACTAGTCTTGAAAGCTTCGTTAGGATTAAAAGGGTTGATTTGGCATGAAACTTTGATATTTCCTTGAAATCCTAACCCATGTCAAACGTTGGTGAAGTATACTATAAAAAATAACGTCACACTTAGTTTCGACACTCGTTAGTGACTACAAGTTGGAACAAGTAGGTACTTCAAGAAGACTACCTGGATTGTTTCTGATGGTACTGCGCTCGAAGAATTGCCTGCAGATTAAAGGAATTCTAGGAGATTCAACCAACGAGAATAATAATATCCATAGCAGCACACCTATTGCAACCGGCTTCGCAAAAAGCAGCCCTCGGCTTCTCGAGATTAAGCGAAAACCGTGAACAACAGTTTTTCACCCATTTATGTCGCTTCGACAAGGAAGCCAACAAGCCCTGCGCTAGTCCTATGAATTCAAGAATGGTGAGCCTGGCTGGACTGGGTGTATTTGCATGGGATATCAGTCAATTGCAATGTATGATGAGGATTAAGGATAGCCTTCGTGAGAAAGATTCAAGTAGTTTTTAAAACACAACTCGAATATTCATTCACAGGTTTTCACACTCACTCCAAACCCTATCCTTTGATAATATTCTCCAAATTTATAGCGTATTACTCAGTTGTTTTACTTCAACATACAAATTATTATAATCGTTAATCGTAATTCATTATAACACATAAGACATGGAAATGTATACTCTCTTCAACTTCAACAGTGACTCTGAGTGTAAACCTTCAAATTCAATATTGTCCATCAACGGTGAATTCCTGCATGAGTTTAGAATTGCTGTCTATTCCCTTAGCGAGGCACGTACTTGTCCTCTGAAAATTCAGAGTTGCACCTAAAACCGATCCAAGACATAAAGCCCAACGATTGCAACCCACCATACTTTAAAGTGCATTCCAATTAGCACTACACTAATATAGATTAGCTTGTTGATATGCGAGACTCTTCTTGCGATTGAAAGCATTTTGATGTAGTTAACGACTTTATCACTGGAAGGTTTACTATTTATATAGTGTTTGTCGACCCTGTAAACGTTTTCGTGAGAGGCTGAGGTAATAATAATGGGTGTGAGGCTTTGCATGTTTTGAAGTCTAAGTTTCGGGGTTCACCAGTTGAATTTACACCTCCTGATTCGTAGTGTGGTCGCAGTGCTCTGGTGGTTAGTATCGTATGACCAGTCATGGCTCTGTTGTGCTGGCGTGAGTGTTGTTCAACATGTCTCTTTAGTAGCGAAAAATCGAAAAAGGCAATCGAAAAAGGCTATGCAGAGAGTTCTAGTGTTGAAGGCTTAGGACAGCCTTGCATACGATTTCAGTGCAAAGATGGCTGAGTTGTGTTACGGCCACTTCTGGGTTGCGGAATACCAGTACAACTTAGTCCAGCAAATTGCATTATAGGAGGTTCTTTTTTAAGAAGTAGGTTATAGGCGAAGTAGGTATTGTCTACGAAGCACGGAGGTGGCAAAGAATATACCTCAAAAATACATGTCAGAATTTGCTGTTGGAGGGCTTTTGGTATGTGAAGAGTTGAGTGATTTACCTGAGCAGGCTTCAGGGGTTAACTTGTAAGTTTAGTTTCGTAGTGATTCCGAGTAGCTCTGTTATAATTTCATGAAAACTGTCCGCACATACTCTACTCACTCTATTCTGTCTCGTTTCTTCCTTCTCTATCTGTTCCATCTTATGCATTGGTCTCCTGTCATTCTTCTCATCTCTAAACATTCAATTGCCAACATATCATAGCAGGCTCATGAATAACGAATTTTCAAACTTACTGTTGCTTCTGAAGTCCCCAGGTATATATGATCATCATCATATTGGCGTGCATTATAGTACGCCAGTTATAAATAGATGTCTAGTCAAGAGTCTCCTCTACCTGATAACGTAGCAATAATAAAGTTTGTAGTGGAAAAAAATAAGAGCATTTGCAGCCACATCAACGGTTCGTAAATTTGCGTTGACAGGAGAAAATTCTTAAACGGAGTACTGCATTTTACTTCACGAACACACCCACTCACCTCATTTAGGTATGCTACTACTTTCATCGGTTCAAAGTTGACAAATTCTTCTACTACTGCCACCATAAATACCAATTCAAAGTAGTGGACCTTACATGCTCTTGAAACCTCGGAGTTCTTGAACAGAGCTCTTGCAACTGAGTTCTTTGAATACAAAAGAGAGTCTACACTTTAACTTGTGTTCTTTCAGCTCCTTCGTCATTTCCATCTGTGCTCCATTACTCCTCAACCTTAGCCTGTATCGTTCATCTTCTTCATTCTAGTTCTTCTTCCCAAACCTCACCCTAACTCTCCATCTCCACCACTTCAAATCTCACTAAATTCCATTTTGTGCTACTCATTCAAGATCCTCTTTATTGTACCAGTCATGAACTAACATAAAGAGATGCTGGTCATCTTGCAAAGACAAATAACGATATCTACATATCCACACATATCCACACAATAAACCCGCTTCTTCACCACCTTTTCTCTTTTAGTCACCAAAATATTCATCGATCCACAGTGTTTTAACCCAAATACCTAGCCACTCCACCATCTTACAGAATCGTTAAACCCTAATACTGAACAAATTCTATAACACATTTACACCACCGCTATACTACCACTAACTACACTAAACCATCACTACACATACAACACTAATCTCTTCAGATGACTGCAAATTTTTCTCGTCAACTAATTCAATCCAAATTAAGAAGTCAGGGGACAACAAAAAAAATTGACATCATTTGAAGGAAGAACAAGATGGGAGATCCAGCGACGTTTGTTATATTGGCAAGTGGGTTTGTCACTGGGTTAGTGATTCTTCTAATTCTCGCATTCAGAGCGGTTTACTTTGGGATTCGAAGACGCCGCAATGGGGACTATCTGCTTATTGATGAGTACGATGGGGGTATACACTGGGACTTTGTTCCCTCAGAGCATTTGAATGACGAGGAGGCCTTGGGGAGGCTTGCTGAGCAGTACAACTACGAAGAGTTGTCGCCTGACGAACAGGCGCTGTACTTGCAAGCACAGGAGTTTACGAAGGAGCATCCTCCCCACTTTGATAAAGTCCGCGGGGCAACCTTTACTAGCACAGATGAGCAGTTGATTCGTGAATTTGGTATCAACGCCTTCCAGTTCGAACAAGATACGCTGTTCCTGCCGCGCTTCATTGTTGCCGACAGAACAGAATTGAACTTTGTCAATAATGACTTGCCGTTGCAGACTTCCACCAGTTGCTTGAACTACCCTTACCCCACGAAAAACCGGTCGGTGTCAAATATAGTCTACTTTGAAACAAAGGTGTTTGAGTACACTGAGGGCCCCAACACACATTTTGCAATCGGTCTTGTCACGAAACCATACCCAGCAGACTTCCGTTTGCCTGGCTACAACTTGTTTTCCATTGCATACGAAAGCACAGGAAACTTGAAGATCAACAAACCATTCCCTACACCCCTGCAACAGCACCAGGCTGGTAACCCCCAATACAATGCATTTGTGTTACCTCCCTTAATGAGTGCGGACGTTGTTGGATTCGGATATGTGATCAGTACCGGTACAATTTTCATCACACGTAACGGAAAGAAGTTGATGGACGTCATGTCGGGATGCTACGTGGACATGTATCCCGCCGTAGGATGCTTCCTGACGAACGCAAGATTCCACGTGAACTTGGGCCAGAGAGGCTATGTGTGGATTGAGGCCAACGTTCGTAAGTACGGATTTGTGAGCGGAAGCGAACACAAGAAGATCAAGGGAGAGGTTGGATTGGCATCCTTGCCACAATATAAGCAAGCTATAGACTCAGACAAGATCCTTGACAAGGGAGAAGAGTTGCCACCACGCTACCCAGAGGAAGAGTTGGACTTTTTCGGAAGGTCCTTGAAAGATGTTTTTCAGATGGGATCGCTGTCGAAACAGCTTACGGAGGGCAGTTCCACAAGGATCACCAACGCGACTGACGAAGAGATGGACTTGAGAACAAGAGTGTATGAAGAAAGGAGTTTGAAGCTGGGAGAGTCGTCACCTCTCATTGGGTTTGCGAAGAGTTATGGCGCTGTTGACCTGAACCCAAAGGTTTCCGAAACGGAGGCAGAAGAGACAGAAGTGGAAGCATCAATAGAGACAGAAGTTCCAGAAGTAAGGGAGGCCCAAGAGGTTCAGGAGGTGGAGCCTGTCACAGCACCAAACACAGAAGAGACATCAGATGTTCACGAGGAAGAGCTTGTTACTGAAGCACAGGAAGAGCACGAGGTAGCACCCATTGCAGAACCAAGCACTGAGGCACAAGAAGTCCACGAGGTGGAACCCATTACAGAAGCTTCCAGTTCACGAGCATTAGAAACACAAACACCTGAGCCAGCACACCAAGCATCGGGAGCCAACGATTCGACCCAAGCATCAACTGAAGACTCTCCCCATGGCACTTCAGATGTCACTGATTCACCCCAAGGTTCAATTCCCTCAGAGCAGTCACGCGAGGGTACCCCTAATGCAGCCTCGATATCGAAAACACGTTCTGCAGAAAAGTTGGCGAAGAAGTTGAGACAAAAGAAGAAAAAGAAGAATCAAAAGAAGAGTGGGAAGAAGGTCAGACATGTATAGACATTAATACAGGGGTAAGCTTATAGGAGAAATCTTTGGGAAAAACTTGAAATAGAATGTACTTCTATATAGGTTTTACCTTTGCTGCAATTGTGCTAAGTGCTTTCACTTGCATCTGTAAAAAGGCATTATGACGAGATACATGAGCTTTGACTAAGATTTGTAGACAACCCCTGGCTGGTAATTTGATAGTATCAACTAAATGTACAATCAATACTCATTTATGGTGCCAACGCTCGCAACAATTTTAACGTTGATTTCAGATCTCGTCTGCGAGATATTTTACTTTTTTTTTCATATCCTACCACCTTCAATCCAACGACAATTATTACCAACTAGGCACCCAATCAACTATCTTTTTCGCTCCCAATCCCCAAAGCTCACTCCCTCTGGAATCGACGAACAACTTTGAGCCACCTCTCTATTCAATAAAGAATACACAGGACCCTTCTTACACAATAACATAAAGCACCTTAAAAAATCTCCCTGCATCAGAGGCGTCCTCGACACGTTGAAAGTTGCACCCAAAACTTCTATTGTTTTGTGGACAGCTTAATTGGAAGTTGACGGCTGATCGGCAACTAACATGACTTTACATAAGCTTGCTTTTAAAAGTGCAAAGGAGTGCTCGCCAATGCGAGCCTATACGAAGTCGCAGGTATTAAGGCAAAAATGTAGCACACTTTGTGTCTCGAAACGCGTTTTTTTTTGCTTTCAAGGTGCTACACGTCAAGACAACGGTACAGCCATTTCAAAATCTGGCCTCTGCTCAGCTTTGGAAGGCTTGAACTGTTCTTTGGACATCGTACCATTGTTCTTCTGCCGTTTTAATCTCCGTTAATTCATTTTCTTCTATCCTTTTTCCTCACCTGAGTCCACTACGTAAGTTAGACACCTTATTGTGCCATTCAACTTTCAAATTTCTTGGTCACACGTAATTCTCTCTAGCTCTCATATCTCACTTTCAAACCATGCACGCTTTCTTGTAGCTGCACTCCTTTGTGCAAATCTACCTATCGTTTTCTTCATACATTAATTCCCTTCTCCCACTCTTTTCTTCACAGTCCCAGACTTGTGTCAAATCAATACCAGACAAAAAAAAAAAATCAAATAAAAAAATCAACAAGTTATGCAGACGTCGTTCATTGCCTTACCCAGGAGGTACCTCTCTCCGGTATATCTAGTCGTCACGTTCTTGATATTGGTTATTGTCTTCAACATAACCTTCTACCCTCATTCAAGCAGGTTGCCTTTCAAAGTTCCTCCCAGTTCCACTGAGAGTTCTTCCAAGTACCAAGATGAAGTCGACGAAATAGAAACACCTGGGTTTCTCGACACCCTTATGTACGACCTCAAGGTCAGCAAAGAAAAGGAGCTATTGGAGAAACTTAAGAAGCAAATCGAAACTGAAAACAAAAAGAAGATCTTAGATGACCTCAAGCAGGAAGTATCTGTTGACTATGCTGATGTCTTCAGGTCCGACTTGAAAAACGAGTTGAAAATACAGGTCTTGAAGGAAGAATCTGCTACGTACAAGGTGTATGACGATATGAAGGCTGAATATATAAAGCAGAACTCACAGAAGGTGGGTGCAGACGCGATTTTAGAAGCTGTCAAAAACCTAGGGGTGGAAGTGCCTGCAGGCTTTGCTGAGAAGGCTGCAGAAGAGTTACACAAGTCATTTGACCCCAAAGAATGGTACAAGAACTTAATCAAAGAGTATCTCGTCAAGTATAAACCCACCGTTGATAAATTGACGCAGCTGGAAATAGGCAAACCATTTCCGGGTACTTATATCAAAGATGTCCAACAACCTCCAGTGACGAAAAAAAGATTGCTCGAGGATCACGTCAACTTGCCAAAGGAGAAGTTCGACAACTTGCAGCTTATGCACGACCAGTTGGTGTCTGCACTCAAGAGGATGGACGAACCACCAAAGGAGTTTGTTCACGGAGACGGCATTGTGATTTCAGGAGGTGGAGTGTACTTTGGCCTGGCACTTGTTGCTGCAGGTCAATTGCGTGAAATGGGTTCCAAGTTGCCCATCGAGATTATCATGAACACAATGGACGAATACGATGCGCAGATCTGTGAAGAGTTGCTCCCCAACAAGTTCAACGCTCGATGCATTGTTATCGAAGAACAGATCGGCAAAGACTTTTTGGACTCGCTCAAGTTGGAAAAGTTTCAGCTCAAGATCTTCGGCTTGCTCTTCTCGACTTTCAACAACATCATAACCATTGACGCAGACAACATGCCCGTGAAAAATGTGGACTTTTTGATTACCCTGGAACCATACTTGAGCACTAAATTCATCTTGTGGCCAGACATATGGCATAAGCATGTCTCCCCTTTGTTTTACGATATGGCCAGATTCAAGGTGGGTGAGTTCCCGATCAGAAGAGATGGAATTGCCAACGACTGGAGCTTCAAGGAGTACTTGTTAAAGGATAAGGACACTGAAATCTGTTACCATGACTTGGAAGGGTTGCCTAACGCTATTTCAATCGAAACAGGCCAAATGGTGTTCTCGAAAAGATCACACTTTAAAGCGTTCATGTTAGCACTCTACTACAACATGAATGGACCTGATTTCTTCTACCACATTTTGTTCCAGGGAGCTCCTGGTGAAGGTGACCGTGAAACGTTCGTACCAGCTTTGCACTTACTCCAGGAACCATACTACGTCGTAAGACACAGCACTTGGCTAGCTGGTTACAAGGCTGGTGAGAAGCAGGATGGTGAATTCCAGGAAACTTGTATTGTCCAGCACGACCCTACCGAAACAGAACTTCTTTTTGACGACTGGGAGAAATGGCTTGTGAAGAACAATAAGGACCCTAGACTCTGGCCGTTCCAATCTAATGCTTACACGGCAAACCTTTACTCGGATTTCCTCGCGCAAAACTCTAAAAAAGTAACCAAGACAGTTAATAATCCAGACGGTACTACCAAGAATGAGGAGGTAACTATACCGTACAAGGTTCCAAGTATTTTGTTTATGCACATTCACAAACCAAAAATTAACCCCATTGAAAATGCAAAGACAGGCTCGTATGGTATATACGAGCGCAGAAACTTGGGGCTCATGGGCGTGTACAAGGAGTTTGGCGAAACAGACTGGGAATTGAAGTTCCATTCGATTGCAAAGTGGATTGCATGTGAGGGAATCACAAGTCCATCGTTTTGGGAAAAGGCAGACATCACACAGCTGGAAGTTTGCGGCAAGGTGTCGTCTTATGTTGATTTCTTAAAGAAAGATACAACAAACAGAGAATCTGCAGACTTGAAGTATCTCAAATCTTAATTTCCTTTTTCATTTTTATTGGCATTTATAGATCTCTAAGTGTATTATTTAATTACTCATCTTCAGAATCAGTTTCATATTCATCCTCCTCTGACCCCTCAGAGTCGTCGGTGTATTCATCGTGCTCATCGCAGTCACTCTCACAGTCACTATCACATCCTTCAGCTTCTTCTCCTTGTTCTGTACTTATTTCCTCCAAAGTGACGTTGTAGCCATGTTCTTTGAAGAACTTGGAGAATTCGTCAGACTTCTCTGAAGGAATGCTCGAGAAGATCACAGAAGTCTCAGCTTCGAAAATAGGCAAAAAGTACTTTGTTAAAGCTTCTCTAACATCGTCGGCAGTCAAGCTGTTAACCTCCTTCAAGAAGTGCTTGATATATTCTGGTCCTCTTCTCTTGAACACGTTATCTAAAATCTTCTGATTTGCTGCATCATAACTGTTGTCCTCATTATTAGCGAAAGCATTGATGATAAGAGAGATAGAGTTTTCAATACTTAATTCGTCAATAGCAGTAGCCCCAGTTGCATGATCAGAGATGATCTGCTTAGCAACTGTCCACGCCTGCTTGAGATCAGCTCCACGGTAAATCAGGAAGGTAATGTACCCAGTCTCGACGTCACGCTTGATGTTAGCGCCGTAAGCCAAACCTGTACCTCTGATACCTCTCCAAAGAGGTCCCTCAACAGCAATCAAAATTTCGGTCGCTAAGGCGATCTTGTAGATATCCTTTTCCATGTAGTCAGTAGGGGCCTTGCTGGAGGCAACCAAATGAGTTGATTTCGCAGCAGGAGTGGCAACTAAGAATGCATCTTTCGAACATCTAGTACCAATCTCAGACAGAAACTCGAACGAGCGAGGTAACTCATCAAATGGAATTGCTTCAACGTCTCCAGTATTGTACGCAGCAGTAAACTTGTCCCACGAACCGATGGGGTCCTTCAAATTCGAAGCATTTCCAACAACAAAAATCTTCATATTGTTCAATGTAAACAACTGAGCCATGATCTTTTCCAAGTTTGCTTTGATCTGAGAGAACTTGCCATCTGCGATTTTCGTGAGTAATCCCTTGAAGAAATCCTCCGTTGAAATGCAGTCCTGTGCTCTCCTCAATGACTTGTCGTTGAACAAGTTACGGTATTGCGACGAATACATCATTAATTCACCATTCCTCTTCTTGTTTGGCATCGAATTCACCAATTTGTCAACAATCACCTTAACTCTAGACTCTTCAAACACTTGATACTTCAACACATTCAAAAGCCATTCCACAGCAGTCTGGTACTTTGTCAGTTCAAACTTGACCTTTACGTTAATCAACTCGTAGAACTGGTTTTCGAATCCATTGTCAACTTGGAATTCAATCAAGTCATTGTTGATATCAGAAATAACCTTATCATAAGGAATGTACTTACCGTCTGGCAATTGGATCGAAAGAGCGAATATTTCTTCAATGATGGACATGTATGGCAACAACTCAGCATCAATTTCCGTTGACGATGCAATGATGTTGATAGTAGTGAATTGGGAGTTGTAGTCCTCAAAGTGGAAAAAGAGTGGTGACTTTTGGCTGGACAACTCCTTTGCAAAAGCATCGTCGGTGATGTAGTCAACGCCTGGAACTGCAATATCTTTGTTACCAGCTGCGTAGCTCTTGGTGTTGATAAATGAAATTTTCAGAGGGTCTGGTTTAGGGAACGAGGTGATGATTTCATCAGGAATAGGCGTGTCATTTTTGGTTTGTGCCTCTTTTAACTTATCGCCCAACTTCTTCAATCCCTCAGGACCATACTTGTCCTTGATCCCTTGCTTGAACTCCTTTGCTTCCTTCTTCTGTAACTTGTTGAGGGCCGCAGATGGAATGGCTAAGATTGTGGCTGACTTATTATCCACAAATTGTTCTTTGATGAGTTGTCCCCATTGTTCTTCAGTCCATTGTGCCAATTCGTCAAATTCGTCCAACGATTTTATCCACTTGGACAAGTCAGAGCTGTCTGGGTTACCGTATATGAACTCAGAGATGGCGATGTTTGCAAATTTCAGTGGAGATTTTTCAGTGCTAGCTGTAAATTTCAACTTTTGTTGTTCAATCAACTGTCTCATGTAGGTGAGGTCGAAGTTCTTTGGGTCAGTTTGAGTCAAAATGAGCTCTTTGATCTTGGTGTCGACTTCATTGAGTTTTTCAGTTGGCGTTCCTCCCACGTTGATGGTTAACACAGTTCTAAGGTAATCATCTGTAGAGTAATCGATATCGTTAGCCAATGGCTCATCCACTTCCACCAAGACCTTGTTGAAAAGCGAAATCGCCGAGTCGGTGAAGTAGGTTCCCACCATGTCTACTGCCAGGTTTAACAAAGATTCATCTGCCTTTGGACCCAACCACGAGATGATAATTTCTCCCATGGATTCGTCCTTGGAGGGAAACTCGGTGGTGACTATAACGTTCTCAGTCAATGGTTTATCTTCAGGAGAGTCGATAAATGGTCTCTTGAAGCCAGGCACAGGCGTCTCCAACAGAGAGTCAAATTTGGCCATGACTTCAAGCAATTCTTCCTCGTCCAACGAACCTGTTATTATCACAGACAAGTTATCTGGTCTGTACATCAGTTTATGGAACTCCTTGATCTTTTCGTTGGTCAAGTGGCGCAATTCAGTGGTGAGACCACCTGTTTCGCTCGAGTATCCAGATGATGGTGCAAACATCGTTTGCTGCTGTTTAATGTAGGAGATGAACCACAGTGTTTGTTCGATGGCTTGCATTTCACTAAAGACAACACCCTTTTCCTCTCCGTTTTCGTCGATGTGGTACACCTCAGTGAGACAAGCTTCATCTGTTAAAGTGGGCTTCAACAAATGCTCCAAGTAGACTGGCAAAAGAGACTTGAACCCATCCCAGCCGGCAGTAACCAAGGTATACACGGTCTGGTCGATCGAAGTCCAAGCATTTGTGTTGGAATACAACCTGTTGCCCAAGTTGTCAAGCAACCCCTTGTAAGGGTAGTTCTTAGATCCCATAAACACCAAATGTTCCAAGGTGTGAGGGCAGCCAGAGTTGTCTGCGATCTCAGTAGCCACAGCAAAATAACCATTGACAATAGGCGACGGCTGGTTGATGTAGACTAACTGTAACCCTGTGCGTGCAGACTTCCACTTGGTGACATGCGCAGGGGCATAGTCGACCTTGAACAGCGACTGCTTGATGAAAGACATGAAAAAGGGTGGCACTTTTGAAAAATTCGGTTCAGATTTTTTCAGATACACGAGAGATGAGAACGTAATGGTTACAACGTTAGGAAGAATTCTATCTTCTGCGAGCCTGTGAAAGGGTCCCTGAATACCTTCAAGGTGGGGTTGAGAGACTTGTAGTGAGGGTGATTTATAATTGTTGAAGGTGATATTAGTCAAGACACTCGGGTTCGATTTGGGTGAAGGTGAAGTAGTAATGCAGATGTCATCTTGCGCGCTTGAAGAATGAAGGAAGTCTTGAGAACAATGGTCCTCACTAATTCATCAATTATGTTTTGGTTTTCATCCTATAACCATTTATAACTTTTCTGCATCAAAGTTTCTTGGAGAACTTAGATGAAGATGGCCAATGAGCATAGGAACCAACAACCGATCGGGAAATCACGGAGATCAGCAACAACGGAAATTATATCGGAATTCAATGGATTTCAGTAGACATAGGGGTGGTAGGGTGTGATCCACTGTTTGTCATATATCACTAAACACAGTATAATCCCAACACTTTTGTCCTGAGTGACGAAACCTCAGCCAATTCAGTGCTCTTCTTTGAAACTTCCGATTGACATATAACGTACAACTTTGACATTGACATGTAATTCCAGATCCGCGAGTCGTCTACACATTTCGAGAATTTTGTGGCACTACACATGTTTAATTCGACTTATCAGAGGCTCATGAGATCCTTATCACTGATCGAGATCTGCAAACAAGGACCATGAATCCCACGATCAAATGTTTTAATGCAGTTATAAGAAGCTCATGAGATCCTTACCAATAATTTAAATTTTTGTATCTGGAAAAGAGAACCATGACTGCCACGTACAAGACGATAGGTGCTAGAAAGGTAGCCCTTAGAGACGAGAAGTTCAACAAGGACTGGCTCATTCCTACCGAATCACTCCCTCTGCAAAACGATGTTTCGAAGTGGATACCCACCAGTGGGTTCTTATCAGCTGAAGAGGTTGAGATTACTGAAACTAGTGCTACTGAATTGTTGAAAGGACTCCAATCAAAGAAATGGACAAGCGTACTGGTGGCTAGTGCCTTCTGTCATAGAGCACAAATCGCCCATCAGTTGGTAAACTGTTTGACTGAGATCTTTTTTGATGAAGCCTTGCAAACGGCAGCAGAATTGGATGCTTACTTGGAAACAACTGGGAAATTGAAGGGCCCATTGCACGGTTTACCAGTCTCATTGAAGGATAACTTTAATGTGAAGGGACATGCTACCACTATAGGTATAGTCAACTTCTGCTTTAACCCTGAGAAATATGAGTACGATTCGGCTTTGGTTGAGATGTTGAGGGACGCAGGGGCAGTACTTTACGTGAAAACAAACACCCCGGTGGCCATGATGATGCCCGAGTCTAACAACCATATTTGGGGCAACACCACGAACCCCTTGAACAGACTGTTGAGTGCTGGTGGGTCTTCAGGGGGTGAAGCTGCGTTGATCAAGTTGAAAGGCTCGCCAATTGGAGTCGGCTCTGACATCGGTGGGTCCATCAGAATCCCTTCAGCGTACCAAAACTTGTACGGATTGCGTCCCTCCTTTGGAAGGTTCCCTACTTTTGGTTGTCGCAGTGGTATGCCTGGATTCGAGTCTATCAACTCTGTTAACGGACCTATGACGAACACTTTGGAAGATATGGAAGAATACTGCAAAGCGATCACTAGTTTGAGTCCACAAGACTACGATCCAAGGAGTGTTGGCCTCCCATGGAGAAACGTTGAAGTTCCTGAGACTTTAAACATTGCCGTGCTTACTGACGATGGAGTAGTTCGGCCAACTCCTCCAATCAGAAGAGGAATGCAGATTGTCATTGAGGCTTTGAAAGAGGCAGGCCATGACGTGATTGAATGGGATTGCAGCGACCATGAAGAATTAGCCAAGGTAGTTGGCGAACTTTTCACAAGTGACGGTGGAAAGCACATTCTTGATGAGACAAATGCTACTGGAGAACCTCTTTTCTCATACATGAAACCATATGGAAACTCCAAAAGCTTGTCCGTGTACGAGCTTTGGGATTTGCAATCCAAGAGAACTAATATTACGAAGAGATTCATGCTGAAGTGGGTGAACACCAAGTCGCAGACTAAAAATGGTAAGCAAATTGACTGCATCATCTTGCCAGTCTCTATTTTCCCTGGATCTCCCAACCACAAGTTCCCCAACTATGTTGGATATACCAGTATTGTCAACATAATGGACTACACTTCTGTCACCTTCCCTGTGACTAGAGCTGACAAGAATATTGATTTAGCTGACAAGGAAAGCTCCAACTACAATGAAGTTGACCATCAAGTTTGGCTTGATTATAAACCTGAAGAGGTAGAGGGAGGTGCTGTTGCCTTGCAACTTGTCGGCCGTAAATTCGAAGAGGAAAAGATCTTGAATATTGTAAAGAAGGTTAGAGATTTAATCAACTACAAAGACTGATTTAGCATACGATTTAGATTTATATATATCAAGTGAATACCACTCCAATTCTATAAAATGCCTAATTATTGGACGTCAATATGCTTTCACCTTTTGATGCTTTAAGTTCTAATGCTTGGAATCTTACGTTTACTTCATATCCAGCTCTGCGTCCTCAAATATTTTGAAAAGATTCTTAATATCATTCTTCATGCTGATAGTTAATTGGACCAAGTCTTCGTCCAGTTTGTTGTACATGATGCAGTTTGCAAACATGAGCATGATATCTCTCTCCAACTGCTTCACCAGCTTATATTCAGGAGGGTCAGCTTTCAGCTTCACCAGCTTCAAAATATTCTTCAAGTCTTTGGGTTCATAAATCACTTCATAGTAGTCCTGGGCATCTCTCTTGGAAACCGCTTGTAGGAATGGCAGTGAGTATCGATGTGCTTGGATGCTGTTTATGAGGTTGATAGCGATGTTCTGGAACCTCTTGTGTTGGTTGAATGCCGATGGAGAACGAGACCGTTTCCTGGGGTCAGTTGTTGGTTTCTCCTTGGATTTCACCTCCTTTTCTTCTTCCGTTTCAACCTCTTCTTCAACACGTGAAGATGAAGGTTCTTCGGCTACCTCTTCTTCTTCTGATTCTGATTTTCCAGGAGACTCCACTGGTTCCAAAACCGGAACTTCTATCTTAATGGTTTCTGCCTTTGTTTGGGTCTTTTCTTCCTCAGGCTCCTTTGTCTCTTCGGCTTCTTCGGTCTTTTCCTGTGAATCTGCAATGATTTCTTGCGAGTCGCTTATTATTTCATCAGACTTGATTTCGGTTGCAGTTGGTTCTTTTTCGTCTGGTTCTTGAATATCTGTAGGTTCGACAGATTCGGAAACCTCGTCGCTCTGTTCCTCCTCAACATTTTCGGTTGGTTCTTGGTCCGTTTCTAGTATTTCCAGTTTCGAATCTTTTTCTTCAGTTGGTAATTCTGTCTTCTCTTGATTAAGTTCTGGTAAGACTTCCTCTCCTTGTGGCTCTTTTTCCTCATCGATGACCTTGACCTCGGCACCCTCCAATTCTTTTAGCTCCATCTGATTTATACGTCCCAAATCATAAATCTGCTTGATTAAAAATGTTGAGTAATTGAGTAGACTTGATACTATCACACGCTTGAACTTCTCGCTATTATAACTCAGTTTCATTATCGTGAGGGTGGTGGCATTCAAAGAAACAAACTCAGACAAACTACTTTTCAAGATTAGCTGAGTGACAAGCTCTTCGTTTAATGTGGTGTTGTTGGTTACTGTGAACCTCAGTGCATAGGTCTTTAGAAGTGCCTGTACGTCCGTGATAAACGTCGTCAAAGGTATCTTCACTTTGTCCTCTTGATCTTTCTGGTTCTTGAGTGCACTGTTGAGAACTGAACTCACAAGCATGAGCACGAACTCATTATTCGCCAGACCTGACATTAACCTTGTGTTGTTTCTGTATTTTGTTTTGAAAAAAGTCGCTATTTTTTGTTAACGAACTTGTAGGATCAAGACGGGCAGAACACAGGGTCTTGAGGTTGGAGTCTACACATAAAGATACACAGGTTGGTTTATTTAATATATACAAAGTAGTTTTTTAACGTTTTTGCATGTTTTGCATCAACAAGGCGCTAGATTGTTAGTATGAAATGTTAGTTGATTAGGGTGATATGAGTGTGAAGTATACTTGAATGAGTTTGATTCTTCTCTTCTAAAAATGCTTGTTCTTCTTGTTCCCTTGATGCTTCCTAAAACCTTCTTGTTGTTATCTTGGATTATCCATATTTCCCTTGGTAGGTCGCTCTTGCCTTGTACCTATTCGTTCTTCTTCTCTTCACATAGTTCACCCACCATATCCTCTGAATACTCACTTTTGCTCTTGGAATCTCTGTCCAACACGCTCACTGTGCTTCAAGAACTTCTCGGAACATCTTCCAATACAGTTAGACTCCTTGGTGGTCAAGTTGGCAGAAGTGAAGTCGTTGACACAGTCTTCAAAACATCTCGACACCAAGTTGGAGTACAAGTTCATGAAGTCCTTCATTTGCTTCTGTTCAACTATCTGTTGAAACTCTTGTTGTTCCTTGACGTTTAATTGGTCCATCTTGTAGCTAGTTGAAAGTATCTAATGAAGTGGTCTGTGCTGAAAATTTTTGATTGTTGAAGGCAAAAGAGCAAAGTTCGTTGATTACGTAATGGCTGCAATTTGATAGATTGTGGGGATTCGAAGAGAAGAGAGAAACTGGATGGGTGGTTTGTTATAAGGAGGTGTTTACTGTGAGTTAGATATGAAAGACAAATGATGAAGAGTTCATGAGACTCATACTTATGTACTTCTGTACAATTTAAACGTTTTTGGTGATAAAACGATGAAAATTTGGAGTTGTTGAGATAACGTGTACAAACACATGCTGATCCTTTATTCATATTGTATCCTGTGCTGTAGATACTTCATGATCTTTGTATTCAGACTCCTCTACACAAAGTTTTCCCAAGCTCCCTGATTCTGTTTTCCTACAATTAAGATTACTATACCAATGGACGAAGAGATTAAATACAAGATGTTCTTCATAGAGAACGGCCAAGCCCATTCGCAAGAATGTCTCCCTATAGGAGCACTATATACAATAACTTACATTAACATGCACACAGCTCAGGTGCTCTAGGAAATGGAATCACCTCTCTGATATTATCCATACCCGATAAGTACGCAACAAGACGTTCAAATCCAAGTCCAAACCCGCCATGTGGAACAGTGCCGTTAACTCTGGTAGACAAGTACCATTCCATGTCGTCGGTGTTCATTCCACGTTTCTTCATTTCCTTTACAAGAGTTTCATGGTTGTGCTCTCTCATCGAACCTCCAACAAGCTCACCGATTTCTGGAAGAAGCAAGTCAAAACAAGCAACCGTCTTCTCTTCCTCACCCGCGTCAACTGTCATGTAGAAGGGCTTCTGCTGTTGCGGGTAGTGTGTCACAAAAACAGGGCTCTTGAAGTGCTCTCCAGCGAGCCATTTCTCGTCACTAGTTGAAATGTCATCACCAAACTGAAGATGTGCACCTGTTTTATCGTTCAAGATTTCTAAGGCCAGCTTATAAGTAATGACAGGCCATGGGTTATTGTTGTTAAGGATCAATTCCCATCTATTTTTCATGTTCTCAACGTCCTCAGTATTGAACCGCGATCCCAATAAATCGTCAGAGTTGTCCTTCAAACTCTGCGTGACATGTTTGACCAAGTCCTCTGTAAAATTTGTGAGCTGCGGAAGTTCATGGACCCAGCACATTTCTGCTTCTAACATCCAGAACTCACTTAAATGTCTATTAGTGTTAGACACTTCAGCTCTGAAGCAAGGTGTCAACGTCCACACCCGGTTCAACGACAACGCCAAAGCCTCCAAGTGCAACTGAGTCAGTACAGTCAATGCTGTAGGTTTGCCAAAAAACTCCTTGTCAGCCAAAGAGAACTGTTCTCCAGCACCTTCACAGTCACTTCCTGTGATCATTGGTGGGACAACCTTGGTGAAATCGTTTTTGTTGAAGTACAGCATAAGCTCCGACTCCAAAAACGAGCGGAACCTAAGAACAGATGCAAGGGTCGAAGTTCTATGTCTCAATGTAGGGTACTGGCGCAAGAATTGAAAAGTAGTAGACTTCTTCTGGATGGGGTATTCCTCGGGAACATCACCCACTACGCCGATCGCATGGTCAGCATCGGACACAACCACCTCGTACTTCTGTGCCTTGCGTGATTCAGACCATTCTCCCAAAACAGAAACACTCTGCCCCACGCGAATATCACCAAGCAGACTGGGATCTTTGAATACAACATTCAAAGGTGTATGACTGGTTCCATCTGAAAGGTCGAGAAATCCGATGTTCTTGGACTTGCGGATGGTTTTAACATGCCCATTGGCTCGAATACGAGTTTTGGGGAGGGGAGGGTTCCTCAATAACTCCTTTATCGAGGGTGCTAGACGTGACATACAGTTTTTCAAGATTTCAAGAAACGAATGTTCTTGACAAGAGATTTAAAAAAAAGATAGATATGAAGTCAAAAAATTGATTCCATCGAGGATCGAACTCGAGGCCTTCTCTGAGTGAAAGAGATGTCATACCGCTAGACCATGGAACCATTTCTTGAAATAATTAGAATCAGTTTTGGAACCAATTGTGAAAAGTGAATATCTTTCAACGCCATTTATCTCTTGATTTGAAGAGTCTGAGAGGTTTTGAAGACGATAGGAAGTAATCACCTGGAATGAACACACTCTAAAGTCAATTACAAGCGGATTGAGTGGGATTTGAGACATATTTTGGTCGCACAAGATATCCATACTTGAGATTATATCGAAGTTACAAACCTCAACAACGATGGAAGGACAGAATGAGGAACAGAAAGGTAAAGCCAAGACTCCAGAGCACTCACCAGGATAACAGATGGCCGTCACAAAACTACCACACCAGTTTACTCACCCAACTATTCTCTCAACATCTTCAGTAAAGTATCTGTCACCCACGTGATTCGCTATCTGAGTCAAATTGCAAATTACGTCAAATCTTCGGAACCAATGCACTCACACCATTCGCACAGCGGAGACTACGTCTCACATGCACAGGACACTCTCGAGCTGATCGTTGCCACCGCCCACTCCAAAGGGTTCACCGTGTTTTGCTTGACTGAGCATATGCCCAGACTCCATGATACCTATTTGTACCCAGAGGAATTGGAGAAGGACTACACTTCTGTTGACTTGAAGAGTAATTTTGAAAAGTACTTAGAGCATGCTCGAACGTTACAGAAGAAATATGCTACTTCCAGTATGCAAATACTTGTTGGTTTAGAGATCGAGGGCTTGGACCAGGAACACATAGACTACACTTTGCAGATTGTCTCAAATGAAAAGATAGATATGACTGTTGGATCCGTCCACTATGTCCATGCAATCCCCATTGACTTCTCTGCAGAACTCTGGGACGATGCACGGAAGCTTACTAAAGACCAAACTGCTCGTAGTTTGTACAAGGACTACTTTGACTTGCAATTCCAGGTAGTGGACCAATTACAACCTATGGTAATTGGGCATTTCGACTTGATTCGACTTTTTGCGCCAGTTGACTCACAAGATTCAACAACAGGCAAGTTGCTTGGAGAAGTCGACATCGAGAAGGATTGGCCAGATGTTTGGGAATCAATCGTTCGCAACATAAAGAGAGTAGCCAGTTATGGCGGTCTCTTCGAATTGAACTCGGCTGCAATTCGGAAAGGATGGCTGACTCCCTACCCAAGGAGAGACATTGCAAACGCCATAATATCGAGCGGTGGAAGGTTCTGCCTCTCTGATGATTCACATTCAATTGCCCAGATCGGTTTGAACTTTGTCAAAACATGGCAGTACGTCAAGTCCCTTGGCATACCAAGCATCTATCACTTGGAATTACAAAATGATAAATTAGTAGTAGTAGAAGACTCAGTACAACAGTTAGACAAGTCTGATTTCTTTGTTAATCTCTTATAGACTAGAACATTTTTACATCCATAGACTATGATACAAATAATATGAATTCTAATTAAACATATATTATATTAATACGATCTACCGAACATACAGTAATTAACCGCAGGGTTGTCACACTTGACACACTTCTGACCAGGCTTCAATTCAGGTTGATCATAAGGAATACACAAGGACTTGGCACCCATGGAAGGAGCCTTGTCGTCTTGCTCCTCTTCTTCACCGTTATCCTTCTTTGCCGACGAGTCCTTGATATCGTCTTCACACGACGCAATACCACACCATGGAGACAAAATCACGTTCTTGGCGTTCAATGTAGGAACAAAGTCCTTCCAATTTTCCACAATAACACGGTGCTCGTCAAAGTCTTTACGGGCCTTGTCCAACAATCCTTGTTGCATTTCCTCCAAAATCTCAGGAATACGTGTCTCCAACTCAGACAACTTGACGGTGTACTTGGCCGAGTTATCACGTCTGACAACAGTCACTTGTTGTGCCTCCAAGTCCTTAGGTCCAAACTCAGCACGCAATGGGACACCCTTCAACTCCCAGTCTGCAAACTTCCATCCAGAGGTGTAGATATCTCTGTAGTCACCGATGGCTCTGACATCAGCTTGCAATAATCTCGACTCAATGCTCTTGGCACCGTCGTTGACAAGCTTCCTTTGCTCGTTGTTGGACTTTGCGGTCAATCCAACAGGAATGACGACAACCTGTCTCTGGGCAACTCTAGGTGGCAAGACCAAACCCTTGTTGTCCGAGTGTGTCATGATCATGACACCAATCACACGCGTGGACAAACCCCACGAGTTCTGGTATGCAAAAATTCTTTCCTTGTCAGCGCCATCTGGGTTTTCGACGGAGATGTCAAACATCTTGGAGAAGTTCTGGCCCAAGTGGTGCGAAGTACCACCCTGAATACCTCTACCGGTGGCCGCGATGAAACCTTCGACGGTGGTAGTGTAGTCTCCCCCGGCAAACTTTTCATTCTCGGTCTTGACTCCCTTAACAACAGGAACAGCCAACAATTCTTCGTAGATTCCAGCGTAGTGGTGCAAGATCTGCTTCACTTCCTTGGCAGCCTCGTCCTTCGTCAAGTGAACAGTGTGTCCTTCTTGCCATAAGAATTCACGGGTTCTCAAAAATGGTTGTGGGTGCTTGAATTCCCATCTAACGACAGAGTTCCATTGGTTCAACTTCAATGGCAAGTCTCTGTGCGATCTGATCCACTTAGCGTAGTAAGGGTACATGACGGTTTCCGAGGTAGGTCTAATGGCAATGTGTTCATCCAATTCAGACGAACCGGCACGAGTTACCCATGCGACCTCGGGTGCGAAGCCCTCAATGTGGTCCTTTTCCTTTTCCAACACTTTCGAGGAAACAAACATTGGGAAGTATGCATTCTGGACACCCAATCTCTTGATGTGCATGTTGAAGTAGTCTTGGATTGTCTCCCACACAGCGTAGGAGTTTGGTCTCAAGATGTAACAACCAGAAACGTCATAGTAGTCCATCATTTCACCCTTAGTACACACCTGCGAGTACCAAGAGGAGAAGTCCTTTTGCTTGTCAACGGTGATTCCAATCAACTTGGCGTCTTCTATTTTGGCGTCAACCTTCTTCGCAACTTTCTTTGTTTCCTTCTTAGCTGGAGCGGCAGCAGGAGCAGGAGCAGGAGCAGCACTAAAGTCAACAGGGATCAACTCGATTCCAGTGGACTTCAAGAACGCATTAACGTCCTTAGCAGACAAAGAGGCCTTGGAAGACTCAGTAGACAACTCCAAGATGAGATCGTCCTTTGCATCCACAATCTGTTGGTCTATAACAATCTTGACCTTGCCAGCCAAAGCCTTGCTCAAGTTGGCAATGGATACTTCCTTGGCGGTAGTGGCGAAGAACTCAGTAACCAAGTCGTCCTTGGCCAATCTTGGTTCCTTGACACCTGCAGCAGATGCTACCAAAGGAGATGGTGTCTGAGTCGCGTGCAAGGCGAAAACAATCACAGGAACTGGAACAGCCGTCTTGGCCGTCTTAGGCTTGAAAACTAAAGTCTTGGTAGCAACCGCATTCTCAGAACTAACGGTAGCCAACGATAACGCAGCTAATGATGCAGCTAATGCCATACTTATCAATGATCGTCGATGAACTCGGAGGTGTGTTTTAAAATTTGAGCCGTGAAAAAAAATGCTGTCCCCACCAATGACTAATATGTAAAACTTGTCATCAAAATACGAGTAACCTGCAAAATCATTTACGTTATCTCGCGGACCCAGATTTACGCGAGCGAGTGTTTGTGTATACGGTGTCACTAAAAAAAATTTTCAATCAGTCATAGCGAATAGTCATAGTGGACAGTCATAGAAGATAAGAACTAGGGTTAATAAGCAAACGAAAATTAGGTTATTGACTTTATTAGAATATGTCAGTTTACGTTAACGAAAAGACCGGAGTGGACGCTGCTGAAAGCGGCAGTGAAGCCACCCCATTCCAAAGCCCAGCATACGCATTATTCACAAAGCCTGAAGCCAAGGTGTTGGTGTATAAGCAAGTTGAAGATTCGGAAGAGTTTGCCTACAGTGAGATTTCCGCTAGTGCTTTGAAGAAGGCCAAGAAGGGAGCTGATGGACTTAAGAAGAAGTTGGAGAAGCAGGCCAAGTTGGATGCCGATGCTGCTCTGAAACAAGCCGAAGCAGACAAGAAGTTTGCTGAGTTGGATTTGATCAAGATTGAGGAAGACACCAGTTTGCCTGCTGCGAAGAAGATCAAGTTGAGAGCTTTGCAAGACAACATTGACTCTCGTGTTGCCGTACAAGGATGGGTCCACAGATTGAGAATCCAAAAGGGAGTTGCTTTCCTTTTGTTGAGAGATGGTACTGGGTTCGTCCAGACAGTGTTGCTGGGCGACTTGGCCAAGGCTAGAATCACACAGGAATTGACAATTGAGTCGACGGTGACCATCAAGGGTGTGATCAGCAAGTTGCCAGAAGGTAAGAGTGCTCCAGGCGGTGTTGAGTTGAAGGCAGACTACTACGAAGTCATGGGTTTGGCCCCTGGTGGTGACGAGGCCTTCACCAACAAGGTCCAAGAGAAGGCAGACCCTTCGTTGTTGTTGGACCAACGTCATTTGGCATTGAGAGGTGAAGCTTTGTCTGCTGTCATGAAGGTTAGAGCTAGCTTGTTGGGTGCTGTGAGAAGAGTTTTCTCGGAAGAAGGCCTCACCGAGGTGACACCACCATGTATGGTTCAAACACAAGTTGAAGGAGGTTCGACCTTGTTCAAGATGGACTACTACGGAGAAGAGGCATACTTGACACAGTCATCGCAATTGTACTTGGAAACATGTTTGCCAGCTTTGGGAGACGTCTACTGTATACAAGAATCGTTCCGTGCTGAAAAGTCGCACACTAGAAGACACTTGAGTGAGTACACCCACATTGAGAGTGAGTTAGCATTCTTGCTGTTTGACGATTTGTTGGCTCACTTGGAGCGTCTTATCACAAGCACTGTCAAATACGTGATGGAAGACCCTGTTGCTGGTGCATTGGTGAAGCAATTAAACCCTAACTTTGTTGCTCCAACCATGCCTTTCTTGAGAATGGAGTACATTGATGCTTTGGAATGGTTGAACGAACACGGCATTCCAAACGAAGACGGAGAGAAGTTCAAGTTTGGTGACGACATTGCTGAAGCTGCTGAACGTAGAATGACCGACGAGATCGGCAAGCCTATCTTCTTGATCAGATTCCCAGTTGAAATCAAGTCCTTCTACATGCAAAAGTGCAAGGACGACCCAAGAGTTACCGAGTCGGTCGATGTTTTGATCCCTAACGTTGGTGAAATCGTCGGAGGATCGATGAGAACTCACGACTATGACGAGTTGGTCGAGGGTATCAAGAGAGAGGGCTTGGACTTGGACTCGTACTACTGGTTCACCGACCAAAGAAAGTACGGTACCTGCCCTCACGGTGGTTACGGTTTAGGAACCGAAAGAATATTGGCTTGGTTGTGTGATAGGTTCACCGTCAGAGACTGCTCGTTGTATCCTAGATTCACCGGTAGATGTAAGCCATAGACGGAGAGTTAATTCTAGTTGTGTGATTAAATAATGAAGAGATAAAGATGATATTTATGCAGAAGTAGGGTTTCGTGAAACACTTGCTGAGTAGGAGAAGAGGCTGATAGCATGTTGATTCAAAGACATGAGTTTACTGAATACAAAATCACGAAGAAACCACGCCATACCAATACTCGTACCTCAACTCACTCAAATCACAGAGACAAAATTATAGCAGAAACAGTACACCACAAACAGAAACTTGTGAGGCGATGGTAGATGACCTTGTGTATCATTTAACCTTATCATTAAATCGTCTTCCTTATTAGCTTTAATATGTAAATTTTGCAGCTATGACTCTTATCAGTCGTGCCCACACCGCAGTCCCAATTAGGTAACCCACTGGGAGTGAAAAATTTTGCCGCGGTTATAAAGGGGGGAGGTTGCCCCAAATTTGAAAAGTTCAACTAATACAACAAAAGATGTCAGAACAACCAGCAGAAAACAGGTTATGGGGTGGTAGATTCACGGGTGCCTCCGACCCTTTGATGGACTTATACAATGCTTCTCTTCCTTACGACAAGAGAATGTACGAGGCTGACTTGACAGGTACCAAGGTATACACGGAGGGTTTGAACAAGATTGGATTGATTAACACTGAGGAGTTGGCTGCTATTCACAAGGGATTGGAAGACATCAAGGCTGAGTGGGAAAACGGTAAATTTGTTGAGAAGGCTGGTGACGAAGACATTCACACTGCTAACGAAAGAAGATTAGGTGAATTGATTGGAAAGCACATTGCTGGTAAGGTGCACACTGGTAGATCCAGAAACGACCAAGTTGCCACCGACATGAGAATCTATGTCCGTGAGAACTTGACCAAGTTGTTGGAATTCTTGGGTAACTTCATCACCACCATTCTTAATAGAGCTGAAAAGGAGATGGACGTCTTGATGCCAGGCTACACCCACTTGCAAAGAGCACAGCCTATTAGATGGTCACATTGGTTGAGTTCGTATGCCACTTACTTCACCGAGGACTACAACAGATTGAAGCAAATCTTGGAAAGAGTTAACCAGAGTCCTTTGGGTAGTGGAGCATTGGCTGGCCACCCTTACGGAATTGACAGAGAGTTCTTGGCTGAGGGATTAGGATTCAACTCAGTCATTGGAAACTCGTTGACGGCTGTCAGCGACCGTGACTTTGTGGTTGAGAGTTTGTTCTGGTCCACCTTGTTCATGAACCATATCTCCAGATTCTCTGAGGATTTGATCATTTACTCTACTGCAGAGTTTGGTTTCATTAAATTGGCCGATGCTTATTCGACTGGTTCCTCGTTGATGCCGCAAAAGAAAAACCCAGACTCTTTGGAGTTGTTGAGAGGAAAGTCCGGCCGTGTTTTTGGTTCGCTCTCTGGTTTCTTAATGTCCATCAAGTCTATTCCATCCACATACAACAAGGATATGCAGGAAGACAAAGAACCATTGTTTGACGCATTGACCACCGTTGAACACTCGGTGCTCATTGCTACTGGTGTCATCTCTACCTTGAAAATCAACAAGGAAAAAATGGAAGGTTCCTTGACCATGGACATGTTGGCCACTGACTTGGCAGACTACTTGGTCAGAAAGGGTGTTCCATTCAGAGAAACACACCACATTTCTGGTGAATGTGTTAGACAAGCAGAAGAATTGAACTTGTCGGGAATTGACCAATTAACATTCAAGCAAATTAATGCTATTGACAGCAGATTCGATGAGGACGTCAAGGAGGTGTTCAATTTCGAGCAGAGCGTCGAGAGAAGGACAGCTACAGGTGGAACTGCGAAGTCGGCGGTGTTGAAACAGTTACAAAATTTGAGATCGCAGTTAAAGTAATTGAGCATTGGCGCAGTTTCGACGTTGTGGAATGCAGTGCTTCGCAGCATCGTTGAAAAGGTTACAAACATAGTAGTACTTTCTTCCTTCAACTACCTGACAACATTTAATTATACATTGTCAAATTTATCACAGCCAGAAAATGAAAAATTTAAATAATCGTCTATATTCTATAATTTATCCAACATATCACCCTATACTCATTGTTTCTGTCCCTTTCTCAACTTCTTCAAAACTTTTGTCATCCAAGACCTGTGTGTCTCAGCCTCTTGAATGTCTTCGGTTTCTTCTTTATCCGAGTACCTTTTAATTAACTCTACCAGCAGCTCAGGAAAAACATCTCTTAAATCAACCAGATCATAGCCTACCAGAGGATTGTGTTGGTTGTCATATTCTTTTGTTGTTCCCTGTGGTGAGATCTTTGGCTCAATCTGATAATCGGCAGCTGCAAAACCAAATTGCGTGATATCGTCATCGTTAAACACATCATCCCACCATCTAGAGCTAGCTCCAACTGGTGTAATTCCTGGCTTCATCTTTCTCTGTAGTTGGCCTTGTAATCGCTCAGACTCCTCAGTTACTCTGTCCAAGTCAATCATCTCTTTATTCTTGAACCCAACCAAAAGCAGCGGCGACCCTGGTGGGCTCGCTGTGAGCGTCAGTCTGTTGAAAAGGCTAAGATTCGACTCTTGACTGTACAGTCTTCTGCGAGGCTCCAAGTCTACAGAGTTGGACCTCATGTGCAGAGGAAATCTATCTCTATTGTGTAATCTGTAAGGCATTTTATCCTGTCAAGTGTAAAAAAATGGCTGCGAATCTTGTGACTTTATATCCTTGAGTTCATGCCAAATAAACTTCCAGTCAACAGACAGTACTTCCAAGAAAATGTGGCTTCAAAGAAGATACCGTTTTCGAGAGCCTTAAAACGGAGAATTAACGTACAGTCCAACGTTTGCCCATGTACATTTCTGCACAATCATGTTGAACTGTCCCTCTAATATTAGTCAATTAAGATTTAGAACATACCATATTTTCTTAGTATCTAGGTAGCGTGCGCTATCGGGGTTCCAAGCAGGTAGAGCAGGCAGTCTCCTCTTCTATTTTTTGGCATATCTAACGTTTCGTGAACTGAGATGCAACGCATCGCATGACTGTTGTGTTGTCATTAGAACAAGTCAAAGGCCAGTCCTTAGTGAAAATTTAAGGGTTCAGAAATCGAGCAATAATGATAAGAAAATTGGACCATCTCACAAGTGGGGTATATCCACAAGACGGAAAACTGTCTGATAATGTTGAAGATGACTCTTTTAGATGATATGGTATGCAAAGAACATGACGTAAATCGAAAGGGTTGGTTTCATCTTCCCAGCAGCTAGATGACCCAAAGAATTTAACGGTTCAACGCTTGGATTTGCAGCCATTAACATTGGTGTGCTTTCCGGAAAGATGGAGTCTCCGTTACGAGCAGCACTACCCTAGAGGTCTCAAAAAATAGCAGTTTCATCTTCGTAATTAACCTGAACACCTCATACACTTCCCTACGCAGGAACTGCCAGCATTACATCTTGGACATCCTCTACTACAAACTAACTGGTAAAGTGTCTGTAACTCTCACGTGACAACCCCTTAAGATACAAAAGTTTCAGATTTTGCAACAAGAGTTCAAAAAAGACCCACATTCTTCTCTTTAGTAATTGAGGGATATGATGAGCGGAAAGATCGACGTTGGACCGGGGATTGACTACGATGGAGTGCCTCCATACGACCGGAGTCCTCATTCACGCAGTTTAGGGTCTACAGGCATAAACGTACACTCACAGCTCCTTGCATTGTGTGCGGAGACCACAAGAAACCACGAGGCTTTGACAAGAAACATTGACTTGGTCCAACAGGTTTATGCAGCCTGGTTGAGAGCAGTTGAAGCTGGGGCTGTCGGATTGACGGGTGTTGACTTGTTTCCACCTTTAATTGAGCTTTTGTCTTTGAGTGTGGCATACAACAAGAGGCAGGAAACCTTTGCTTTGGTTCGGATTTTCCTTCAATTGGCATGGAGTGAACTTACTAGACCCAGAAGTAACGGTCGTCCCATCCTCTCTATGCTTGCAAGTAGCAGAACAGCACTTCAAGCAACGAAAGACGTAGTTACGGTAGAAGCTTCGGGGCACTCTGCAGAGACCTTTATTGAAAGCTTGCACTACGACCTGCTGTTGAATTTTTTGACGGACTTTGAGATAGGCTCGCTCTTTGGCTTCTTTGTGGACTTTGGCTTACTGTTGAGCCAGGTGACTGCGGACTTGGGCGTACCTAGTCCGTTACGGACTCTGGTGGCGGATAAAGAGGGTCCTTTTCCTGCATCTGGCACGTTGATGCAAACCCAAGCATCAATAGCTGCAAACTTCCTCTCAAATAGTGAAACCATGGTTACTACAGACAACAGAGAACGGATAATCACCGGAAACTCATTTGATAAACTCGCCTCGATCATTTCTCTTTTGGATAACGACAAAAAGCAAGAGGTAGCATCCCTTTTGCTTGCCAATTACTATGAAAGCATACAGGCATTGGGGGGTGTGGCGCTCCCAGCACATGGAGTTGATACCGATGGTAGCAGTATTGTGCAGATATGCAGACAGAAGATATTGAGTACTGTTCAACAGGCTTTGAAAGCAAAGTACCCTGAGGCACTCTCGAAATTGGCATTTCTGGACCGCACCCAGGTTGATTGCGACGAATGTTTCAGTGCGTTTACCAAGTGTTCAAAAATCGGCTGCACTTCAAAGCACCAGATCTCCAGCTTGAACGTTGTTTTGGAGTTGCTTGATCATGGAGTCAACATCAGCTACTTGGACCTGAACAAGATTACTGAGATATTGGTGTTGTCCACTGCCACCATCTCGAACGTCCCCAAACATGAGTTGTACACTTTATTTGAAGAGACTAGAAGTAAGACACTGTTGGCTGCTTCATTGCTGTACCTTAATTACTTGATCTGCATGAACTTGTTGAGTGAGCTTGAGTTTACTGGCTTACCCGAGCTTGTCAAGTCCAACTTTTTGTTTTTCAAGTTGCCTCCAGTCCCCAAGCTGAGACTCTTTGCTGAACCTAAAGCTAAGAGTGACTTTGAAGAATTTGAGATCTCCGAGTGCAGTCTCGTTGAAGGAGACGTGCGTTCGTTTGACAACTTGGTGCTTGCCCTGTTCCAGACCTTGAAGGTGCTACTGAGCGTGGTGAAGGATGAGTTCAAAGCATTTGAATTTATGAGCAACTTCTCAAGCAAGAGTATCAACCAAAAGTTGGTTTGCAACCTCACCAACTTGGTAATTTCTTCGGTATTCTCTACTCTTGCGTTTGTTAAAGCAAAGAAGGAAAGTAGTGCCAGATTCTCCATTGTGAAGGGAGAGTGTTTTGAGATTCTCTTCAAGCTTGTGAACTTGGAGCTTGGCTTCATGGAAAATTCGGTCTCATGGTGCTACTTGATCAACTTTGCAAACGATGTCTGCTTTTCCCAGCTCCAGCATTTGTCAATCTTTGAGGAGATTTTTGATTACTTGATTGAGAAGGATATACTGGTTTTGCAAGATTCGTTGGTGAGCTCAGGCTTGTCGTTTTTCGTCTCGACTTTCAAGTCAAACTCAGAACCACTTAGTGAATTCAATGAAGGGGATGACTACTTTGAGGTGAAGTTATCTGACTATAAGTTTTTGTATGACAAGAACAACTCTAGTGAAGCCAAGGCTTTTGCAAATGAACAAAACACAGTGGGTCACACTCCTGTGTCATCGAGACAGAGCTACACCACCAATTCCGCCAGACAACAAAGTGTGCATGTTGATCAATTTGGAAAGTAGGAGAGCGATTATGGTGCTTTGATACTAGTTGATCAGTCATCACGATATTTCTTTCACTAGGTTTATTGTTACATGGAATAGTGACAGTTAGTTCATAATATTAAATACGGTTCATTCAATTCAACATTAATTCTTCATTTGTTCTGCACTGTCAATATAACTTCCCAGCATTGTGTTGTTCGATTGAAAGAAACAATCACGGCAGATTTAATATTCCATATGGTGAACAAATGTTTGAAGGTATTATGACTCTTAATCTGATAACCACGCACAAAAATCACCTCATCTCAAATTTCAAGCATCAATAATTTTTTACCAACTACAACATGGTTTTGAAGTCTACTACAGCTGGTAATGTTTCTGTTTACCAGGTAGCTGGTACGAACGTCTCACGCTCGTTACCTGACTGGATTGCTAAGAAAAGAAAGCAGTCTTTGAAAAGAGATTTGGAGTACCAGACTAGAATCGAGTTGATTCAAGATTTTGAATTCAGTGAAGCATCGAATAAAATCAGGGTGACTCCTGATGGCCAGTTTGCTATGGCCACCGGAACATACAAACCGCAAATACATGTGTATGACTTTGAGAACTTGTCCTTGAAGTTTGATCGTCACACAGACTGTGAGAATGTGGACTTTATAATATTATCGAACGACTGGACCAAGTCTGTGCATTTACAGAACGACAGATCCATTGAGTTTCAGACCAAGGGGGGCATTCATTACAAAACAAGGATACCCAAGTTCGGTCGTAGCATTGCATACAACGAGTCTAACTGTGACTTGGTCATAGGAGCAAGCGGAAACGAGCTCTACCGTTTAAACTTGGAACAAGGAAGATTCTTGAACCCTTATGTGTTGGAAACCGAAGGAGGGGTCAACTCAGTTGACATTAATAAAGTTCATGGTCTTATCTCTACTGGTTTGGAGGACGGAACAGTGGAGTTCTGGGATCCACGTAGTAGGCAAAGAGCTGCAAAGCTTTTCGTTTCCGAGCAATTACAAGAGCCAGGTCAAGTAACAGTCACCAGTTTCAGAAATGACGGATTGAACTTTGCTTGTGGTACATCTAGTGGCAAATCGTTAATTTACGACTTGAGAACTTCGGTTCCTTCTTTAGTCAAGGACCAAGGTTACGGGTTTGAGATTAAGAAGATTTCGTGGTTGGACAGCAACTCTTCCGATTCTGACAAGATCTTAACCTCAGACAAGAGAATTGCCAAGATCTGGGACAGGAATACTGGTAAGCCTTTTGCATCGATGGAGCCGAGTGTGGATATCAACGATGTAGAATATATTCCTGAGTCGGGAATGTTTTTCATGGCCAATGATGGTATGCCAATGCACACATATTACATCCCTAACTTAGGGCCCGCACCAAAATGGTGTTCATTCTTGGACAATGTTACCGAAGAATTGGAGGAAAAGCCATCAGACACAGTATACTCGAACTACAGATTCATCACGAGAGAAGAGGTGTTGAAGTTGAACTTAACACATTTGGTTGGATCCAAGGTGTTGCACTCTTATATGCATGGTTTCTTCATCGACAATGAATTGTATGATAAGGTGAACTTGATCGCCAACCCCAACTCTTACAGAGACCAGAGAGAAAGGGAAATCAGAAACAAGATCGAGAAGGAAAGAGAATCCAGAATCAGAACCACAGGCGCAGTCACAAACACCAAAATCAAGGTCAACAAGGACTTGGCCTCCAAATTGCAAGACTCCAAGGGATCTACTGCTGCTGAGTCCGTCATCAATGATGACCGTTTCAAGGAAATGTTCGAGAACCCTGAGTTTGCCATCGACGAGCAAGCGCACGATTATAAACAACTTAATCCAGTCAAGTCAACGAAGGATATCACAACTACGGATGGTAGATCTCGTGGTTTAACTGCAGCAGAAGAGTCTGATGAGGAAAGATTTAACCGTGGAAACTCAGACGATGAAGAAGATGAAGAATCCGATGAAGAATCGGAAGACTCAGAGAGTGAGGAGGCAAGGGCTAAGAACAAGGAAAGAGTTCAAAAGGAGATGGAGAAGTTGCGTAAGAAGAAGGAAGAACGCGAAAAGGCAGCCAAATTCTTGAATGAAATGAAGGCAGTTGCATCAGAGGGTCCAAAACAAAAGACAGTTCAATCATTTGGTTCACAATTGAAGAAGATTGGAAAGGTATCCAAACAACCACTGGATTCCAGATTACGTCACCATGCTAGAGGAGAGGCTGAGTTAACATTCGTCCCTAAGAAGGCTAAGAAACCACAAGCCAGAAGAGAGGAGAACGGTGACAGTGACAACGAAGAGAAGATTAAGAATAACGGAAGAACGAAACAACGTTTCCAAGGTCGTAGAATTGCATCTAGAAACACTTTCCGTGGTATGTAACGAGATCTACAAAATAATTTCAACTTGTTCCCTCATCTCTGGGACTGCCAACATGGCAATTAGAAAGAACTTGTATATTTGAATAGAGTTAAGACTGGTATCACTGTCTAATGGAGTACGTAGACTATTGGAGCAGCAAAACGCCATACTTTTTCCAACTTGTTAGTAATACTTTAAACCCGAAATAGCTTCTAATTATAATTTGACAAGCATAGTATACGATTTGCACCTCGTATAGTGAAAAGTTTCGCTCTTTTAGTCATAGCGGCGCCAAATCCGTATTCAGCAGACACGTGACATTGAACCGAGTGTTACTCATTCTTTTAGAGCACAAAACCCTTAATAGGCTACCTCCGATTATGACTTATGCATCGAAGATGTCATTAATATGCAGGTTAAAGGATGAAGAGATATCACTTTTGGCCGTATCGATTAGTATAAATAAAGCTGAGATTCTTATGGAATTCGTTCTTTCATCATCACAATGACCTTGATACTTTATGGTATAGAGTCTCCGGACTCACTCAATGCGAACGCAACTCTAGGTTGCTCTGCTGATTGGAAAGCACCCCTTTGCTCTCCTCAAACAAATTCATTCAATCCAAGTTTCATTAACGCTATTGCTTTGGGCGTCTACTGCTGTTTTGCCTTACTAGGTGCTATTCAGTGGATACAACTTATTGCTAAGAAACCTGTGCATCTGACTCGCACGTCTGTTTCTCAAGTCCTGATTTATATTTTGGTAGCCATAAATGTGCTTGCTACCACTTCCATATACTATGCTTCACACCAAGTGACTTCTTTGGTTGGCGCCTTGTTGACTGTGGTTGTTTTCGTGCCGTTGCATTTGTTGGAAGCCCAATTCTGCACATCAGCACTTGCTTCGGTTTTGCTCTACTGGCTCAGCAGCTTCTTACTCCTCACTTTGACCACTGTCCAAGACTTTGTTTCTGAGCACAAGATCATTGCAATTGACGAGAGTACATTCAGTTTGGAATGTATTCGCTGGTTGTCTAGTGGCCTTATTTTTGCATTGGAAAGTTTTAAGGGTGCTGATAAGAATATCTTTGCAAGGTTCTCTTTTGCGTGGATCTACCCTGTGATCAAGAAGGTTTGTGCCGACCAAACAGTGGAGCTTGACGAATTGCCAGTGTTTAATAAAGAGTGCTACAGCGAAGCAACCTTCCTTAAGTTCAACCAAGCATGGAAACAAGAAAGAAGAAAGAAGCACCCACTGTTGTTCCTTGCCCTTGCCAAATCCAACTTGGTGTCAATCATTGCAGTTTTTGTATACGAGATATTTGACATCGTTTTGGCATTTTCACAACCATTCGTTCTCAAGTACTTTTTGGTCTTCTTCCAGAACTACCAAGATGAACCGTTGATTAAAGGGTTCATGTTCAGCGTTGCGCTCTTCCTTATCACCATGGCCCAGTCTATTTTCTTCAACCAAGCTTCATGGGCAAGCATGAAAGTGGTGCTCGCAGTCGAATCGGCAATGAGATGTACAATCTACACTAAGTCAATGAACTTGACACCCCAAGCTAGAAAGTCCAAGACAACCGGTGAAATCGTTAACCACGCAACCACTGATCTACAGACAATCCAGAACTTTTTCCAACAATTGCAACAATTCCTCGGTATACCAACAAGGTTGGTTGTCTGTCTCTTTTCATTGTATAAACTCATGAAACTTGCATCGATTGGAGGATTGGCAGCCGCAGCATTGCTTTACCCCGCCGTTTCCTACATCATGAAGTACTGCAACAAGTACTTTTCTGAGTTGATGAAAGATAAAGATAGAAGAACAGGGTTTACAAATGAGTTACTAAGCTCAATAAAGTCGATCAAGTTGTATGCATGGGAAGTCCCAATGCTCAAAAGATTACATGATCTTAGAAAGGCGGAGTTGAAGACGAACTACGATCTTGGAGTTTTCAATTCTTTGTCTCAATTCGTCTGGACTTGTGTTCCATTCTTCATCAGTTCTGCTTCCTATGCTTCATTCACAATTTGGTACAACGTTCCTTTGACTCCTGAAGTAGTTTTCCCAGCTTTGACATTATTCAATTTGCTCACTGGTCCTGTTACCGAGCTTCCAGGATTGTTAACCAGGTACATTTCTGCAAACACGGCTTTTACAAGAGTGTCTAGTTTCTTGCTTTTGAACGAAATCGACAGAAGTCAAGGAGGGGTTTTCAAGTACTCTGAAGCTACAGACGCAACTGCCATTTCTATTAAGAATGCAACATTCGTTTGGGACCAGATTGCTTACTCGGACGATGAATCTACCATCGATTCGATTAATATTGCATTGTCCAATATCAATTTTACAGCCAAAGCTGGTGATCTCACATGTATAGTTGGGAAGGTGGGCGCCGGTAAGACTACTTTAATAAGGTCTATTCTAAGCGAACTTTCTGTTGCAAATGGCAAAGCATTAGTACAAGTTAATGGAAGTATTGCCTACTGTCCCCAAACACCTTGGATCTTGAACGCTAGTATCAAAGAGAACATCTTGTTTGGGCACAGATACGATCCAGAATTCTACCAGAAAACGATTGAAGCATGTCAGTTGACCGCGGACTTCAAGGCATTACCAGACGCTGACTTCACCTTGGTTGGAGAGAAGGGTGTTTCTTTGAGCGGAGGTCAAAAAGCTCGTGTATCCTTGGCGAGAGCAGTTTATTCCCGTGCTGATATCTATCTTTTTGATGATATCTTGTCTGCTGTTGATTCCCACGTTGGTAAGAAAATCATGAAAAAGGTCTTATCTTCAAATGGTATTATTGGAGACAGAACCAAGGTCTTAGCTACGAATTCTGTCACAGTGTTGAACCAAGCTAATATGATTTACTTGTTGCAGGGAAATACGATAGCTGAAGCAGGCAATTTGAAAGAAGTTAAGCTGAACGGTGGACCATTGTCAAAATTAATTGCTGAGTTTGGACATGATGACTCTGATTCCGAACCTGAAAGTGAATCTGAAGAATATTCAAACTTTGAAGCTCTTAAACTACGCCGTGCTAGTATTGTTCCATTTGACCACAAGTACGATGACAACGAGAAGAAACATTCTGAAGAAGCTCTTGCTCTTGGAAGCGTTAAATGGTCAGTGATGCTTGAATATGCCAAGGCTTGCGACTTTAAGTATCTTTCCGTCTACTTCGTCTTGATGCTTTTCACTTCTCTTTTTGCATTACTGGAGAAATACTTGTTGGCATACTGGTCTGAAATTAATGCTGGAGCACACCATACTGAGCGTCCGTTTTACTTCTTATCAATCTACGTTGGTTTTGGAGTCGCGAATGCCTTGTTTGTTTTAATCTCGGCTTATGTCCTCTGGTCTTGGTGTATCCTCAAAGGTTGTGCTTACTACCACGACAAAATAGCGGAGGCTGTATTCAGATCCCCTATGAGTTTCTTCGACGTTACCCCAATTGGAAGAGTGTTGAATAGATTTACTGACGATATTGGTACCATTGACATGCTGTTGCCCTGGATGCTTATCTACTTCTTCGAGTCCATTTTGAATGCCCTGGTCACCTTTCTTGTTATTATCTACTCAATGCCACTAATGGCTATTCTTATAGTCATGTTGTTGTTCGTCTACAACCACTACCGTCAACAATTTGTCGTGACTGTTACCCACTTGAGAAGAATGGTCAAGGTTGCAAAATCTCCAGTCTTGTCTTCCCTTCGTGAGAATATTGACGGTGTTGCTACCATTAATGCGTACGCCCAGAATGACAGGTTTGCCTACAAGAATACTTTGCTCGTGAACAACATTATCAAAACCCAATTAACCACTAATGCGACCAATAGATGGCTTTTCACCAGGTTGCAATTTATTTCGTGTTTTGTCATTTTTGGTACTTCTCTTATCTCAGCCTATTCGTTGACTACCACATCACCAATCAGTGCAAGCTTGTTTGGATTCCTTCTCACATACTCCCTTAACATCACAAGTTTATTGGACAGTATTGTTCGTTTTGGCTCTGCAGTTCAAACTCAGTCTGTTGCTATCGAGAGATTATCTGAGTACACCAAGTTGGCACCTGAAGCTGCAACACACACCCAAGTTGAGCCAAAGAATTGGCCAACTCTGGGAGTAATTAACTTTAACCACTACTCGACAAAGTACCGGGAAGAGTTGGAGCCTGTGTTGAAGGATATTACATTCTCTGTCAACGCGAAAGAAAAGATTGGTATTGTTGGCCGTACTGGTGCAGGTAAATCATCTTTAACGTTAGCACTCTTCAGAATTATAGAAGCTACAGGAGGATCGATTGAAATTGATGGCTGTGAGACAAATTCATTGGGACTTCAACAGTTAAGACACAACTTAACTATTATACCACAGGAGGCTCAGATCGTTAAGGGGACTGTCAAGCAGAATTTGGACCCCTTAAGCGAGCACGCTGACTCTGCGTTGTGGAAGGCTTTGGAGTCGGCCCACTTGAAGTCTCACGTAAAACTGATGGCTGAAGGATTGGAATCCCAGTTGGACGAAGGAGGCTCCAACTTGTCTGCAGGCCAGAAGCAATTGTTAAGTTTGGCAAGAGCGTTGTTGAGTGAAAGCAAGATATTGGTGTTGGACGAAGCGACAGCCCTGGTGGATGTTCAGACGGACAAAGTCATTCAGGAAACAATCCGCAAAGAGTTTAACGATAAGACTATCTTGACTATTGCACATAGATTAGAAACAATCATGGACAGTGATAGAATATTGGTTTTGGATAAAGGAACAGTTAAAGAGTTCGACTCCCCAAAGAAGTTGATTGAAAACGAGAATTCAACCTTCTACAGTCTTTGTAAAGACGGAGGACAATTAAATAGAGAATTTTTATAGATTTAGAGAAGAACGTGAAGTCTTCAAATGCATGTTTAAATTTTTGCAGCCATTCAAGATTAAGAGTAGAGCATTTAGACGATAGCCACAAGTTATTTACAAACAACGTGTAACAAAGATCAACCAAGCGGTTCAAACTAGTAGGTTAAGCACCAGCTCACTCTGTAAAGAATCGTATAGTTGCCTAATTTGTCGATTGTCCATCATGAAGGTGCACTTCTGCACACCAATACTGTTTCCAATTGCTGAACTCCGGCCAAACTTGTGCTTAAGGTTATGTTTATTTTCGCCTTGAGAGCAAATTAGGAGACGAGCTATAATTTACCAGGAGGTAAATATTTCAACTGAAGCGCAAATGGTTTAGTGGTAAAATCCAACGTTGCCATCGTTGGGCCCCCGGTTCGATTCCGGGTTTGCGCATTCTTTTTGCAAGTTGGCTTTCCCCATAGTTAAGAAGCCTCAAAATCGGCGCCCTCTTCAGATTCAAAGAAGGATTCTCAGCCCTGAAATTTTTGGCGCTGAAAAGCAAAACACGTGACTCCATCATCTAAGAAGAGGAAGATAACGAAGTGGAAGGTCCTCGATGTCAAGGAATAAGGAGAAGGCACAATCGTCACTTAATAGATTCCAGCAGTACAAGAAGCAGCAAGCTGGAGTTCTCGAGTCCAACCCACTGCTCAGACCTACATATGTTCAAAGCGTTGAATCACTACCCCAGGCAGAGAAATGGCGTTCAGTTGTGATGACTGAGATCTCGGTGCGACTTACAAGGATCCAGGACCCTGTAATGAGTGACTTGCAGTTGCGAGATTTGAATGACGAGTTGAACAAGCTATTCAGGGAGAAGCGAGCGTGGGAGTACCACATCAAGTCACTCGGAGGGAATGATTATTTGGTTAATGGGAACCAATTGAATGCTACTGGACTTTTAATCAAAGACCCACTGAATGATGTGAAAGGATACAGGTACTTTGGTCGAGCCAAAGAACTTCCAGACGTGAAGAAGTTGATTGAAGCAGAAAAGAATCTTAAGCTGAACAAGAAGAGGGAGTCTGATACAAAACAAATTAAACAAGACAAGAATAAGGAACGAGAGTCAAGGTTTGACTTACTGTATTATGGTTTTAATGATACCAAGTTGCACTGCTCCTTGTTCTCTGCAGACGAAATTGATTCAATTAACCAAATAAGTAAGGAGATGGGAGAAACAGTATTGAGTGAGGAGGAAAAGGAGATTGATGACCCATTGCTTGAGTTTGAGAAAAAGAGAAGCGGAGAATTAGCCCAAGAGATGAGCAAGCAGAAGTCAAATCAAGATGTGAAGATATTGGACTTTCCACAGCTTATTCCAACAAACGAAGAAGTATCAAATTGGTTGGTGGATAAAAAGAAGAGGGAGTTATTGGAAAAGTTGGGTGTAAATGAGTGATTTTTGGTTATGCTGAAGGAATTGTAATAGAGGTAGTAATGACTTGAAGTAACTTACGGTTATGTACAATATTAGTATTAATTGTTGTGTAACTTATAGTCAATTGGAAATGTTTAATAAATAGCTCAAATTTTGAGAGGCTGGCCGCTCACAACATGTGCTTAGCATGCTTACTCAGGACTTAGTACTATTCGTCAGTACTTCATTCACAATTATTCTCTGGGTTCACTGACTCTTGAACAGTTTGAAATCTGAAAGTTGTACACCGCCTTTGACGTACAATTCCTTTGTTTCTTCCAAGTTCTCAGGATGAACCAGTTTGGAACAATCTACTAGCACCAGTGTCTTGTATCCCAACTTAGCACAGTCAATAGCAGATTGCAAAACGCAAAAGTCAAATGCCAAACCCACAAGCACCACGTCAGTAATGCCAGCCTTTTGGAGTGTGTCGTGTAATTCAGTCTGGTGTATCCCCCAAGTGTCTTGGAAACATGAGTAATATTCTCTGTCTTGAAGCATACCTTTGTTTACAAGGGCTTTTGGTGATTTCAAATCGCTAAACTTCAGGTTGAACAGTTGCTCGAGTTCAGCTCCTTTGGTGTTCTGAACACAGTGCACAGGCCAAGTAGTCTGTTCTTTAAGAATTATATCACCATTCGCGTCTGTCAGCTTCAATGGGTGAGGAAATGATAACAGTGTGAAGTCTTGTACTGAATGTTCAACTGAAAACGAGGTATGGTTGGAAGGATGCCAGTCCTTCGTAGCAACAACCAAAGACCAATTCCCTGCGATGAGGTCGTTGATCAAGGGAACGATTTCATTGCCGTTGGCAACAGCCAAGGATCCACCGGGTAGAAAGTCGTTTTGTAAGTCTACTACTATTAAAGCACTCATTGATTTTTCGATAAGAAATTCTACGATCCCTAAGGACCTTCAAGTGCCAATCTTCACCACCACCGGAAGAACACTGCGTACTGAAAACTATTAAGGGATTATAAAATTACATACAAACATTAATATACATAGAAACACTCATTCGTTCAAAAGATCCTTCTCGTGAATCATAAAGATATGAGTCTTCAAAATGGCCGAGCTGGTGAAGTTCTTTTTGCATATCTCACACGCAAAAGGCTTCTCACCTGTATGGGTACGGCTATGCACTGTGAGGGAGTACTGCTGGATGAATGTTGCAGGGCATTCTGAGCACTTGAAAGGGCGGTCTCCGTTGTGTCTACGTTCGTGTATAGTGAGGTGGACCTTTTGCTTGAATGCAGAACCACACTCTTCGCATTTAAATGGCCTCTCGTTGCTGTGTGTTCTCATGTGTCTAGTGAAATCCCTTGGGAATGTAAACAGCTTGCTGCATTCTGTGCACTGGTGCGGCTTTGACCTGTTGTAATAGATAGACTTCTCGTTGACGGGAGATTCAATCACTCCGTGCTCTTCTCTTAAATGCTGGTCTCTCAAGGCATTGGTGGTGAAGGTTCGCGAGCACTTTTTCGCATTGCAATGGAATACCCTCTCCACCTTGTTTTCAGGGTCATTGTGCCCATTTCTGTGGATAGTATTCATGTGGTACACTAATCCTTGATTCCGTGTGTACAGTTTAGGACACAACTCGCATTTGTATATCTTAGGGTTGACAGCATGCGAACTCCGGTGGTTCTTGAAATTGGTGCTATTCTCTAGAACCAACAAGCAGACTTTACACTGGTACTTATTGGGTATTTCAGCAATCTCTGCACTTTCAGCGGCCTCGGTGGCTTTTGCTATTGCGATGTTCGACTCAGCAACGCTTTTCTCGAGTTGCTGAGAGAACTGGTTCGTCTCTGTTTCCGCGTCCCTCACTTCTTCCTCCTCATCGGATTCTTCTTCCTGGTACTGGATATCCAATTCCGACCGTTTTGGACGTTTGTTTTCTTCTTCCTGTTCTTCTACATCCTCAAGATCATCCCCGAGAGCACGCTTCAAAGGCTCTGTAGGCTTGATCTGGTCCCGTATCTCCCTTCGTTTCGTTGCAAAAGACATGGTTGTTTGTTTATTTCACACTCTGAATTAAATGTGTAATGTGCAGTACACGTTTATATCTTTACGTCATTGATTGTGTCAATATCTTTTTACATGGCTGGGGTGCTAATGCTTACTGTTAATTTGGTGCTGGTAGCTTAGTTAGCAGGTCTACTTTTGCTTTCAGTGTTCACTACTGGTACTAAGTTTATAATATTAGTCTAAAGTCTCAACATTTAGCACATCTGGTCAAATTACCCTGGAAGCTCGCCATAAACTTATCCATCGATGAGTCTACATCGAGATAATCGTGGTAGCTTACTACCACATTCAATCCTCCCTCGGGAGTCGACACAATAGAAACAACTATATTAGCAAAAGCATTGCAATCTTGGCTGAACCACAGGTTCACAATGTCTTTGTTGTTTAACTGGCCAATGTTGGAAACACAGAAGTTCTCCAAGTATCCTGTGCTGCCTTCAACACCCTTGAGAAACTTCCATATGTTGATCAACTGTAAAAGTGATCTCTCTGCAAAGAAAAGTGGGCTCTGAAGGGTCTGCTGCAATTGCAGTTGAACCACTTTCAACTTGTACATTATTGATTGTTGGTGAGGTGGGAATGTAGTGTTGTGTGAAGCAACACATACTGAGTACCGGAGCTTATCGCTGTGCTCGGGAAAGTACCTCCTTGCGTTTATGGAGATGCGGACATTGCTGGAGAACTCACCAAACTGCGAAACGATTGTTTCTTGGAACGCCTGGTGGCCCACTACAGTGACGTACGGAGTCAAGGTGGCGTGCTGCAGTTTGACAAACCTCAAGATCTTCTTCAACTCGTCCGGCGCAAGGTTGAACAGCCGGAACTTGCAGCTGTACTTTGTCGTTATTGGCTTGACATAAAATCTGGGCGCACGGTTCGAAAGTGATTCTAAGAAACTGATAAAAAACTTCCATATCACCAAGTGCAATGTGAATGGTATCTGGAACACCTGTGTGAGCTGGTCCAACGACTGGTGTGTTGGGTATAACAAGTGCATTTCCTTGGAGTAGTCAAACAACACATCTAAAAACTCTGTGTCGTCTGCACGGAGCTCGCTGTGGAAATCTTCATGGAAATAAAGTGACGAGTTGCCGTCTCGGAGAGCGTGCTCAGATATGAATGAAAGATACTGGATATCCTTGAACTCGTGCACCACGATCCGGTAGGTGGGCATCCCGCTCCCAACACTAAACCTGATGCTATTCAACTCGTATAATGTGTTTACCGAAAGCGGTTCCTCTAACGTACGGAACTCAAAGACATCATCAAATCCAATCAACTCCAAAGGCCTCTTCTCAATATTGTCACCATTCAACCTTTCATCGTCCTGAGAAGTACCCTCTCTGAAATAGCTGTAGGCAAATACCGGGTGCTTGAAAATGAGCCGTCTGAACGCCTGCGATAACTGGGCCCTGCTGTATGCTTGCCGGTACTGTACGGTTAGATTAAAGTTGGTCTGATAACCATGTTCCATGGAACACACAAAAGCCTTTTCGCCAAACCATAACCTCTGACGGTGATGGTCCAAGATCATTATGATGGTACTTTTTAATCCTCGCTGGCGTCCCGAAGATCTTTATATATTTATTGACAGGAACGTGTGCCAAAACGTGCACTTTTTGTGCTGCTTTTTTTGGCGCATTTTTTGCAGCCACCATCAACCACTAACTCCGAACCAAAGAGAGTTGCTTTGAGAGTAGTGCAATCGCGAGGAGGAGGTGAGAGCACGAGAGGTAGCAAAAGTCATGGAGCCTGCGAAGGCCTCCCTGACTCACAAGCTTGCATTGTGATAACTGGTTTGCATCGATGGTTGCTATTGCAAACAGACGTATGAACACTTAAACCTTTGATAGGTTTAGATATGGGCACGTTCAAGTGTGCAGGAGGTGACCATGCTGCTGCAGGAATTATTAGGAATATGGTCGGCTGGAATCAGCCGGATGGCGTTGGTCAGTGCTGTTCTTGGGCTAGAAGATATTCTAGTTGGGTCTTCCAGGTGCACGTTGAAGCAGTCTTGTATGGAAGGGAGGATGTAACTGCTAATACTTGAACACCCCTGGTTGCACTCGACTCGGATCATTTGATCTGAAACTATTGGATGAATAGCGGAGATTGGTGAATTGATTGTTTTAGAGAAGCTGAAATGATTTCTCGACAACTACACTTTACATATTTTGTTAGTGTTTCTTATTCTAATGCAATAGCTCAAAATACCAGCTTCATTAACTTGGGTCAAGGCTCTTTTGATTATCCACGTGATTCGATATCTGAAAGGATGCTAGTCTGTTGGAAAAACTCAAGAAAGCAAGGCCAAATATTAAAAGAACATGGGAGACATTTGCAATACGAATGCTCCTATGAGAGAAGAGGATGATTCTTATGTACATCGGTCTCTGAGTCCGGTACCTCCTCCTCATAGGCGTGAATATACTAGGGATGAAATGGGTGCGTTAGCAGTGGTCTTTTTAGCAGTGATCACTGTGGTCTTCCTCTGCCCACGGAGTTTTACACTGTCTCAGCAGAACTAAAGTTAGCGTGGAGTGAAGAACCAGAACGAAAATACCGCTTGCTCTCTGAACGAGTACCACATCTTACTTTATTTCTGGTGTCAAAATAAAATACCCATTTGAATTACTTTCTTTGCTATGCTCATAGACGTATGTCGTTGTAGTGTTGAGTTTCCATCCAGAAGTCTCCTCCTCTGATCGCTCAAGCTGAAGATTGCTGGTCACGTGAAAAAACAGCTGATATCGTATTTGGAAACGCGATTAAAGTTTCAGAAAATTTCCGATATAGTGTAACGGCTAGCACGGTTCGCTTTCACCGAGCAGACCCGGGTTCGACTCCCGGTATCGGAGTTTATTTTTTTCCTTTTCAACCACTGGACCAACAAGGTATTCTTAGGACCAGGCACGTTTCTCGGCCTGTACCAAGATAAGCTCTACATTTTCCATTTATACTATTAATTATTACTTACATATTAAACATCATCTCACTGAGAGCACTCAACCAGGAAAGTCTCGTCTCTATGCACGGTTCTTCCCTTCTTGTTAATTTCATTCCAAACAATCATGGCGCTCAACTGGTCGCCTCTATCGCAACCCGAGTCCAAACCTTTGGTGAATTTCTTTAATCTGAGACCTCTTCTAGCATCGTGGCCATAGTACACAATCAAAGCTTCATCAACAGGCAATTTACTCTGCCTTTGATTGAATATTTTTGACCAGGACACAGCGTTTTTCTCAAATGGGTCGCTGGTGGTTTCGTTGTAGTATGGCTCGATGTAAGATCTAAGTTCGAGGTTTTCTACTGGGTTCTGTTCTTCCAAAGACAAGTCCATTCTCAAACCAGCATGTACTGCTACTCCAGCAGCGGATTTGTATGTACCCTCCACATTCTTTTGGTTGTGCAATGGCATTTGGCCCAACTTTTTGATGATCGAGCACAGGTTGATGTACTTTACGTGGTGTGGTTCTAACTTCTTGGCCAAGAGGAATTCTGGGTCGCTGTTGAAGCTGTTCGAGGTAGTTCTAGAATGGTCTTGTGGGTCTTTTTCGGCTACTTCCGAAACAAAGAATGGAGACCTGAGACCGTGGAATTGTGCATAGTATTGGAGGACGTAGTACTCATGGTTTCCCAACACACAGTCAATGTTGTTTTCAATCAAGAAGTCCAAGACTTTGAACGAGTCTGGTCCTTTGGTGATGAAATCTCCCAAAACAAGCAAATGATCGGATTTCTTGTGGTACTTGATCCTCTTAAGAAGTTTCATAAACTCATGGTAGTGTCCATGAATATCTCCAATCATAATGAGTCTTGAAGCTTTTGCCTTGGTAGCATCCAAATCATTGTGCTCCTGTACTTTATCATCACCTTCCAAACTCATCGCATCCCCACGAAATTCTGACATGCCATAATCAGCAACTTGCTCCGCAGTCAAAGGCTCCAAAGTAACATTCAACTGAGACAACTTAACAATACCATGGAGCTCTACCAGCTGGGGAATAAAGTATCCTGGTAGAAAGAAACAGAAAAAGTACACTGATAAAACCATAAGGACCCCACCAAACGAGTACAAAACAACCTTGGCCCGATGACTTAATGTGAACTCTTCATCCTCGTAGTAAACATCCTCCTCGTCTGCCGCAGGCTTAGCGTTGTTAATCAACCGTGTATTCTCACTCATGCTTGAGGATAGAAACTGGGTGTATCTCTTTCAATAAATACCTGCTCTTCGCGAAAACTCCAAAGCCCTCAAGCACACGGGGTGTGTACTTTGTGATAAATTAGCTTGTCAAAATTGACGACTACCCACAAAGATACCCACAAAGATGACCTACTGTGAACCTACCAAGTCTGCCAATGAACTGCTGTAAGTTGACGTGACTTACAGGGTGAGTTTATGTATCTCGGGTGAATGTGATATTAGTTTATTATTGTTCTCTCAAGATATTAATTTTGTCAAGCCATCGATTCTTAAACTTCTTCAACCAGTCATCTTGTGTTTATTGTATTCTTCATCTGAATGCAGTAAGTACTCGTTCATCTGCATAATCTACATATATTACAGCTTTTATTGGCACAATACTCATCTAAAATTTGTTTTCAGAACTACAATACTCGTACAATAAATTCGTTTCTGTTTACTTGTTAGCTCTCATTTTCCTGCTCTGCCCTTATCCTTATTGTGATACTCTTCTTGTCACTCACTGTCACTATTAAATCTCACCTCATTTCTTATCCTCGCTACATCACTATTTATTCGCACCTCATTTCTTATCACCACTACCCAACTCTAGCCCCACTATCTATCCCATTCCTTCCTTCACCAACCTTTGTCCTCCCTTCTGATCCTCGCCTAAAACCCTCGTCTCTCAGTTCGTCTCTCAATCGCCTCTCTACTCCTCTTCATTTCTACACTCTCCCCTCATAATCATAACATTCAATTCCCTAGCCATCTAAAAAACAAAAATCCATGCAGCTCACTGCTCATCCCCCTCCAGCTCCTTCTGGTCTCTCAACCTCCTTCTGTACAACGATATTCCGGCTCAATAACTCTCTCAACTCCTCAGTTATCTCGCTTATCTGTCCCTTCCCAAGAATCGACGCTGAACCAGATCCCACGCTCGAACGTCTGCCTGCACTAGACAGTCTTCTTTCGCGGGTTTCCTTCATCATATTCTCACGGTCAATAATATCAATCATCCTCTTGAACTTCAAGAACAACAATTCACCGCGGATAAGCAATGGGTCCAAGTGGAGCTTCATCGACAAGTCGTTCATATACTTCAACACCTCGTCAAACTGCTTCAAGTTCTGCACAATAATCCGCTCGTTGTCGCTCAAGATGGCCAACGCAAAGAACAAGTGGAATTGCGAACTATAAAAGTCCGTCCACAAGATCTCCCACAACCGGTTCACCTGCTCCCACTCCAACTCGCGCTTGAACCAGACAAGGAGCATGCGGAAAAAGAAGAACAAGTCGTTCGACTCGCACTTCTCCAAGTGCCGGTACAAGTTGGGCAACATGAACTGCAACAACTTGTTCAAGGTTGTCATCTGTTTCTTCATACCGCTCTGGTCGCGCACGTAGTTGCGCTCCATGCGGTCCATGAACTTGGAAAACGCCCAGAAGGTAAGCACTTCGTCCTGGAACTGCACGTACAATGGTGAGAGTAAGTCGGTCATGCCTTGAACGTAGCCCAAGTTCACATTGTACTCGTTGTACGTCAACAAGATCTCGCGCATCTTGTACAAGTGAGGGTTGCGAATGTTGGAAACGTTGTATTCATCGTCCTCGTCTTCGTCAGGCGTTTCTGGCGTCAGTGCCCTTGTTGGGATCTCCATGCCGTCCTCAGTGGTCATCACAATACCACCGCTCGTTGCAATGCTCGTTTGTGCTGTGGGACGCTTGTTGTTCTTGAAAATGTCCAATTGACGGTCCGTACGGTTAATGTCTTTTTCGATGCGGTGTTTCTGGTCCTTCCAGAATTCGGTTTCCCTCTTGTCGTCGTCGCTAATCCACTTGGCTTTCAATTCGTGGTACGCACTTTCATAACTCTTGAATAGTGTTTCGCGCTCTTCGCGGGAAGAGTCCCATGGGTACACACCCAAAAGGAAGAGCCATGCTTCTTTACGAATAGAGTCGTTCAATCCTCCGTGGAAGATTCTTGACTTAACCTCTTCTTCAGTCAATGACAAGCGTCCGCTATAGTCAAAAAAGGACTCCCATTCCTCTTTCGAGATCTCACTACGACGTGAGGTCTTGTTGATCTCTTCGTTGGTCAAAAGCTCAGTAGATCCCAACTCCTTGTTGATTTTGTTGTAGATATCCTCGTCCAACAAGAAAAGTCTTTGACTCTGTTCGGCTTCTTCTTTAACCTGTTGTGCCCATTTGGCCAAGTATACTCGTGCGCTATCGAAATCATCACCGATGCGGCGTACCTCAGGTTTGGCAATGATTTGTTTTAGTGTTGGAGGGGCATGTTCGTCGACAAGATCCAACACCTGTGTCTTGGTGCGTGCTGTGAAGGTAGCCACCGTCTCCAACACCTTCCACTTGGTTGTTGCCAACAATTTGCCAAAGTTTGGTACTTTGAATGGCTCTGCCTGCTTGCTAGGCCCCTTGGAAACTCCGCTGCCACCTCCTGCGCTCCCTCGTGGTGAAAAGTTACGCATGTCCATCAAATCGGGGTTCACCAAGTACGTCGATGGCTCCAAACTGGACCTTTCCACGTTGATGAAACGCTTAACTGCGCTCATAAACTCGGATCCTCCCCATACAACATCGCCGTCCTCGGTAAATGGATCCATATTCTGGTTGCGAATCTTCTGCTGCTTCTTGTGCAGCAATGACTCCGAGTCGTGGAAAAACATGATTGGCAACTTCTCGCCGTCCTTTGAGTTGACAATGATCGACCCGAACCAGAACCCGGGGCTTGGTTTGCGCACCTGGATCGAGTAGATGTATGACAACGGGATGTTGAATGAGTACCCCGACAACACCAGTACCAGAGGCTTGCCGACAATGCGTCCAGCAGCAACTCTCTGCTGCAGCTGGCCTGTCTCCAGCAGACTATCGGCCAATCCCTCCATATCAGCACTCTCGTACTTCTTTAATTCTGCCGTCAGCAACTGTGATTCAGGTACAAAGGTTAAGATGATCTCCTTATTGGTTGTGTTTGGGCCACGCGAAAGCGAAATGAACCCTGCAACATTGTCTGCCTTGTGCGTAGAAGGATGCAAGTACACCTTGGAGCGCACATAGAGTAGCTCCACCTCGCTCAGTAGCAATGCTCGAGATTGGGAAGACATCGATGTATATTGATTTGCATTTTTGGCGGTTGCTAAATGCGTTTTATATCGCCCCTGGAAAAAAGGTCATGGGTGGCAGTGAAATACGAATGGGTAGGGTGATTTGCGGAGGTGACGCGTGGTGAGTGAGTGATTGAGTGGTATATAGGGGTGGTGACTGACTGACTGAGTGGTGTATAGAAGTGGTATGTGGAAGACTGGAAGGTGTGCTGAGGTTTAGAGGTCTTTGGATGGTTCATTTGGATGGATTTTCAATTTACTGATGTTCTCTGGTGCCGTATTCATGGTAGACAGATGCAAATAACCCGGAAAAGTGGAAACTGATAAAACTATTTGGAGTTGGGGAATGGATATGATGTGTTGAAGAGTGTGGTCGGTATGCGGTAGAGTTGGACTGCAGAATACTGCTGCATATCCACTCTACAGCATTCCAACGTGTATTTTTAGACTGGAGTCAATGTGATTAGGGTCCTTAGATTTTGGCGCAGCCTCGCGAGGATGATCTCGTCTCGTAAATGAAAAGGCGCAGATGTGGGGCTGAGCTGAGAGTAAGAGATAGAGAACGCGGGCCAGGTTGATTGGATGGTGAAAAGACAGGGCATGACTAGTGGGTGGCAATTGTACTAGTTGTAGTACTTGAGTTGTTTTGTCTGAACTACAATGACTAGGGGGGGGATTGTTAGTGGCATGTTCACAACCTAGAGACCAGTGGTTCAAGAAAACTTTGGCTCCAATAATTAGCGAGTAATGATGAGTGGGAGTGTAGAGTGTACTCGGTTATCAAAGTTACAGGATCACTTTGTTGTGTACTTGCCGAGGTGAACTTCTACTCAGCTGTCACTAGTGGATGAACTACTTTAGTGCTGAGCATTTGGTGACGCAAGTTACGTCATACAAAAAAATGACTGCAAAAGAAGGCTGTTTGACGTGTTCTTGAAACAGGCACGAGAATACTTGCAGTCACATTTGTAGAACTAAATGTGGTTATGTTCTGTCTGCTAGTGTGGTAAACTCCTCACCAGTCGATCAACGATATCTTGTCTACTTCTTTTCCTACGCAAACACATAACCCTATTCTTATGCTCTAACGTTGTATTCAATTAATACTATACATAATATACAAGCCAACATCTGCCTTTTCTTTGAGTGTCCTAAAGATATAACGATCCAGCACTCACAATATCTCTATGCACCAACTCCAATCCCTTCTCCATCTTCCCCTCGAGCTCGGCATTTCCAATAGATTTTGCTGCCAGCACCAACTGTCTAATCAACTCCTCCAATCTCTTGAACATTCTAATCAACGATCCCTCATACACGTCGGTCATCTTACAGATTTGGGTGAAACTGGCTCCCTTACACCATGAGTATGTCACCTCCATCAACTCAGATCTGAACGACTCAACGTACTCCTTCTCGATGATCTCGATCTTGCAGTCCTTGTAGGTTTTCGCAAGCTTCGACGCCATGTCTTGCATGTTCTTCAATGGCTCCAGCAACTCAGGCTTCAACTTTGGGATCTCCTTGGCACGTTCCTGGAACACAAAGCATGACAACAACGCACAACACTGCTCACTGGTCAAGTCGTTGAAGTTACCATTGAAGATCAACTCAGTCAAAAGCAACTCGTCTCCAGTGCTGATCTCGCATGCAACTCTACCCTTCAATTCTATAACATCGTTTGTCGTACAGAATCCCAATCTTCTCAACACACGCTTTCTATGCTTAAGGTCATCCAATTGGATCACCGCTTGTGTCTCAAGAATTTTCTCTTGTAAGTCCTTGATCTTGCCCTCAAATGCAACCTTCTCCTTGTACTGTGGGTACACCTCCTTTAGTTTGACGGAGTCATGCAAAACGTGCCCTTCGATTTTTCCATTCAACACCTTGATCTTGGTCAACAACAACTTGAAGTCTGCATCGTCAATCTTCATGTTAGCCACTGGGTCCATAAGAGGAATCACCCCATTTGGAACCTTCTTAGGCAATGCCTTCAATGTCTTGACCAACTGCTTCTTAGAACTCGAGCTCTTCAAGTCTTGTGGAACCTTCAATCTCACACTACTGATTTCAGCAATCGAATCAAGTGTGATCGGAATGAACTCTGCTCTCGATGTTTCTCCTGGAGCAGATGGCCTGATGCCGACAGGGAAATCAGGGTTGAATGCCTTGATTAAGTTTACTGGCGAGTCGATGAACATTGTGCAAACGAAAACGGTGACAATAAATGATTCGTGTGGAGTAAACTCGTGTGTCACCTTTTTGTTGAGACGTTTGGCGAACGATGTGACCATTCCCCATCCATAGTCTTGTTTACCGACCTTCACCCTAATCACACGTCCTTCTTGCAAAAACTGAAGACTGTGTCCTGGGTGTGTAACCACTTGTCTCACGTCTTCCTTGTATGTGTCTAATTGCTTGTGTAAGTCATAGTATTCCTTGATCAAAAATTCGTCGTCAATCTTAATAGCGTTGGACTTCAATGTCAATTCCTGCAATTCTTGCTCCAACTTTGGCACATTAGATGCATTCTGGAACTGGAAAAATGACGACTGCAACATAAACTCTGGCGAAATACCTTCAACCCTCATCAAGTTCAAGATCATGTTGTATCCCAAATGGAACGCAGAGTCTAATCTGTCAGCTTGACCCTTGACCATACCCTTGGCAACTTGCGGCTCCATCTTCTCGTCAATCATCATAATAACAATACCACGGTCATCCAAACCACGACGACCAGCTCTACCAGACATCTGGATATACTCACCACCAGAAACCCATCTGAAACCAACACCGTCCCATTTTCTAACAGAAGTGAAAACAACCGTCTTGGCAGGCATGTTCAACCCAATAGAAAACGTTTCGGTAGCAAATAACACCTTAAGGTAACCTTCCTGGAACAAAATTTCAATAATCTCTTTCAAAATTGGTAGCAATCCAGAGTGGTGGATACCAATGCCTCTCTTCAACAAAGGCAAGATGTTCTTGATTTGTGGTAATTCTTTGTCTGCTTCGGGCAACAAATCAACGGCGTTGTTGAAAATCTTAGTCAATGCTTCCCTTTCGTCGTCGTTGTTGAAGTCCAACTTGGACATTTGAAGCGCCAAATTTTCACAGTCTCTCTTAGAGAAGGAAAAGACAATGACTGGATTGTAACGCTTCAAATAGATCATCTTCACAATCTTGTAAATATCAGACGTTCCGTCTTTGTTTCCTCCCTTCCAAGTCTGTCCCTTCTTGCCTTTAGATTTTTCAGCCAGCGATGGATCGTCTCCAGTGCCGTCGCTGATCGATGCCATGGCCTTCTGGAAGTTTTCTTCTCTGAAGGTTCCCTTTTCGTCCACAACCAAGTGGATTCCGTCACCTGCTGCTGGGAACAAGTAGTGCTGCAATGGCGTTGGACGGAAGTCAGTGTAGACAACGTGGCATGGCTGTGCGTGGATTTTGACAATCCACTCGGCAAACTCCATTGCGTTGGGAATGGTGGCCGAAAGAAACACATACCTCACCTTATCAGGCAACAAAATGATAGTCTCTTCCCAAACCACACCTCTCGACTTGTCTCTCATGTAATGCACTTCGTCAAATATAACCCATGCAACTTCTCTCATCACCTCCGAACCACGGTACAACATACTGCGCAAAATTTCAGTGGTCATGACAAGACACCCAGCATCTGGGTTGATTGTTACATCTCCTGTCATTAACCCAACATCGCCAAACTCGGCCAACAACTCTCTGTATTTCTGGTTGGATAAAGCCTTGATGGGCGACGTGTAAATCACACGCTGCTTTTCTCTCAAGGACTGTGCAATTGCGTATTCTGCTACAACGGTTTTACCTGCGGATGTATGCGCCGAAACCAACACACTCTCGCCTCTGTCGATACACGAAATGGACGTGTCTTGGAACGGGTCCAACACGAACGGATATTGTCTTGCTTCGTTGGTACGCACATGCTGACCAATGGGCACGTATGGGAAGTCTGGAGGAATAGCGACCTGATGTCTGACTTGATGGCGCAACTTGATCTTTTCCTCACCCTTGGCTTCAGTCTTTGGAGCTGACAACAACCCATCTGAAGCAACAACATCACGAGAAGCTTCAATTTCAACGGAGTCGAAAACAACTGGCTTGATCTCCTGTGCCTTGGTGGTTTGTTTCTTCTTACCATCTGGCTTTTCAGTAGGTGCAGCTCTTTTCTTGGAAGGAGCAGATTTCGCTTCTACTTTGGAGGGAGCCTCCCTCTTGGGGGGCTCTACGGGCTGGGGAGCAGCCACTGGTGCCTCGTTAAAGACATCAAAGAGATCGTCGGTATCCATCTCTCTTGTCTTAAATTTTGATTTTTTTCAATCGATGAGATGCTTTAAATGTTGCGCGCTACCAGAAAGTGATGCAGAGAAGAGCACAAGAGCGTTCTGAAAGGGATGAATTATCGAAAGAAGGGGAGTGGAGAGTGCCACCTGTGCCTAGAGTTTATCGACTGTGGGTCCGAAAAGGCTCTGGAGGTGGAATTGGAAAGAAGTCTGGAAGGATTTCTGGTGATAAATGGATAGAAGACAATAGATCACAATTTTGGCATTTGCTAGACCCTTAAACGATGATATTAAGTCTAAAATTAGCTGTGGTACACTTGAGTTGACTCTAGCCATAGTTACTACTCGTCCTCAAGTCTTCATCAACTCCTCTTTCAAATGTATGTGTAGACCAAATGAGATTTTGCAGCCATCTGTATACACTCCTACAAGCAGGGATCCAGTCTGTGGAAGCAATAATCTCTACGGCTTCTAGGATAAATAAATTATTGTCATTAAGTCATGAGTTATAAAATCTATTAAGAAGAGTTCCTCAAGGCCTGAAGCGTGCGCCACTTCTCTCTATCATACTCGCCCACTACGTCGCTTGGAGCGCTGCTTATACGCAGCTGGTCGAGCAGGGGTCCCGAGTTTAAAGAGTCCAAGTCCCAAAAATCAATTGGGTCTTGTGGAGGCAACTGTGCCTGGCTGAACTTGCGTACCTGTGGGAAGTGCAAGTTCGGAATGCTTGGTGCATGAAAGTCTCCATACGAATGTGCTGATATGTTGATTGAAGGGACCGAGTTGCTGTGTTTGTGGGTCTTGGTTGTGAGGAATGATTTGAGGGACCTACGTGGCGACAGCTTGGATGACATGTGCGACGATGCAAGAGACATTTGGTTGGACTGCATTGAGCTCGAGTGTTTGTGGTTTAGTGTCTGGTTCGATGTGGAGTTCTGTGGCACTTTGAAGTAGGAAGGGTCTTCAAGAACATCAGAATTACCACGCCTTCTCTTAAACACACTGGAGATTCTCTTTGGGGACTCCAGGAGGAACTTTCTTACTGGCGACGAATCAGCAGTTGTGGGGCGATGCTCTTCACTAGCTGAGGTGATTGGAGTTACCACTGGTAAGTGAAGTAGCTCTCTTTGGTTTGCACCCAACTTGTTTGAGTTCTTTGAGACCAACGACTCGTCTATAGAAATGTTATTGGATGTCTTTCTTGGCTCTGTGTTCCTGAATGTGTGCAAGGAAGGAGCACTGAACGATTTGTTCAGTGCTGCTTTCAAAGTGCTGTAGGTTTGGAATTCTTTTGTTTCGATATCACCAATAAAATCGATATTGTCGGCCCTGTTCAACATGCTAGCACTTGCAAGCCTCACTGCAAACCCTGCAGACTGGATACGCGATTCATTGTAAAGACATGCGTTCTGATCCCACTCCTTGAGTGTGATACTTCCCATACGTTTGGTTGAGATCCAGCTAACATTTCTGTGGGCCTTGGGGATCTCTTCCAAGCCACTTAGAGACTGCTCGTACGGTTCCTCAGCTTTGTTCGGGTATCCCTGATCGAAATCCTTGAAATTTGTCTGATCAATGTCATACTCAAAGTCTGCAGCGTACGGAATCACACCTTCGTCGTCCGAGTCAATCTCCATTTCTCTTTCTGGTGACTTGACAAATGTGATGTTGTCTATAGGTGTCAAGTCAGCGATCTTTCCTAATGAATTTGGGATAGGGTTGGGTGACGATCCTCCTGAGTACCCTTCCCCCCAGTCACTGTTATTGCTTAGGTTTCTCTCTTGCAATCTCTTGCTTTCCATTATTGGTGACTCTCCTGATTTTAACACAGGAGGCAAAAGTGACTGGTTAACATTTGAAATGAATATCTTTTCGTTATGTATCGATTTCCACTTCCCGTCTCGTTGCTTTGGCAAACTGGATGATTTCTCCATCCAGTTGGATTCAATTGTGGTGTGTTCGAAGCCTCGTTTGTTTATCGTGTAGGTTTCAGCTTCGAGGTCATGGTTGATCAAGGTCTGATCTGAGTTCTTCTTGGAGACTATATTTTCAGGTTCCGCAAGGTATTCCAACAGGTCCTGCGCTGGAACTTGTCTTGGGCTTGAGTGAAGTCTCGATGTAGTTGAGGCAGATAAAAGCATTGCTGTTAAAACAAAGCTAACGGGAAGAAGGGCCTCCATCTGATGGTTGATTCGAAGACCCCGGACCATGTGCACTACGCACAACAAACCTGTTGAAATGTGAAATGCTCCAACTGTGGATTGCAACACCATTGCCCAAGAGTTCTTGATAAACACAGCAACCACGGCCAGTACCGCTAGACAATAACCACTAACCGAGATCAACAACAAGCTAACATCACCATGATGCGTATGCTCTGCCACGGCCACAGAAGCAGTGACACTGCTAAACGCAAACAATAGTAGATCAGAAACCCCTTGGAAGAGCGTCATCATCCAGATTGCTCGACTACTCATAAAACGTGGAACTTGTCTTAAATACTAAGATCAACAAATAGGTTAGGATATACGGAAGAACTTATAGTATGCTCCAAGACTAAAGCAAAAAATAAGCAAGATTTGGCCGTGTCACACAATAATAAGTCACAGAAGCAATACCGTGCGCCGCCCTACAAATACGCTTCACCCACCCCTGAGTTGCATGGTGCAGTGTCTCAGGCTTTGACATGGGTCGTCTAGATCTCCATTGTGCCCTTGAATTCGAAACAGTTTACTATGGGGTTTGATTTAAATTAATTCTGACGTGACTATGCTTCTGTCTCGCCTGCTTCCCCAGGCTTCGCTCTGAAATCTGTCAAAGTCGTGAGCTCATATCTGCTCGATGGTCTACAGGGATTACTGGTCATCATGCTTTGCAGAGAGCCTCCTTGCGCTGCGATCTCATCGTTTTGTTGTGATGCTGGTAAATGTGTTTTGTATTATTCCCAATCAGGAAAGTCAGTTGCAACTGTCTCGATTCGGACGACGCATGTAAATAATTCAATCAACCAAGCTCATCGTAGCATACCCAGGGAACGCTAGTATGATCTAGGTTTGGTCTCTGCAGAAATAAAAGGTTGTAGAGAAGTTTAAAGTTAGCGTAAACTGCCTGATTTACGGAACACACGTAAAATGATTTGGCCACTTTTTGCAATTAAAATCTCTGGTTAGCCAGCCTTGTAGATCTGAAATTGCTGTAAAATATCCTCGAGAGGTACTTGCACGCCGAGATCCAGTCGAGTCGAACAAGCCATTGATCAGCTCGATCGTGAACTCCTTCGAGGAGCCAGAAAATTCAGTACGAGCTCTTTTCAGGAACAATCCAGCATCTGTTATTTTATATGGTTGTTTTACCATTTTTACGTACCATATTGCAGCATCCATTCATTCAAATATCTCATTTATGCATAATGATCTCTCAATTGTAAAAATCAATCATTCGTGCTGGCTATAATTGAATCTTTTGCAAAATTTATCACTTATTCTTCCAGCACTATGTACGACCTAATCTTTGCATACATCCATCATACACAATTGTGCTTATCTTCTTACAGTGTACCTTCAGTCGTCATATCTACGTATATTCTGTATATCTTTATTTAAATTGTTTTAGGAATTCTAAAGCCTACTTGGCGTAAGTGTAGTCACCTGAGATCCATCTGTTGACCAAATCAATAGAGTTCTCAGGCTGGTCGTATGGAACCATGTGTCCACCGCCAAACACTCTCAAGAAGGTAAAGTGCTTGTAGTTCTTGACCTCACCAGCCTTCTTACCGTTGACCGTCCAGGACTTGATTGGCTGGCTAGCAAAGTCGTCCTTGTGCGACCATTCCAAGGTGTTGGTCCAGGCTTGGTTACCCAACCAGTTGCAGATAAAGTCCTTGTCACCGGCATAGATCAAGACAGGCAACTCTTGCTCCAACAAGTTGATGACGGACTTGTGGTATGGCTTCATCCAGTCACCGGCAAATACAAAGTTTCTGTTGACGTCAAAGTTGCAGGATTCGTAGTTTTCAACCTCAACACCGAGCGCAGCCTTGACAAAGTCCTGGTTCAAGTATTGGTCAATGTACTCCAAGTCAGTGTAGCACAAGGACGAGCCCTCGCACAGCTTACGGATGTCATACACGTTTCTGCCGGTCTTTTGGTAGGGTCCCAATTCGGCATTGTTACAGTAGATCAGGGCAGGGACACAAGACCACACAGAGCCAGAGTTGTAACACGAATTGATGAGCGACAAACATCTTGGCAAGGAGTCGAGCATGGCTTCACACTGTTCTGGTTCCAAAACAGATGGTTCGCCACCCTGGCCACAGGCCATTGGCTCGTAGTACTCGTACTGGGTCAATGGGTCGGTCAAACCGTTACCAATCAAGACCGAGGTCAAGTCGAACGAACGGTCGTCGTGCGACAAGATCTCAGAGGCAAAGACTGGTATGTAGTGGCCTGCATACGACTCACCGGCAATGTGGAATGGCAACTTGTTGTACTGTGGGAATTGCTTGAAGAACAACTCCAAGAAAGCGTAGACATCCTTACCAGCTGAAACGGTGTTGGAAACACCGCCCGAAGAGTAAGAGAAACCGACATTGACAGGTTGGTCCAAGAAGATGACGGAAGCGTTGTTGTTCCACGAGTGTGGGTTTGGAATTGGCTTCAAGTCGGGGCCGATCGACGAGGGTCCCAACTCAAAGAACAAACCAGTGAGCGAAGAGCATCCTGGTCCACCGTTCAACCACAAGATGACCGGGTCGTTCTTTGGGTCGTTTCTCGACTCAAAGAACCAGTAGAAAAAGTGCTTGTCTTCTTCCTCAACATCAAGGTAACCAGTGTACTGCTTAACAGAGTCAACACCCAAGTCCTTAGGGGTAGCCTTACCTCTCAACTTGTAATTGGCCAACTTGTCGTCGGTAACATGGAAGTCAAAGGCAGTTGCCTCCGGCTTGGTCTTTTTTGGCTGCGACTTGAAGTTCAACTTGGAAACCACGTCTGGGAATTCAAGCAACATGTCAGTCCAAACATTCTTAGCGTCAGCCGGAATCGACTCCAAAGGCTCATTCAAGAACTTGGCGATAGTCTCAATGACGTTGTGCTTGCCAACGGCCAGAGCCAAACGGTCCAACTGGTCGCCACCAAACTTCAACAGACTCTCCAAATCAAACGTCTGCTGGAAAGGATTGGGAATACGAAGAGCATCCGATGCTCCAAGAATAGCAACGAAGCTGACAACAGAGAGTGACAACTTCATTTTGGGGATAAGGGGGTAGAACAAATTCGTGTGGAAGCAGCAATGGCACAACTATATATATGGGGGGAGTGCACATAATTTGTGCCTATCGTTTGTACGATAACGCCTGCATATAGAACCACCTTAATTGCTGTGCACAAATGACCAAAAGGGGACGAAACGAGTCTAATCCGGCCGTTCCAAGTGAAATGACAACCAGGAACCAATGAGGTTGTTGGACACCAAAGTGGCTGTGTTGGGCGAGGGGGTCTCCGGGAGGGCGGAATTGTTTCGTTCAGGCAAGCTGTACTATGTGGTCAAGACTTATGGTAAGGAGTCGTACGAGTCTGCCAAAGAGTATCGAGAAAGGGCCCTTCATGAGTACCGAATGCTAGACAGGTTGGAGCATCTCAATGTTATAAAGGTGTTGTCGTATCTGGCAATGGGCAAGGTTAAGGTGACAATGGAGGCTGGCACTGCGAATTTATCGCAGTTGTTGAAGCGAAAGCAGAGCGTGGGTATGGTGCGATGCTTGTGGAAGCAGGTGTGTGAAGCTATTCGATATGTTCATCTGCTTGGGATCTGCCATCGCGATCTCAAGTTGCAGAATTTGGTGCTCGATCTTGAGTACCGGCACGTAAAGGTTATAGATTGGTGTACTGCCAGTGACAAGAAAGTGTGCGTGGGGCTAGTGGGATCGGAGATGTATGCAGCCCCAGAGCAGTTCAGCAGGATTCGATATGAGGGATTGGGAGTAGATATCTGGTCGTTGGGGATCCTTTTGGTGGCGATGATTGGGAAAGTACCGTGGAAACGAGCTGATTTGCTGGATCTGGGGTATGTGGAGTATTTGGAAAAGAGGGATATTGGAGTGGGTGAGGACTTGGAGTTTGGGGGGAGGTTATTGGAGCCTGTGGATGAAAAGAGAATGGGAATTGAGGATATTTATAGCGATGAGTGGTTTGGAGGAATAGGGTTTTGTTCAAGGGAGGGGAGGTGTGGGTGTGACCATGACTTTGGGCCTTTGAAGCGATAGCTCTGCAAACTAGAGCAATCAGCGAAGAACTGTTAGTGTTCCAAGAGAAGAGTGGATCTACTTTCCTCGCGGAACGTTGTCTCTGAATATACCTCAAATGCACTTCTGGTCTATATCATAATCTCTCATACTCTAGTCAACGTGAACTTTTCCCCAGACTAGCACTTTACGTCATTAAAATATCACTTGTATTGAAAGGCATCCTCACTAGAACCAGTAGAAACTAGCATCTCAATAGTAGCTTCCACCACTTACACCTGCTATCTCAATCCAATACCAACCACATTCCAACTAATCATGGCAATACCAATACCAATAGTAACTGCCGTCATCCCTTTCAACATTCTTGAAGTAGCAATTGTCGTCGTTACTCTCCTTGACGTTCTCTCCAAACTTCACCGTTTCTTCTGCATCAACACCAACTCCCCCGAACCCAAACCCAAACGGCCGGAATGCATCGAAAGCACCAACTAATCCTACGACTGTAACCAAAACTGCGACCTTCACCATCATAGTCATTTATGTTTAATATTCTCAGTGAGCCCTGAAGCTCTCCTTATTCTGCATCTGACTTCTAATCTGATATTTGCACCCAAATGTCTTGTGATGGAAAGCGGGAAACAAAGATGAGGTCTACACACAATTCTTCTGAAGATATACAATATACTTATATATCTCTATTAATTCCAATAAATATACCTAGCTAATACATCTAAGTACTCTACTCAGACCCAAACTGATATGTTGGCACTCAGGCGCACTTCAACGTCTCCTTGGATCTCAAACGAAATTAGAACTAAACAACCAACACGAACAACACGAACAACACGAACGACACGAACAACCTGAACAACCAAAGTCTCACTTAATTGGACCTGCCAACAAGCATGATATACATCTCTTCTCTTATACTCTCTTAACCTCACTCCTTGCTGCACCTACTCTATAAACTGCTCCCTCTTCCAGAAAATTCTAGGCCAATTTCACCCCACTCCTCATCCCGCCCAAGAACTCCGCCGGTCAATTACCTCCATCTAACCAATGCAAAATCACATCGTATCCACTAAACAGCAGTATCCAAAAGATCTTGGACCCCGGAGCCATACGTCTCCATTTCTGACTCCTCTCCTTCCCCTTGCCCCTTCCACCCTCCTCTTTGACTCTACAACTCCAACCTCATTTGACTCCTTCGCGCCACGTGATCCAGCTCTTTTTCTGCATCCCAAACCTATAATGAGTCAAGGTGAAAAAAAAAAAAGTATTTAAAGGACAACCAAACTCCAGTCACTTGCAGGAAATAACCATAATGCTTTCGCGTTCATTAAGACAATTACCCAGATTGCCCTTGCAATCGCTCACGAGAGCCTACTCGTTGTCCGCGCAGGCCCAGAAACTCATTTCGCAGTCGGTCAAGGATGTCGACCCAGAAATGGCGGACATCTTGCAACAGGAGAAGGACAGACAGAGAAACTCCATCACTTTAATTCCTTCGGAGAACTTCACTTCCAAGGCTGTTATGGACTTGCTTGGTTCTGAGATGCAGAACAAGTACTCCGAAGGTTACCCAGGTGAGAGATACTATGGTGGAAATGAGATCATTGACAAGGCTGAAAGCTTGTGTCGTACCAGAGCGTTGGAGGCCTTTGGGTTGAGCAGTGAGGAATGGGGTGTCAATGTCCAGCCATTATCTGGAGCACCAGCTAACTTGTACGCTTACTCGGCCATCTTGGACGTTGGTGACAGAATCATGGGTTTGGACTTGCCTCATGGCGGACACTTGTCGCACGGCTACCAGACCCCAACCACCAAGATCTCGTACATCTCCAAGTACTTCCAGACCATGCCATACAGATTGAACGAGGAAACCGGAATCATTGACTACGACACCTTGGAGGCCAACGCCATCTTGTTCCGCCCTAAGGTCATTGTCGCCGGTGCCTCTGCATACTCGCGTGTCATTGACTACAAGAGAATGAGAGAAATCGCAGACAAGGTCGGTGCCTACTTGTTGAGTGACATGGCCCACACCTCTGGGTTGGTTGCTGCTGGTGTCACTGCATCGCCATTCCCATACTCCGACATTGTGACAACCACCACACACAAGTCGTTGAGAGGCCCAAGAGGTGCTATGATCTTCTTCAGAAAGGGTGTCAGAAAGACCACCAAGAAGGGTAAGCAGATCATGTTCGACTTGGAAAACAAGATCAACTTTTCCGTTTTCCCTGCCCACCAGGGTGGTCCACACAACCACACCATCTCTGCTTTGGCCGTAGCCTTAAAGCAAACCACCTTCCCTGAGTACAAGCAATACCAGAAGGACGTTGTCAGCAACGCTGCGTCGTTCGCAAATGCCTTAGAGGACAAGGGCTTCGAGTTGGTGTCTGGTGGTACCGACACCCACTTGATCTTGGTCGACTTGAGATCCAAGAAGATTGACGGTGCTCGTGTGGAGGCTGTCTTGGAAAGAGCCAACATAGCTGCCAACAAGAACACTGTTCCTGGTGACAAGTCGGCCTTGTTCCCATCGGGTTTGAGAGTCGGTACCCCAGCCATGACCACCAGAGGTTTTGGACCAGAAGAGTTCGAAACGGTCTCAAAGTACTTCCAGAGAGCCGTTGAGATTTCCCTTGCATTGAAGCAGAAGGAAGAAGGATCTGTTCCAAAGGAGTTGTTGGCTTCGTTCAAGAAGTTGGCTGACGAGTCTGAGGATGTCAAGGCTTTGGCTAAGGAGGTCGCTGCTTGGGCCTCGACCTTCCCTGTCCCAGGTGACTTGTAAGGAGATGTAAGATGTAAGAGATGATTAAAAATGGCACCAGGACAACTAATGAGATTTTTACGCCGCTGATTATAGTAGGCCGGCGATGTATAGTAATATAACTGACTATAAGAAGGTTGTAGATTGGCGGGTAAGTGCCATGGTGAAGAATTTGAATGATGTTTGATGAGTATTAACAAGGGAAATTGTTTAATATTAAGGAAATTGTTTAATATTAATATGGGAATTGTTTAATATTAAGTGAATTGTTTAATATTAAAGGAATTGTTTAATATTGAGGGAATTGTTTAATAACCAGAAGTGTTTGATTCAGCTGCCTTTATTCTCCAGAAAATGTAGAGCCTACCATTGGCCCCTACATAAGATTATCAAAACATGATGTCATCACTGGGAATACTTTAAAGACTATCTGGAAACTATTTCTTTTGAATTTTGCAGCCACTAGGCACAACGAAGAAGGTAGCTAGAGGGTGGTGAACAAGAATAGATGGGTGATAACAAATTTAGTAGATGACAATCGAGAGCTTTAGATAATATTGGTGAGTCTAATGTCAAGCTTTAGCGTGTGTTCATCCATTTTGTATGTTCTTGATGTCCCGTTCATTGAGTAAATTCACTGAGTGAGGAATTCACCACTTCGCGTAGCACAAGTTCATTGGGCCAAGCATTGATACTTCTTCATGTGTATCACTATAAAATGAAAGGGCATTAGGTCAGACCGGTCGCAAGTATGCGATATTCTAACAGATTATACTTTATACTGGTTATCCTTCAAACCAAGCATAACAAAAATCTTCGAACTCAAGTTTCGAGCGTTCCGCACACTGACACTCCAACTTCCCTCTTACTAACTGCTCCTTCCTGTCCACCACCATCACTAACACTGCTCTTCCTTCCACCTCTCTCGCCTGGTAGCGCAGCTAGTATATCAGTGAAAAAATTATATGAAAACAACCAACACAACATGGCACCTGATGAGTTTCACCGCCAAGCAGGCATAAATTGCGATCTAGCGCACTCGTTCAAGTCGCGGAACGTAACACCGAGGCTTTCTAGCTTGATTTCTTGGTCCAAGAATGGATTCATTGCTTATGCGGTGTCAGACACAGCCAAAGGCCATAATCTCCATATGACGTACTTGGAGAACGTCGACGGGCAGCTGTGGCAGATCGCGCCTGCTCAGAGTTTGGCTGTGAGGCTGGACAACGTACACATGCCTGAAATCGCGTTGGTTTCCTGGAGTAACTTGTCCACAGATCTTGCAATTGCAGATGTCCATGGAAACTTCTTTGTGATGTTGGCTGGGGTGGGCCTCTTAGATTCAGCCAAAAGTGCTTCTGCATCCCAGCTGCCTCCGAATGCTGGGACAGCCGACGCTCCTGCTCAAGAAGCCAAAGCAAATGGCCATTCCAACGTTAATTCTACCGAGAACGGTGCCAGCTCGCCCAGTTACGAACTCACATCTTACAACCACATGGAGTTGATATACCGAGACATTGTAGAGGAGAACCACCACTCGCAAGTGGCTACTGGAAAGTCGATCGTTGCGTTCAAATGGCTCGACATTGAGAAACCGCAAATCATCAACAAACCGGCCACCTTGGTGAGCAACGACGCTGGAAGTGCAGGTCAAAAGAGCCCACTCACATACAGCTACTCTGTGGGACAATACCAACCACATGGTGTGACACACCCCATTTCCACGAAGCAGGCAGGGTTTGCCTTGCGCAAAAACGGAGCACTCGACTTGTTCTACCAAGGTGAACACAAGGTAGAATACCATAATTTGTCCATCAACTTGTCGCCAAACTCGCAAGTAGCTTTTTCACAAGCACTGATAGGGTTTAGTAACGAACGACAGGTGATTGTGATTGCATTGGATGGCATATCAAATAAAATCTTAGTGTATTCAGTATCGATTGACTGGGGATTCTTGGCCGAATCAGCCAAACGTCAGAAGGTTGATCCTCATTATCATACACCCAAAGAACAGCAGAAGCAGCCAAAGTTGATCCTTCACCAGGTGCAAACAATAAAACCGTTGCCACTGGTGTCCAATTCGCTTGAAGATGCGGCCGCCGATGACGATAGTAAAATGGATATCGACCTGACAGAAGTACATTATTACACACGCAAGTTGACCTCGATAGACATTGTATCTGCAAGCGGCGAATCCAAGTCGAAGCCAGAAATCTTGTTCAGCTACACAACAATCACACCTACTAAGGAAACATTTAGTACTATATACAGATACCATCTTGACGCAGAGCAGGAGTTGGTTTCCGAAGCATTCACCGAGTTGGGGATCAGGAAAAACGCAGCACAGCTGCCGCTTCTGGGGTTGCAGGACCTGGTTCTTATCTTGCAAGACAAGATAACCAGACCCGGAATGGTTCTGAGTGTGTCGACGTTTGTTGCCGAGATGTTCATAATAGTGCAGTATGTGGATGGACGCATGGATGTGATAGATAGAAACAAAATGACTGTTGTCAACAACAAGTCGGCGGTGAAGAAAGAGCAGCAACAACTGAACGGAACTCCACAGGAAGTGTCGAGTATCTTTGACATTGGGTTTGAGTTTCCTGAACTTGAGTCGCAGATCGATATGCCAATGGCAGTTTCGCCTAATATGGCTGCGCTAGTGTACTTGGAGCTGGGCCAGACGGAGCTCAAGGTTGGGATAGTCAGCAAAACGCGATACACAGGCTTGTCATCGCGAGATTTGCTTCTCACCTCTGTTGGTTTTGGTTTCCGCCACGCGTATGCATGTTATACCAACACCAGTTCAGATGATTTGATCATTCTTGTGCAGAAGGAGATTAGCAGAGTGTACAATTTGTTGAAGAAAGAGACGAGGGTGCCGAATGTTGGTGTGATTATGCAGAAGTTTATGGAATCGATCATGACGGAATCGCACCGGGCTATTAATTTCCAGTTGGATGCGTTCAATAAAGAGTCGGTGGACAAGTTGCTTTCCAATCCTCCATTGCAAAAGCTTCTTTCATTGCAGTTGATCTTGGGAGATATTCTGCGGCAGTACAGTGGCACCAGCCATGTAATTAGTGACATTGCGTGGATTGTACTCAATGTGAGGAGTGCCAGTTTTGGGATCATGTTCCTGTTGTCGAGCATCTACCGTCAGATCTCCAAGAAGAAGCCCACGGAAGACAACATTCTGGACTCAACCACGCGAGGCGAATGCATAGTATCGCTCATCGGAAACATTAAATGGTTGATTGATTTGATGGTGTACTTGAACCAAGAGTTGTTGCAATTGCTGATGAGTAAGAAAGACCCAGGCCTGAGCAGGTTGAATGTGCGCAACTCGCTTGTGTTACCGTTAATCTTGAGTAAGGTTCCACGTCTCTTTTTGATGTACGCACTTTCGCTGATCAACAAGACGCACGAGATCTTGAAAAAGTTGCATAAGGACTTACTTGAGTCGAACAAGTTGTTCACTCCGATGAAGGAGTCACTAAACAGGTGTTTCACCATAGTCAACAACTCTCCTCTCACACTCAATCTTTTCGAGAACTACTTGAAGGAGTGTGATGCTTTGGTGCAGCGAGAGTTGAGCACGCGGTTTGCGTACAAGGACAAGGGGTTCATACTTAAGTTGGAGCAGAAGTTGGTGTGCCAGGGAGAGCTAAACGAGGACATGATCCAGATTGCGAACATATTGATAGACAGGCACTCTGTGAGCATTAATCGTGACATCAAGGTGTCTGAGTTGTATTTCTACGACGTTGACTGGCTCAATGTGGGAGTGAACCAGAAGGAGCAAGCGCAGTATCACTTGGACGAGATCATTCTTGCGGGACCAGAGCACAAGAAGGTGGTTCCAAGGATCTCGTACCCACAAGAAGAGAGCGTAGACTCTCTCAGAAAGATTATCATTCATACTGGAGAGCCCGCAAAGAAGCCGGCCAACAATATAGTTGCATACAAAAAGAGGAACAAGTTCAGGCAGTGTACGCGGTGCCGGTCGATCTCGTTGCTTGCAGACCCGTTGGTGTTTGATATTCCCAATACCATTGGGTTGTGGACAATGGTGTTCCAGAGAACGTGCATTTGTGGTAACCCATGGGTTAACTATAATAAATAGACAATAGAGAGTTGAGGTTTGGTATGATTGTAGATTGTGAGAGTAAAAGTATGAGGGTGGTTGAAAAGATGAAAAAAGGATCTATAACTTTCTTTTTAATATTGCAGAATTGCTGCAAAAAGTTGAAAAATTGGTTCCTATTCACTTGGGATTGTTCAACTAATGGGAATACAAAAATGAGGAGCAGGTTTCGCGCAAGGTAGCAGAAACAGGCAGAAGCATCGACATCGAATTTATGGACGCTCAACACACAATTCAGGCGAGGCTCTCCACCATGTAATTGAATTAAAGAACGCAAAGAAATGTTTGTGATTGGAATGTAGATGTCTCATTTATGAGCACGCAAGCACCCACAACACCCTTTGCCTTGCTCAAGTCATCAGTTGTTGTAAATAAGCACAGGTGTTATTGAAGTCTAAGAAGTTACCCCACACCCATAAAGGTATGGGGTGTTTTGGGCGCAACCAAACATCCATCAGTAGAGAACAGCAATGTAAACGATAAGGGGCTCTGGTAGTATCAAGAGTAATGACCACCACAAGAGCATTCTCGAAGAGAATGTTCATTTTCTTCATTCACCAGAGACAAGAATTCTCTGATTGTGAATTTAAACTATTATTTTCAGACTGATATTGAATTACACTGAATTGGGTATCTATAGATCATTCATTCTGGGATGTTTGACTTAATTTGACTTGATTTGGCGGATCCAGAGACATGGAGACGTGGATTTTAGGCGGAGTTGCATTTGGATGTCGCTTTCTTTTACTAATTCTTTATGTATTAAGTTGTACAAGTATATGAATGGTTGGAACGATTAGAAAATGGTGGTGAGTTAAAAATTACCCCCACCGTATATTAGCACCCACGTTCAAATACCATGATAGCGCCCGTTTGGCCAAGTGGTAAGGCGCTCCACTCGTAATGGAGCGATCGCCGGTTCGATTCCGGCAATGGGCACTATTAACTTCCTTTTTGGACGTGGGGCTCATTTTTTTTTTTTTCATTTTTCACAGACGCGTCGCACAAACCGGAAGTCAAGTTTGTGGACTCGGTAAAAGATAGTGAGGTTACGCAAACAGTTTGAGTTGTGAAGGAGACGTCGAACGCGGTAGTGTTGTCAGAGCGATGGGGCCTGGGATCCACCCCTGACAAGGAGGTGCTTTGATCCGTTTGTTACTTGCTTGTGATCTTCGAAGGTGTTTACGAATAGCCGGGTAGTATAATGTATATTGAAAGTGAATGTAGGGCCGATTAAATATGTGAGGGCGACACCGAGGAGCAGCACACGAGAAAGGCATTTCCGTTATGATGTTCTTGTGGTTATGTCCACCCTGGGTGTGCCGTCCCCGTTCTGCATCTTGTGTAAAGCCTCGACTAGACTTGTCCTCCATGTTTCGAGCAGAGGGGCACGTGATTGGAGTAAGTTGCGTAGAGTTTCTAGTTTGGCTGCAAACATGTCGGGGTTCGTCACTTCAGTGTTTATGAATGAGTTGAGGACTTGTGGGAGTTGTGTGAACAAGTGTTGGTGGGTGTAGTCGTGCAAGGACATGGCCAAGATCAAGGCTTGGAGTTTGTCCAGGGTGAGTTTGATGAGGTTGGGAGTGGAGAGGAGGTTGATTTGCGATGTGAAGGTGGTTTGGTTGCCGATGAGGTTGAGGAGGATGCCAAAGTATTTTTGCGAGAGGAGGTTTCTGTCCAAGGGGTTTGATTCGAGGGTGGTTGGGTTGGTGTTTGATAGGATTCTGATGGTGATGTCGTCCTCTGCGGAGAGAGAGGAGAGTTTGGATGTTATCCATGGGATGTAGTTGGGTTCGCTTGATAGTTTGATGATGAGGTTGGCCACCTCGTGGTCGACAAAGTCGACTCTTTCTTCGAAAAGGGTGTAGAGTGAGTCGAGGATTTGGATGTGTTTGTCGTTGCGGGGGATGAGGGTGAACAAGTCGCCGTAGAATTGGATGAGGAGGATGGCAAAGAGTGGGTCCTCTTCAACTTCGTTGAGGATTTGATGTTTGGTGTAGTAGTAGCCTTCGATGGGAATCAGCGCACCGAACTCTGCAAGGATCAACGTATAGCTCAAGTAGCGAGATTTGAGGGTGGAGTTGTCTCTAATAGCTCCTGCGTCAACTTCATACGATAATGCAATTTTCTCCTGAAGAAAGTATCTGACAAACACTTCGATCTGGTTGACCAACTCGGTGGGCATGCTAGCTCGATCAAAGTACTGGTCCAACAAAATAGCAACCAAACCAGCCTGGGCAACAAACACCTTGCACGCATCTTCGTTCACCTTGTACGAAACCAACCTTAATATGACGCTTTTCGCAGCCACTGCTGTATCGTCCAATGCTGACAATTGATCTATCAAAAACTCTCTCAGATACACCTCCTCGATCACCGCAAAAGGAGTAACCAACAACAATCTCTCTAGCAATCCCACCACCTCCCCTTCTTCGTCCATCTCTGGATACCTTTCGTTGAATAGAATCTGATTCACAACATCTATCATCTGTCTATTGAACTCTTTTGGATAGTAACCACCAATCAACAACGCGTCCACCGGTTTTGCATTCGCCAAGCAATCATTCAAATGACTCAACACGTTCTCCATTCTATCTTCTCACTGCCTCAATAAGTATAACCTTTGTATCAATCAGTCAATCAGTCAATCAATCAATCAATCTACCAACCTCAACCTATCGCTACCAATCTGACTTCTGATTCTTTTTTTTTGACTGAATATTTTTTCCTCTTTGTGGCTTTCGAGGCGGCCCCAGGACAAGGGAAGATTTTCACAAGAGGTGCACATAGTGCACAGTAGACAAGAGGAAAACCGAGGGCAGCAAGAGGCATATGAGCCATTACGTCTGAACCAGGGTTGGGTTCCATTGCGTTTGGCGAAGGAGCGAAAACCAAAGACCTAGAGTCACAAGAGCGAGGGGTGGAGACCCTACCCTCAGCAACGGTTGTGGAAATAGGGTTGAGTTTAGACGAGCTTACGAAAAGAAGGCAGGAAAAACAGGTACAGTGGCAGCACGAGGAGCGTCGTGTAGGGGAAAGACCCCAAGCGCACGGCCAGCAAAGCCAACCAGTACAAACAACACGCAAACAGCACCTACAAACAATGACACACTGACGGGTATTTTGCCAGGCCTCCCTAACCTCCCCATCACCCATTGTGATCCAGATCCCATAGGACCGACTCCAGCCGCTGCCCCAAAAATCTAAATGGTGCAAAATTTTACAGCACAAACGCCTAAATGAACAAAGAAAATACTCCCATCTCCCTTGCCCGCTTAACACATGTGTTGTCATTATCCTTGTTGATATAAATTAAACTGTAACGACAAGTGGTCGAAAAAAAAAAAGTTAGCCACTTTAATTTGTAGAGTTGGATGTCTAGTGTAGGCACCTTGGATACTATGAGGACTGCGCTGTCTAAGATAGACGACGGCCGGCATGAGGAGGCGGTTGGGCTGACGAGTGGTCCTACGAGTGGAACCCCTTCGAGTGTTAGTACCAATGAGACTATAGATGGCGAGCATGGGGAGAAGGACAAGGCGCTTGCTCAGACTGCAGCACCAGCAGCACTAGCAGCACCAGCTGCACCAGCTGCTGCTGCCAACGGTAACGCGATCAACATCACAACGCCCATCTTGGACTCAGCAGAAAGCGTCACAACAACATCCTCACCCTACATCTCCGCGTCAGAAACACCGGAAATCGACCAGGAATCAGAATACAAGGACATCGCGTCCAAATTGTTCAAAGAAGACTTTGTGTCCATCCAACCAGAAGAATACACCCAGTTCTTGCTGGCAAACGACCTGGAATCACTGAAAATTCGCGGCTACTACATGGACTGCTTCAAGTGGGACGCAAACTTGTTGAAGTCAACAAGAATGCTCTGCTCAAAGTTGTACCTCAAGGGAGAGTCCCAGGAAATCGACAGAATCTTGTCCTCCTTCACCAAATCGTACCTCAAGCAACACCCAAACAACTTGTTCAGCACAAAGAACTTTGAGAAGATTTATATCATCATCTACAGTTTGATCTTGTTGAACACAACCCTCCACAACCTGGAGGTCAACAAGAAGTCCATCATTTCGCAAACTGACTACATCAAGAACACCTTCACCACCTTTATCCAGACGAGCAAAACGTCAAAGAAGTTGCTGATCAAGCAGAAGATTATTATTGAGCGTGAGTTGAGCAACTACTACGAAGACTTGCGAGTCAACGAGTTGCACTTGAAAAACAACACGCCTGAACCTTCCACCTTGAACTCGCCCGCAATCAACGCAAAGAGACTCTCGCGCCACTTGTCGTCCAAGAAACGCATCTCGCACTCGGACGAAACAATCGACTTGAAGAAGGAAGACTCCCACGAGTCCACCACCGACGGGAACTCAACCGAAACAGACGCAGTCGCCCCTCAGCAGCATACTCAACATAATTTCCAACAGCAACAACAGCAACAGCCGCATCAGAACGACCAAACTTTGTCTAGACAAGTGTCCAACACGTCTCTCTGGTCGACAGACAGTGCAAACACTGGCACACGTCGCTCGTCACTCGTGATGAAGCGCATGTCCTCGGCCACGTCCGCAGTGTCAAACTACACCGTGAACAACCAGGGCAATCGCCAGAAGCGCGGTGTCGGTTTCACCAGAGCCTTGTTGCTGGACCAAAAGAATGCCAAATTCTACAAGAACGGCAACACCTCGCGCGTTCTGCTGTCCCTGGCCCTGACGTTCCGCGCGCGCCCGCTGGCTCCACTGATCCACGGTGAGCTGCCTGCCCTGTCGCAATTGCAAGGAGTATTGAACAAGCGTGCGCTGCGCGGACTGATTGTGTCGAAAGAGTCTGCTGGACTGGCTGTTAACACTGGCCCAACCGCAGAAGACGCAATGCTGGTATTGTCGCTCGACACCGTCAACTTGAATGACCATTATTATGGCAACGACGAGGATAAGCAACAACAATTGGAAGACTTTAATGTGGACGACTACCAGGACCAGTACGATTTGACCTTGGAATTGCAGGGCTCACCGTACTTGAAGGAAGGATTGTTGAAGTTGAAGGTGGTCAACAACGACCAGCTGGACAACTCAGCACAGGGCGAAGGCCAGCAGCAACAGCTGCCTGTCGGTAACACCGGTGGAAACCGTTTCTTCTCCTTCTTCTCCAAGTCGAACGCCTCCAACGGACGTACGTCTTCAACCAGCAACAACGCTGCCAGCGCGGGCTCCATCTCCTCCAACAAGTTTGTCGAGAACTTTGTTGTTGTGTCCAAGGGTGAATTGTGTTTGTACTCGTTTGACCCCAAGGTGATCAAGAAGCACCAGCAAATAGCCAAGAAACAAAAGCAGAAGCACTTGTCATCGATTGCAGAAGACGCCGAGGAAGACGATTTCGCCAACGAGGGAGAATCAGATGTCGGTGATGGTAACTGGTTGAAGAACGCTGCCAACGTCGGAAACTACAACTTGTGCCTGACCCTCGCCCAATTGGAGAAACCAACCATCAACTCGGCCAACAAGAAGATCATCTTGTGGTCGTTGACCTTCCCCAAGGTCTCCAAAAAACTGCCCAAGAAGTTCTTCTTTGAAGCAGGAACCAAGGAGATTGCATTGGAGTTTGTCAACACCTGTAACTTCTGGGCATCTAAGATCACCGCGATCCCAACCTTGGAAGAGAGCATGTCGCTGATTGAATACGGATGGACCAACTTGGAAGGATTGATCAACAAGAAGGACCAATTCAAGAAGATGAAGCACATTATGAAGTGGGAGCAATTGCCCAAGGGTATATACTTGAGCAACTACGTGGTTGTGTCGCTGGAAATGGACGACAAGGCCAACCACGAAGGCATGATGAAGCAGTTTGTCAAGACGTTGAACTACTACAACCATTTGAAGAAGTTGTACAACGACTTTACAAATCTCAAGGAGAAGTTTGCAAACAACTTGCCTCAGAAGCAGTACAGCTGCTCCAACTACTCCAAGATTATAGGCAACTACGAACTGAAGATCCAAGAATACAAGGTGGAGTTGACCAAGTACAAGAACTATTTGATCATCTTGGGCTTTGGCTTGCAGTTGAGATTCGACTTGGAAGACCAGGACAAGTTGGAGTTGGAGAATGAGGCGTCTGACGACGAGAACTTGAAGGGCGCACACCATGTTAACCAGGAGGACGACGAGTTGACCAACTTGGTGAAGGCCGAGATCAAGAAGCTCTTTTTCAACATGAAGGACATTGGAAAGATAATACCCACCTTTCTGTCCTCGAAATCCATCCACAACATCACCGCCTTGCTCAAGGAGGTGCTGGTGAACAAGGAGCTCCCAGTCCCACCAGTCACACAAGAAAGCGACTCGTCAAGCACGCACCAGGCGCCACGCGGGCCCCCATACCACCAGTTCGAGGCGTCCCTCATAACGACGCCTTTGCCAGACACACCGGCTGAACACGACGCCGACTCGGGCGTTGTGGCCGACGACGACGCATCAAACAACTCGTTGGTGAAGTCCCCAAAGACCTTCACCTTGTCTTCCAACTTCTCGGAAACCGAGTCGCCAATCAACCAGTTGTTGCAGACAACGGCCCCAGCAAACAATACCGTGCCTGCCCCAACCGTCAACACTGTCACCCCAAACCCAATCCCAATCGAGTCTAAGGAGTCGTTGTTGAGCTACCACTCTAAAACCACTAGCACTATCAGAGAAGAAGAAGAGCCTGAAGAAGAACTTGAGAAGACAAACTAATCGTTTGGTCTCCCTCAGTTGAGATACCCCCCCAGTCATTCCTTATACTTCTTTGAACTGTGTTAGTTTTTCTATTTGTTTCATGCTAATTAGTGTAATTTAATCGCTTGTTTTTGATAATGTAGGGATAGGAACCGTGATGGTGAGCCCTAACAGTATCATCACACTTTCTAGCCAGGAACATCTTGCTAATAAACGTTTAAAACTGAGTAAACATGAAGTAACATAATATCGGATGAAGCTTTGATTGTCAGCACCCGAGTGGAGAAATATCCCACATGAATCTTAGATAGTATCTCCAGTAAGCTTCCTGGTTAATGTCTGAAGAAATTGTTCTGGTTCTTGTACAATAAGGAAGGTTATTCAGAATGAAATGAACAATTTGACTGTCTTGTTGAAGGGCTACCCAAGCTATGGTGAAGTTTAGCCCTCTTTTGAAGCTCTATGATGGTTGCAAAATGAATGTGTATAAGCATGATGTGAAGCATAAATCTTGACAGTGGAGTATGTAGAACCATCAAGGTTGCTCCCTCGTATTGAAGGTGAAGCCTCTCGCGGTTGAGAAAGTACTTCATGAAAGACATGACCAAGCATACTTCCAGTTAAACTTCTCGGGAATATGTGAGAGATCCATGTGAGATCTCAAGAAATATCCTTGTTCAAAACCCACAGCCGTCGAAGTGTTTGGTAGCACGTTAATGTCCTCTGGACAAGTATATCCGTGTGAAGCCGTGGTTATTCAGAGAAATACGAAAGTCTGATCTGTTCACAGGCCAGCCTCATCTAAGGTAGCCCTCTAACTGCAAATGTATTGTTGACCCTTAGCATAATTCCCAAGATATCGAAATGACTAACGAAGTCTTAAAAGGAGTGGGAAGAATCTTGAAGGAAGCTGGATCATCCATTTCATCCTCATCACTTTCAGATAATTCACTGAGCTGTGCAGCCAGATGCAGTTAAACGCAACATTCTTTGTACATACTTGTACTGTAACTCTAATCCTCGAGTCAACTCCCTGGTTTAAATTAAAAAGTAAGGGTTGGTACCGCAGCCCTTCGCCATCCTCAGCCTTAATCTCCACTTCCCATAGCGCTTGAATTTAATGGATTATGCATACTAATATACCGGCTAAGAAACCAACAAAACAAACAGACGAGACGGTTAATTAGCTGCATATTGCTGTCTCCGGTTAATGTTGCTGTAGAGCAGAAGTGGGATCGACATCGAATTTGGCGAAGCAAGACCGTAGTCATGGATTTCAGTGTCTTCGTTAGCTGTTCACAGTTAACGGTAATCAGTTAAGGTATGGTACAAAAGACACACTACACACCCCATTGCAACAGCGTGGATCCCTTTGAGCTCGTGTTCTCGCCTTGTGTGGGATGAGCAAGGCTTTTCATGTGCGCTAAGGAATAAAGAATCCCATGATTCTTTTACATATTCAAAGGATTCCATTGATTCCATTGATTCCACCAACAATGCTTTTGAAATTTTTGCACCCAAAAACCTCATACGAGATATCAATGGAGTAGGCAGACATTCTGGACTTGAAAAGTGCGTTCTTGTATAATAGTAGGTTTCGTTACTGCTGGTCATAATATTCGTATGATTCCCTTTGGATCTTTCGGGCTCTTCGTTTGCATTAACTCAAAAGAGTAAGTACCTTGACGATGTCTGCTGTGTACAACAGGAAATACGAGAAGGTAAATAATATTTACACCAGCTAGGATCTTCTTGTGGCAGCTTGTTCCTCCATCATCCTGGCTGTCTCTCTTATTCTTCAACTAATATGGAAGTTATCTGGAGGTTACCGGGGAGTAACCTGGCAACTCGCACATTAGCCTTCCCTTACCTTTGATCTGAATCTGTAAATAATCAAGATCAGAACAAATAAAAATACACAAGATACCCGAAACACTATGAAACTGTTGGATCCATAGTCACCCTCAATCCATCACTATTCATAACGATTCAACTCTGCTTACCCTTGGCAAGTCCCTATGCTCTTTAAATTTGGTAGCGCGGATTCGCCCCCGCACGACTCAACGCCACCAAAAGCCAAATCTTCAAAGTCAACTTAAACCAACCCATCCAACATGTCTGATCCAAGTTCGATTAACGGTGGTTCTGCCGTGGCCATGGTTGGCAAAGAATGTATAGCGATTGCCTGTGATCTCCGTCTCGGTAATCAATCCCTTGGATTGGCCAACAACTTTGAGAAGATTTTCCAGTTTGGTGACAAGACCTTCTTGGGTTTGACAGGATTGGCGACCGACGTAACAACGCTTTCAGAGACGTTTAGATTCAAGAACAACTTGTACAAGTTGAGAGAAGAGAGGGACATTGAGCCTAAGACGTTGGCCAATTTGGTCAGCTCCACATTGTACGAGAAGAGATTCGGACCCTACTTTGTTGGTCCTATAGTTGCCGGCTTGGACTCGAAAACGAGCAAACCTTTCATTTGCGGGTTCGACTTGATTGGGTGCATCGATTTCGCCAAAGATTTCATAGTGAGTGGTACTGCTGCCGACCAGTTGTACGGTATGTGTGAATCGCTCTACGAGCCAAACTTGGAGCCTGAAGATTTGTTTGAAACTATCAGTCAGGCTTTGTTGAACGCTGTGGACAGAGACGCGTTATCTGGTTGGGGTGCTGTTGTCTACGTCGTGACAAAGGATAAGGTTACGAAAAGGGTTTTAAGAACTCGTCAAGATTAGCTTATTTACAGAAATATATACATGAGCATAGAACTTTGACTTGGTTAGTGCATCCAGTGTGTCCAAGCGGATCGTTGTGTTGGGAATCCCTGGCATAGTAATTGCAATCTTCCGTTGCTTTGGTTATCGTAATCTTGACCGTCTTCCATTGTTACTTAGTAATTATCAAATAGTGGACTGTCACCGATATCACAACTTCTTCTCTGCCTCGCTCTCAATCATCTTCTTCAAGTACCCGTTTTTACCATACACCTCTGCCTCGTTGTTCTTTCTCATCTCTTCGAACTTCTGCTGCTTCTTCCTGCTCTCCTGTAACTTGAGCTTAGACTTTTCAATACGGGTGTAGTTCAAACACTTTGTCAACTCAACCTTCTCAAAGTTGCACATTCCAAGTGCCTTCATGAGAAACTCCTGTCTGTGGCACTCCTCCAAAGCGTCCATAAGCTTTTCGCAGGGCTGGTACTTGTTTCTGTCGAGTTGTGGGTGCATCGTGGTTGTTCTTTTTATTTGAGTTTTTTTCCAAGTATGGTTTGAGTTAAACGTTGGTGGTGGGGAAGTGGAAGTAAGTGGGAAGAGAGCTGGGAAGAGAGTTGGGAACAGTTGGGAACAAAGTTGTGATGTGTGTAGCGTATTCCATTGGCAGGTAATTGCTTGCAAATACTCTAAAGTTTCAATCACGTCTAGCTAAAAGATGACGGACTGGTAGAACTAAAATGATCTACAGAGTACTGATACGATATCCGAGGCACGATGGTAAAATGACTATTACAGGTGCTTGAGAAGGCCAGAAGTCGGTTCAATCCAGATTCGCATGAAAAGGTGCTTCTCCCCAAGTATGGTAGAGCTTATCAATAGATACAAATATCGAATCATAGCGAATTGGCTATACTAGTACCTGGGTCAACTCAATCGTCTGAGAAGCTTTCGCTCTACTACGAACTAGTTCACACCTCCCTCTAAGTTCGTCAAGTGTCGAGTCTTTCTCAACAAAGAATAATAAGCTGGCAAAGCTAGTAGTGAAATCAATATAAATCATAATTAATACCTTCTGCAGTAGAGAGAAGGATATTGAGGGAGTGAATTTAATTTGGGAGGTTTCCATCTTTTTATTGGCTTGTTAGATAGGATTGTCAGACCAAGGTAATACAGGAGCGTAAGGGCTTCGATTGAGTGATTTTTCTATTCTACATACGATTCCCTAAATCCCAAACTAGGTCAACATTCAACGGCTCATGTCAAAATTATGACATAATAATCTACCCACCCACATCCTTTCAGATAATAATTGGGCACTTCTATGTTAATGATTTATTATTCTCAATAAAAGCATTATAATACCTGAGCTGTCTACACTTTTATTACTTTGGGTGACAATTTTGCAGCCATTGGAAACAACTGATGCCATTTACCATTGACAGTTTACACATTTCTAACTAAACAACTCCTTGAAAAAGGCCTCAGAGTTAGGCTTCCTGCCCAAAACATCAGTCAAGTTGTCCATAGAGTCATATCCACCACCTCTAGTCAAAATTATATCTCTGTACTTTAATCCACTCTCAACATTCATAGGGTCTTCCTTGAACAAAGTGTAGAACATGTCAGTTGCATAGACTAGAGAATACAAGTATCCGTAGTATGAGCTCTCGTATCCACCAGCAATATGCCCAAAAGAAGCATACCCGTTGGTTGGCACTCCTTCATCGGAGTTCAATGTGATCTCGGTGCGCACCTGGTTCCACAACTTGGACATATCAAAGTTGTCGATTTCCTTCTGCGTCGATTGAGTATGGCACTTCATGTCGAACAATCCAAAACTCAATTGACGCAAGTTGAACAAGGCTCCGTTGACGTTCTTGGAAACAACCAACTGCTCGATCAACTCGTCACTAATTGGCTCGCCTGTCTTGTAGTGCTTAGACAACTTTTTCAATTCGCGAGGTGACCATGTCCAGTACTCCAACATTTGCGAAGGAGCCTCGACAAAGTCTCTCTCGACAGAAGTGTGCAACAGGGCAAGCTTTGTCTGAGCCAAAAGAGAGTGCACTCCGTGGCCCAACTCGTGGAAAAAGGTCACCACTTCGCTGTGGTTCAAGAGCGAGGGCTTGTCAGCAGTCGGCTTGGTGAAGTTGCAGACCAACATCGTGATAGCATGTTGACGTGTACCATCTTCTTTCACATACCCTGGTCCGTTGCCAAAGTTTGCTGCATGCCCGTACTTGCCCAATCTCGGTGCCATGTCTAAGTAGATGTACCCCATGAATTGCACATTCTTGATATCACCCTGGGCGATATTCTGCAACACACCATACACCTTGACATCGGGGTGCCAGACAGTCTCTTCATTGGTCTCCACTTCAACAAACTTGATGTCAAACAAGGTCTCGTACACCTCAAACATACCTTTCGTGGTCGACTCCAATGGGAAGTATTCAGAAATGACCTGGTTGTCGACCTGGTACTTCTTTGTGAGGAGCTTGTCGTTGTAGTAGTTGTAGTCCCAGAAGAAGAGTTCAGATTGCTCTGGTAGTCCGCGTTCGCGCAAGTCTTCATTCTTGAATGCAATCAACTCGTCCATCTGCTTACGACCTAAAGGTGCAAACTTCTCTTGCAAGTCGTCCAAAAACTTCATCACATTTTCTTGGTTCTTTGCCATACGGTCTTCCAAGACGTAGTCTGAGAAACTGTTGTATCCTAAAGTTTTTGCCAAGTTGAATCTGAGCTTGATAAGTTTGCTCAAGATTTCAGCATTTTCACTGATGTTGTTTTCTCTAGCGACAAATGCCTTCTTTCTGGTGGCTTGATTGTGGGCATGTTTTTGAAGTGGAACGTAATCTGGGTACTTGAAAGTGACTTTCAATTTTCCATCCACTTCTGGGAACAGCTCAATGAGATCAGCAGGCATACCGTCCAATTCTTCTTTGGTAAAGAGTAAGAACGCAGCATCCTCATTGAGGTTTTTTGAGAATTGGGACTGCAAAGTGCTAATTTCAAGCTTGATTTCCTTGATTTTATTTCTGGCCGATTCCTCCAATGCCAACCCGTTTCTCTTGAAACTCTTGACTCTCTTATCCAACACCTTTACAGTTTCATGGTGAACACCTTCCTTACCTTGAATTGACTCGTTCAATTGGTTCCAAACATTGTAAAGGTCAACCCTTAAGTTCTGTTCAATGGTGAACTCGCTGTCATCATCACTGGCCTTGGTCGATGCTTCTCTAACATCTTTATCTGGAGAAACGTACTGATAAAACGCAAGTTGATTCGACCTAAATGCGTTCTCGTTGTAAAACTTCTCATTGAGGTCGAAAGTATTCTCAAGTGTTGGCTCTTTAATAGCTGCAATGGTGTCTCTCAACTTAAGTTCTGCTGCAAGTAACTCCTTCATACCCTCCGCAATACTACCAGGAGTATCGACCCACTTGGGTAACTCAATCTTAGAAAGAATGCTCTGGTAATCAATCGTCATTTTGAAGATGTCCAACTTCAACTCAATAGGATTTCACCCTCTTTTATATCTCCAACTTTCGATTTCTGCCATATGCTCAAAAGGCAAATACCCCATAAATCCCAATCGGGACACGGTCTAATGGTATTTTTTTTTGGCGACTGATTTTTAACAGCAAAGAGAAACAAGGGATAAGAGATGTCGAAGACTGACAGTGATTTAGTATTGGATTTCATCAATTCATTGCCTGATTCGAAGCCTAGCACGCCTGCTCCCAAGGACGGTAGTTCTGTTGACGGTGGGAAAGCAGCTGGTGCTGGTGCTGGGGGCGCTGGAGGGGCGTCATCCACGCCAGGAAATGGAACCAGTGGCACGGCATCAGGCACAAAGGGCGAGGATATCTTGGAGTTCTTGGATGAGATTGCTCTGCATGAGAAGAAGTCTGATAGTCAGGGTCAACTGAAGGCCAAGTTTGCTCCAAAGAAGGGTGCGCAGACTGAAACTGAGAAGCCCTCGGAGAAGGAACCAGAACCAAAACCAAAGGATGACGAAATTGAAATTGACATTGATCCTATTGGAACAATCTCCAACTGGTGGTCATCCGAAGGCTCTTCAAAGGTGTCCTCGCTCTGGGGTACGATCACGTCCAACGCACAAACATTGGGAGAAACAACATACCAATTGGCTTCACAAACAAGCAACCAAATCAACCAACAACGCCACAAGTTGTTGGAAGGAGACAATGAGCAACATATCCAAAACATCTCGACCAGACTCAACTCGATATTGCTCACGATGTCAAACCAGATCCAACAGGGTTTAATCAGTAAAGACGACGAACTCTTGAACGTACTCATTGTGTACGACATGAAAGAATTGAACTACTTGGACCAATTGGTGTACTTCAACTTCAACAAGGTGATGAGCCAGGTGGAGGGCGGAATCAGTGTCAACGTCAACAACTTTAACAACCACCATTATGAAGAACACGTCCAAAACGTCAACTTGAACATGTTTTATGGTAAGGTGATTGACGGAGAGAAGTTGTGTTTTGCCAACTTGGAATCGTCCATCAAGGACTACCAGAAGATTGAAGAGTCACAGAAGGAAAAGCCAGAAAAGGACGAACATAGCGAAGCCATTGACGAGATCAACAAGTCCAACATATTTATTTCTATCCAACCTATAACTACCAAGTTGGAGACCTCCGAGGAGAAGGAGTCCGATGACCTGGCCATCTTGATCGACACCAACAATGCCGAATCATTTTCATTCACAATCATGCTCAAGGACATCACCAACGACATAACGATCATCACCAAGACGCAAGCGTTCCCATTGAAATGGGCCAAGTGGTTAAGTGGTGAGGGATTGAACAAGGAAGAGATTGAAGAAAAGCCTGAGGAAGACCTGATCAACCCTGGCGAATGGGTCAAGGGTTGGATTAGAGATGGCTTGGACTTGAGTTTTGGAGTTGTGGCACAACAGTATGTGATCAAGAGAATGGGTTTGTAGAGATAGATATGCTAATTCATGTGATTTTGTGAGAAATCCAGTTGTTTGAAGGAACGGGCGAAGCGAGTGAGTGAGTAAATGATCATCTAGTTAATGAGTAGTGAGTGAGTAAATGATCATCTAGTTAATGAGTAAGTGAGTGAGTTATCTAGTTAAAGAGTCAGAGAGCAACCCAGTAGGTGAGTAAACGAGTTTGTGAGTTATCGAGTTAACGGGTAATTATCCAGAACTATTACACTTACTATTTATGAGTAAAAAAATGCCCCCTGCCAGAATTGAACTAGCGACCTTTGCATTACAAGTGCAACGCTCTACCACTAAGCTAAAGGGGCATCTTAGGAAAAAAACTCATAATTTAACTATACGAGGATGCGAAGATTTCATTACCAATATTTTGCTGCAATTCACCTCTTCCGTCTTGTTTCAAATCTCCGAAGAAAAATCTTGCAACCTACAATGGTGTCTATCGGTGCTTACTCTCACAAGAGGAGTAGCACATGTGCATTATATTGAAAGCAAAACTCATTCATCTAAGCATTATTTTGTATCTAAAAGATACCCCATTTCTGGCAAGTTTGGAAGAGCCACATGAAAGCCTTTGAAGGCATAGCAGTGTATCTTTCCTCTTCATCTACTCTAGAGTTAAACACCAACTCTTCGTCAAACACCTTCTTAGAGCCCAAGTTCAGGAGCGATGCAAACAAGCTTCCGGAAATGGATTGCTTGTAGGTCAATTCGACCTTCTTGTCTAACAAGTGAGTTGATTCCTTAGTGTTGTCCTCTCTCTTTTGTTTCCTTTCCACCATCACGTCTGGCAGGTCACTAATAAGACCGTATTCGCGCAACTTGTAGTACTGGCCGACTCTGGTCAAGTAGTCGTATTGACCGCAGGTGTTGACGGTCCACAGGAACAAAGACATGTCTTTTTCTTTTAAAAGAGGCATGAATTCGAGCAAGAAGCCAGGCGTCCACATGGTCAAGTACAACAACGACACACCGGTCACCTTATGCTTGAACTCAATCTTGTCCTTATCCAGGAGACGGGCCTTTAAGTCGTTCAAGTAGTTGTCTAGGTACAGGTTGTAGTTGAGGTAATGGATCGAGTCTTTCCAGTTGGTACTAATATTTATCACGTCAAACTGGTTGTATCCTTGAGGGTTGTATTCACCGTCGAAAATGTTCTTGAAGTATTCTTCTTGGTTCAAGTATTTGATCACCTTGAGGTCCCAGATACCCAATTGCAAGCGGTGGTACCACCAAGAAATGTCATTTTTGACCTTGAGCACGTCCTTGACGAGGAACTTGACCACCTTGGAAGGGTTAGGACGTTTTATGTCCAACATCAACTTCAAGTCATCGCGGTCTTTCGCGTATTTGACGTACCATTGCAAAACCTCTTCAAAAGTGTGGAGAGGCTCGCCGGTTTGTTGCTCCTTCAAGTGTTCCAAAGTGCCATGGTAGTTGGTGTCCATAATCTTGTAGTCAGTAGGCTTTCCCTCCTGATCCACAAAGATTCTAGCAGTTGAATTGTCATGAGAAATGACAACCACGTTGTCTTTCAGGACCCAAAGGTCAGTCTCGATAATGGTTGCACCAGCCTCAAAACATTTTATAAAACCATAGATGGTATTCTCAGCATAACGGCCCTTGAACCCCCTGTGGCCAGCGATGATTGGAGACTCCATTTTCGTATGAATGCCGTAGAATTGCAGACAACCATCACCGTTTTATACAATTTGCGGAGGGAATTATAAAAGAAACATCTCAATTTTTCAGCCATTTTTCTTTTTCTTATTTAGGCAGGCACACAGGGCAGCACAAAGAACACATGGGACTCGACACAGTTGACGTAGGCGTGGTGTGAAGGCGGATGAAGGTGGCATTGTTGGTTCTGTGGGTTGTTGGTTTTGTTGTGGTCTTGCGATGGGGTCTGGTAGTGTGTGCTGGGGGATTGTGTGTGACCGGTGTACTCGTCTACCCCACAATATTGAGTTAAGGCGTACGTTGTGAATGATCTGTGGCTCGACAAGCCAATTTCAACGTATGAACGGGCTAAAAGGAGAATGATGTTGCACAACGTGGGCTGGCTGAAGCAGGTTCTATACTGTTCTACAAACGTGGTGTGAAGCCCGTTGACAGGTGTACCTGTCGATATTGTGAAGGTTAGTCTGTACCTTGATAGCTCTGGTGCTTCCACTAAAAAGGGGTAGAGGGGGATGTCATTGAGAATATTTAGTGAACACTTGCCACTACCGGCTCGCTTTACTTTTTGTATGGCTGCAAGTAACTGGGCTCGGATATGGTGAGATTTTTTACGTCCGTGAATCCTGCGATGAGCTATAATTAGTGGTGGTATTTGTATACTTTGAACTGGAACACTGGTGAGGGTGTAGAGTGTGTTACCGTGTGCGCTCAAACGAGCCATCGAAGGGAATATAGGGAGATGCAGTGAAAACTTGACTCTCAAAGATCGACTTGACACTTGAATGCAGCATTTGTTAATTGCGACTTAATTTTTTTGTGGTTGCAAAATTTTAGAATGCACTGGTGAGAGTTTGAGAGTTTGCAGAAAGTATTGTGCTGCTCGATTGTTCAGAAGAAATTATTGAGATGAGTGATGTTAGGGGACCTTGTGTGTGATATTTGCACAAAACAACGATGGGATGCCGGTTCCATCAAGTGGTAGCCATTTTAGTATCTCACAAATCAAGTCATCTCATCTCTCTATTTCCACGTTGTTTTATTCTCATAAATTTTCGCTTGGGTCTCATTAAGAGTCAGTCAGGTTTTCTTCCGCTTGATCCAGACTAAGCCTAAACAGCACGACGGAACGGTTCGCAGACCACACGTGCTATCCGTGTTGTAAGTGTAATACTGCTGTGGCGGTGTGCAGTGCTACGTAAACTACTAACTTCTGACATCAGCCCACGTCATAGTACTCCATTGAATGCCATAACCAGGGTGAAAATTTGAGGTTGTGGAATACTTCCAAAAACCTTGATTCTCAGCCCAGAAGGGTTCAAGGGTGGTTGGCTCAAGTGCTGGACCCCCATTACATCCCTGTTTAAAATATAATTACTTCTGAGATTTTAGGATAGAGTAAGGTGTGGAGTAGACTCGCCTTCCCAGCACTGGTTCTTTTGCAGACCTGAAGTCGTAACAGTCTTCTCTCCCTGATATTCATGTTACTCATCAACATAATTTCTCTTGCTGAAATATCTGATGCCCATAAAAACAACAACTCCAACAGCACAGTATATTCTTCACACCTATGAAACGCAGTCGTCTCCTTTAAAAGAAAAATCAGAAAACCAACAACTCTGCACGTCGTATGCCATCTCTTTCACCTTCTGTCTCGCTTGCAATTGCTCATACAAAAACTCCAAAAGCACTTGCTAGACTTCTCCTCCCAAGCCATCCACCCAAAAACTCAACGAAACTAAAATAAACCTCATCCACCACGCCTTAGGCACCCAAGTTCTCCCGAGAAACAAATGCCACAAGGTCCTCGTCATATAGAAGCCTATTTTCTTTGTGACTCTCAACATCTTTATTTGCGTTCAACATTACCAATTACCATCCAAAGAGCAGCGTACGTAGAGAGCAACATACAACGCAGAGTGCTGTAATATAGTAATACCACGTTACAGCAACAACAGCACTCTCAAACAGTCTCACCACGTGTGGACCTACGGTCAACTCTCATGCGCTGACTTCCCAATCAGGATGAGTCTTCTAAGACTCTCGGAGTTGGCAGAAAAATATCTCTTTATCTCTCCGAGACTTTCCATACGTGAATCACGTTGTTTCATGTCCAAAGAATAGTACGAGGTACTATCCTTGGGCTCGCCAACTCCTGAGTTTTGAACTTAGCACTCTAAACGTTCACCAACTTCCTACACTCGTTCTCTCATTAATATATTAATTACGTAGTATCACTACCCTCATCATCTATAAATTCCCAGATGAGGCCCAAACCCAAATTATATCCTTTTAAAACAAATCAGCAAACTCTGCGACGTTAGGGTGCACCACGTTCGTGTACTTGTACAAGTTCTTGGTGGACTCTGCAGCTGCAGTAGCTGCAGCAGCAGCTACGAGCCCAATGTCGACGTTTGCTTCAAGCTTATGGCCCTGTTTCCTTGGACCGACAATGATGTGGTCATCGCTGATGTTGCGAATGTTTCCGTTCGACGAGTGCTGGATGCCGCAGCTCAAGTAGTTGGCCATGATCCTGTCAAAGGTGGCCTCGTCGTTGGCAACCAACTTGTTTGAGTAGTCGATGATGATTGTTCCTGTAGCCAGCTTCTCCTTGCAGATCTTGGCAAAGTCTTCTGCAGACAAGTGTGTGTATCTGTCGACATGTCCGTCCTTGAACAATTTGGCGGTGATCAGCCTGTTGTCTGGGTGGATGTCCAAGCACTCATCCACTATGAACTGGTAGTCGTCAAACGACAACTGCTCGGCAGTCTTGACGTCGATGTTGAATTTCGTAGTGAGCGATGCTCCAGTTCCCGTGAACTTGTTGGCGGTGCATGGCAAGCTTGCGTAGTTGTTCAACTTGCTGAGTAACTGCGACGATGCTTTACTCGTAGGGTTGTGGTAGATAGTGATGCGCGACGAGGGCACGGCAGCCATGGTCGCTGCTCTGGTAGACGTAGCCTGTGTGGCCCATTGGCCTGAACGGAAGATTTGCTTGAACATTGCCTGTGGTACTTGCCAATCCTAATCACACCACAGGGACCAGCCCGGTATTTATATCTGTGCAAAATGATAAGCGTTTCTTTTACCTTTTTGTGTCTCATCAAAGGAGGGGATTGGGAAAGAGGAGATTTTCTCAACAAATACTCCGGTACGACGTCCAGTAGGGGTTCGCGTACTCGTGGCATGAAGTGCTTCGAGTGTGATTGAATTGGGTGCTTTTAGTAGCTCGAGCATATGGATCTGAAGTGTGCCATCTCTTATATTCTGGCCAGGCAGGCCGAACGCCCGGTGTGGCCTGTCTAGACCAGACCTGTGGCACCGGAAAATCTAAACGAGTCAAATTGGTAGCCTTGTCAAAAATCAACGTGTTGGAATCGCCTGTTCCGTTTTGGGACACACAGGAGGTTATTTTAGGGACATTCAGCCTGCGTTCTAGGCTGTCAGAATGGGTGGCGCAGAGGCCCAAATTTTTCGTGTAGGGAGGGGATCGAGATCATGGGAGGAGTAGTGGAAGCTGGTAGAAGGAGGAGTATGAAAGTGGTGTGAGAGACGAGTGGCGGCGTATGGGCTGAGTGTGACGTGTGGGCTGAGTGTGAGACGAGAGTGATTGGAGAAGAAGAGTAGACTGTAAATGGTGTTGAATAGTTGAATACAACATGGCATAGATAGGTATGAAAAGATAAACTCATCGCGTCCATTTTGGGCACGAGCGTTGGATTTCGCTCAACCAGAAAAGTGTACCGAAAGAAGCCCAGAGATCCCGAGATGCCAATGAACTGAACCCAGAACTTGAACTTGAACTTGAACGTGACATGTCAACTATGGACACATGTTCAACATCAAGGTGGAGTAGTTAGCATACTGTATAGTGAAAGAGGAGTAATTTCTGTTTTCATAATCACTGGAACAAGTAACTCACGTTCCAACAATAGTTTGGTAGTCTATACGAGAGAGTTGGAGAAGCTGGTGTGAGGAATAGGAGAAGCAAACTTCCCGTAGCCTTGCAAGTTTGGCAGGTTGGAGTTATTGTGGCTAGTCTGCTCCCCTCTTTTCTGTTCTCCTCTTTTGATCGTCTCTGTAGTTGCTTGTAAATAATGGAAGGGCCAGCAAAGGTTGGATTTTGTTGAAAAATGAAGGTGTAGGTGAGGTGGATGGGATAGTGTGTTGAGGTATACTGTTGGATGCTGTTGTTTCTGTTGTTTCTATTGATTTGCTGTTGGTGACTCACTACGAATAGTATGAGTAATGGTACCTTTGTGAAGGAGGATAGATAAGATCGTCAAATTGATAAGTGCTCATGATATCTACGTTTGGAGTGACTTTAGAGATGCGTGGTGATCAATGATACTGGGTGGGTGTGGGAAGCAATTTGAGTTTGCTATTGCAACTCAGTGGGCCAGTGAACTAAGTCAACGCTTTTCTGAATTTTTGGGTGCAAAATGTTCTGATAACAGTTGCAGTGAAGTACTGAGTATTGAATATCTTTGCAGGGTGGGACCAGACGGTCGATCTAGATCATAAAATAAGACATCTACTAGTACTCGAAAACCACATGAAAATCAAAGAATAAGGAGGAACATACGAGCCATGCTCCTAAAACCCAGTCTACACTATTCACGGAAAACTACCTTACCTTCCCATAAGATTAAGCCTACAAACTCAACACATTCTCTGCCATCAATTCTAATCCCTCAAAGTTCCTAATCAAAAGACCAACGGATATCCCTGTAACTTAAGCCTTTCATTCACATTCATATTCAAATAGCAACCATCCCTACAGAATCATAGCAACTACCCCTACATCAAATCAGGGTTCAAAGGATCAAACTCTCCCTGATAAACTCCATTTCTGCATTCGCTGCACCAACGATATCTTATCGCCCCTGCCTCAAGATAAGGTTTTTAGATAAACGTGTTGCAACCGGCACTTCCTTTTTGATACAATGATCTTGATTTATTGTCTTGTATAGTACTCCCCTCATCTATAAACGATACTGTATCGACTCCCCTCAGTGTATAGAACTAAGTAACCTCCGACTCCCCTCAGGCATTCTCCTCAACCTATTCTCCTCTTCTTTTCTCCTCATGGTTAAGAAGACCACTTTCACCAATTTAGTGAAGATTACCATTTAGTGAAGATCATAAGTCCAGTTTTGAAGAAAATGAAGACTAATAAAGATTAATGGAGCTCAGTGGCATGCTTTAACAAAGGCATGTTCCTTCTAAACTCTTCCACCTTCTCAATGTCCAAGTCAATCACCCCCAATTCAAGATAATCACCCTCGTCGTCCGTTTCCAACTCATCGCTGTACTTTTTCAAGCGTAACACTACATCTCCCCAGGGAGCCACGACAATCGACTCCCCATAGCTGATTCTCTTCTTAGTTGGGTCCACCACACCCAATTGGTGCTCCCCGCATTGGGCAGCCATCACAATGTAGCTCTGGGTGTCGATAGCCCTTGCGCGCGCAAGCAATTCCCAGTGCGCCTCGCCAGTTTTCACTGTGAACGCACTGGGGTACGTGATGACGTTGGCTCCCAATTCACGCAATTTCAACCCTTGCTCTGGGAACCGGATGTCGTAGCAGATGGCAAAGCCCACTTTGAACGGGCCAAAATCAATGGGTGGTTGGATAGTGGTCGGGCCAGCCTCGACCGAGTTGGACTCCCTCAAAATAGGCCCGTTGGGAACGTCAACGTCAAACAAGTGGATCTTAGCGTATTCGTAAGTCACCTTTCCCTGCGGATCAAGCAACACTTGGCAGTTTTTCACCTTGGTTCCATTGTCGTTGGGCGTGTGGATGCCAACAGCAACGTACAATGAGCTCTTCAACTTTTGGAGGTGCTGCGACACAATTGAAACAAACTCGGTGTGCGTGCTCTTGGACAATTGGATCAGTGTAGCTGCGTCCTTGGCCAAGTAGTCTGTAGCTTCTGGGAGAAAGAGCACCTGTGCTTCTTGTTCAATCGCACGCACAATAAGCTTGTTGACAACCGATGCGTTTTGCCGGAGACTGGCACTGGAACAGAGCTGTCCGACTGCGATCCTAAGACTCATGGTGTATTGATTACAAAAAAAATGTTTGATCAATTTACGACAATGCCACAACTAAATGTGGATGCATGCACTCATCCAACTGGCGATGACAGCATAACGTAGTGCTACGTACTACACTAGCACAATACACAAGAGAAGAATAAGCTGGCACAAACTGTTCGGGAAAAAAAATTACTCATCTTCCCCACACTATTGAGTCACCGTGTACAATATCACATCAATTGTCTTGAGTCATTTATTCGTTAATCATATATACATTTTAGCTTAAGCCTTACTCACTGGACCAGCAGTGTGAATCTCCTCACTGGAGTGGATGATTGGTTCAAAGACCTCTTCCAGCAGAGCAGTGGTCAGCGCACCTCCGGTCATAATGTCATCGTTGGCAACCAAGTTAGCGTCACCAATGTTGTTGAAGTTGATACAACGCTGCCTCGACGAAAAGTGTCTAGGCAAGGACGACTTGAATGTTTGGTTGGCCGGGATCCAACAGCGGGAAGCAGTCTTAAAGGTAGATATGTTGATAATCTTCATAGTATATTTATATGCGTAAGTGTATTGCTTAGTGAATGGGAGCAAATGAAAAGTGAAAAGTAGTGATGAGGAAAGACAAGGAAAACTTTCTCGCTTTATATATTTCTAATCCAGCCCTGCACCGGTCTGGGGAAAATTGAGTCATTAGGGATCAACGGAGCTCTAAATTATTGTGCTCATCCTTTGGGGCCTGACGTCAGCCCCCTGTTTGCCTCGGTAGTGTGAAAATTTGAAATTTTTAGACAGTTTGCAGGGAAGAATGAGCAACTCCCTTGAACCGCAAAGTGACTAACATTGTAGACAGCAAGTTTCACTTTGCGACCTATCGGCCAAAAGGTGGAAGCCCAAATCGACCAATCGGATCGCCGCCAGACTGATCGGATACTTGGGTAAATCGCCCCAGTAACGTTCGTTTGAACGAAGAATGGGGCTATATGTGCTCTCACGTGGCCTGTTGTGTCTCGTGGGTGCTCCCTCTATGCGCCATCCGGAGAACCCTCGCAAGTCTCTCGCCACTCTGTTGTCAAACGACGCTTAACTCCTCCAGAATCCATTCGTCCTACTCCACTCTGATTGTTTTTTTCCACGTGCAAAAATCCTGGGGAATTGACTCCCAAAACATTAATTCTGGGGTACTCTCTCTATTATCAGTCAAAGAAGTCCTTCAGTATGCCCGGTTGGGAATTAACACCAGCCCTTAGAAGTCAGATCTTGCGGTATGCTCTGTTCAAGCAGACTTCCATATCGTTACGGCTGATGGTCCAGTTCGGCCCCAACCCGAGTCCTGGATCCATCTTTTTAGCCCTGCAGTTTATTGTCGAAGAGTTGCCGATAAGGCTTGCCTTGAAGGTAAAGTCCTTGGAGGCCGCCCCCTTGGGGTTGTGCGATATGCCCCTGACTAAGATAGTGCGCGACTGGTATGCGCAGAGCTTCCAGGAGCTCACAGAATTGCGCAAACCAGAGATCTCAGACAACTTGCGAAAGTTGCTCCAAAGCAACGGTAAGACAGAAGCCAGCAATCCAAAGCCCAGTGAGAATGTCGCCAAGATCGAATCAAACAGCTCGGCGGTCAATAACTTGTTTTCCGACGACGGAATCGTCGTAAGACACCACCACCATTCTTCCTCTCAACCAGAGAACCCAACCCCAACTGAAGAGTCCCCCACGTTTGGGAAATTCTACTATACGCCGTGCCTGACCAACATCGTGTGGCCCAAAGAAGTGTACGACTACAACAAGGAGGTGTGTGAAGCGTTGACGAAGATAAAAAAGCGGCACGACGCAACTGTCGCAACTATGGCCCAGGGAGTCCAGGAATGGAAGTCTACAACAAAGACCTACTTTGTCAACTCCCAGATCCAGACGTTCTTAGACAGGTTCTACATGTCTCGCATCGGAATACGCATGTTGATTGGACAACAGGTGGCACTCAACATGGCACAGGCATCGCCTACAAAACAGAGACTCAACAGCATCTTGCGGGGGTCTAATGGCACTCCTAGCTCTAACAGAAGCAATTACGTCGGGGTGATCTGCACAGACTGCAGCGTTGGCGAAATCGCCCAGGACGCCATCGAAACAGCAAAGTACATCTGCGAAGAATACTACGGGTTGTTTGAAGCACCTGAAATTCAATTGATCGCCCCGCTCAACGAAATCAACTTCATGTACGTGCCAGGCCACTTGATCCACATGCTTTTCGAGACCTTGAAGAACTCGTTGCGCGCCACTATCGAGTTCCACTTGCCCAAACTCAAGCAAGAGTTGATGGACAAGGACCCCAACCTCAAAGAACAAGACATCGATATCAACGACTTGAAATTCCCTCCTATCAAAGTGATAATCTCTGAGGGAACAGAGGACATTGCAATCAAGATCAGCGACGAAGGTGGAGGAATCCCACGGAGTGAGGTTCCTCTCATCTGGACCTACTTATACACTACTGTAAGCGAAACCCCTGTCTTGGACGCTGATCAGAACCACTCCTTTAGAGCACCAATGGCTGGATTTGGGTACGGGTTGCCAATCCTGAGGCTCTATGCACAGTACTTTGGTGGTGATCTCAAGTTGATTTCCATGGAGGGTTATGGAACGGACGTTTACTTGCACTTGAACAGATTGAGCAGTTCCCTGGAGCCATTGCCATAGATACCTTTGCGAGTCAAAATTAGGTTGTTTGTATTACTGTAAAAGCCTTGGAGTATAGAGTTGAGAATACTGTAGAGTAACTTAGGTAAAGTTTGGACTTCTTCAAAAGATCTGATCAAATGGATGCGTTGAAATTGTAAAATTCTGAAGGTATACTGGATTGAACTGAGAGGCAGTTTCTAGTGTAAACAGACAGAATGGTCACTGCTTGTCATGGCCATGTCGGCATTTTTGAACCGAGACTTGAACCACGGTTGAACCCTGAGGCGTCTGCAAAAAAAAATTATGGTCATTGCTCATCAAATTCCACGGTTATGCCAGGACACTTATCTCGCTCGGACTCCGCTGACTCATGTTCTTGCTGCCGCTGAACACAGTGGTGATGACTCTCATCCCACACCCATATCCAACTTACCGACGATGAGCCCGCTCACAGGAGAGCAATCTTCTTTCAGAGAAATTAAAAAAATGGCTGCAAATTTCCAGATTATGTAAAATTGCATTGAAATATGCACTGAAGAGTTGGTATATAGTCCTCAGGTATCTGGGGTAGTAAAATCCTATAATAACCGTAAATCCAATGGCACGCCAAGACCGTTCTGTTTCCATCAAGGTGAATTAAAAAGCAGTGAGCTCTGTTTCTATCAAAATGACTTAATAAGGAATGAAGATATTGACATTCATAGCCAACGATAATGAATCACTACCATCAATACATGGAGCAATCCACAGCCTCTGCTTGAAGCGACCCTCAAAACGCCTACGTATACAACTTCCATCTCCAAATCTAAAATGGTTTGAAGCAGTGAACCTTTGAAAAGATCTGCTCAACATCTGTACTATACATCCTCGCTTCCAAATTTGCACCCATTGATAGCAATGACACAACATAAAGTCCCATGTTGACCTCAACCCCTACTCTCACCACTCTGTACCAGCGCTCATCCCTCCACCCCCACCCCCCACACCCATCTCTTCTCATCTCAATTACTACATTCATCAGTCATCTCCCCACCTCTACCGAGGGTGCACATGCAAAATCTTCTTGCCCCGCATCACGTGATCCACAAATTAAAGTCGACCACCACCAAAATTCACATTTTTTTTAAACTACTTTGTCAGAGTAATGTCAGTTCCCAGAACCAAACCTTGGGAAGTTTCGTCGGGCACTTCTTCAGCAACAGCAGGCGGTTCTATGTCAGCGCAACAGTCGACTTCTTTGGGTGCTTCTGTCACCGGGGAGGCGTCCGGTATGGGTGCAGCAACTGCAGGCACAGCAGCCATCCCCGAACGCCCCAACTCTTTCACGGCTGATCTTAATAACATGGCCACTTCGAGCCCATATGGCACCAGCGCATACGGTACCACTTCTTCGCGATACGGCATGGGTGGTATGGGTTCCTCTTATGGCACAGGGTATGGCTCCCTGATGTACGGCGGTGGTTTTGGCTCGGGATACGGGTCCAGCTACGGGTCAGGATACGGTGGATACGGCTCCCTGATGTACGGGGGCATGGGAGGATATGGATCCCTGATGTACGGGGGTATGGGGGGCATGGGAGGATATGGCATGGGAGGATATGGTAACCAGCCCGGAATGATGGGCCCTGGAGGCCTTGGAGAAGGCACACAGGCTACGTTCCAACTCATCGAGTCGATCATAGGGGCTGTGGGAGGATTTGCACAGATGTTGGAAGCAACGTACATGGCCACACACTCGTCATTCTTCACCATGGTGTCGCTTGCAGAACAGTTTGGCAACTTGAAAAATGCCTTGGGTTCGCTCTTGGGCATCTTTGCATTGATTAAATTCGTAAAGAAGATATTCTACAAAATCACAGGTCAGACTTACAACCACGGTTTGAACGTCAAGGAGTTTGCCAAGTTCGAAAAGACCCAAAAAACACTCGAAGAAAACCTCAAGAGACAACAGGCTGGAACTAGAAGACCAAGAATTTCCTTGAAGCCTCTCTTACTCTTCCTCGCCGCCCTGATCGGGTTCCCATACTTGTTGAGCAAGGCCATCCAAAAACTCAATCAACAAAATCAAAGAAGACAACAGGAGTTGATGGGTGCCAACGGCGCCGTAGGAGCTCCAGTGTCTGGAGGGATCGACCCTGCTAACCTCCAGTTTGCAAAGGCACTCTACGAATTCAACCCAGAGAACCCAACCATGGAGATTGAGTTGAAAGCAGGCGAGTTGGTGGCCATCTTATCGAAGTTGGACCCAATGGGTAATGAAAGCAAGTGGTGGAAAGTAAGACTGAAACTGGGGAAAGTGGGCTACGTCCCTTCGAACTTTTTGCAGGTGATCGAAAGAAGAATAGAAAACAAACCTATACTACCAGCTGCGGCAATGCCTGGTGCAGTGCCTAAAGAAGACGCCAAAATCAGTGTCGGCGATTTTGAAAAATTCCAGGGATGAACAAGACATTAAACATAAGTGAGAAGAGAACAAGCCGGCGAGCTTAAAATAAGAATATCCGTGGATTATTCCTGAGTACGGCACAGGACTTTAAGAATACTCGAGAAGCAATATACTCTGGTCCACAAAACTCACAAAGAATTTGGGTTGGATTGCACTGAATGAATTGAGATTTATGTGTGCACCAGTCAATTATCTAGTAATCATTATATGCAAAGAATTATCAATTCTACATACAATGTACATATTCATATCTAATAATCTCATTCGGCACATACATTAAGTAATGGTGTAGCGAACCGACAGTAATCATAGAACATAACGACTCTTCAGACGTCACTGACGCTATGTATGTATAATTTATCATAGACTTAAAGTCCCAACCAGTATTCTGACTTCTCAATAGCAAATGAACCTTTCAATGGAGCATAGTTCAGTGCGTTTCCAACATGAACAGTGTACGTACCCTTTTCAGAAGCCCACTTGTTCTTGTAAGATTCCCAGAATGAAGTAGCTTCTCTGACAGACACCTCCAACTTTACAACCTTTGTCTCGCCAACCTTCAAGTGAACCTTGCTAAATTCCTTCAACTCTTTGATAGGTCTGAGAACGCTTGGAGAATCCTGAGAAACATACAATTGAACTGTTTCTGCACCATCTACTGTACCTGAGTTGGTTACGTTGACGCTTGCAACCACCCTTTCGTCTTCAAGTACCACAGTCAAGTCGGTGATATCAAAGGTGGTGTAAGATAATCCATACCCAAACGAATATAAAACATCATTATCAAGTTTCTCAAAGAATCTGTATCCAACAAATACATCTTCACCGTACAAAACTCTACCGTTGGTCAGAGCATAGTTGAGGAAGGCAGGAGTGTCTTGGATTCTCTTTGGGAAGGTCATAGACAATTTACCACTTGGGTTGACATCTCCAAACAAAACATCAGCAATGGCGTTTCCAAGTTCATTTCCACCATACCATGCGTGTACAATAGCTGGGACCTTGTCAACAATTCTAGTCAAAGTGACAGGTGATCCAGATTGGTTCACAACAACAACATTGGGGTTCGCCTTCGCAACTTCTTCAATCAACTCGTAGGTATGCCCAGGAATATCCATATCCGGTCTATCAAAACCTTCAGATTCCCATTGCTTCGAGAGTCCAACTACCAAAATAACCTTATCGACATTCTTAGCCAACTCGACGGCCTTAGCGATTTCAGCTTCAGGTGTGGATTTGAGGGAGAAGCCAAAGTAAACACCGCCCTTTTCTGTCGAGCCTTCGTTCAACTTGGAAGTAGGACCCGATCCAAACTCAACTCTAACTTTGTAAGTTTCTCCAGCAGTTAACGTGATGTATCCTTTTTCTTCACGCGTTCCCAAACTCATGAAGAAAGCGTCTCCCTTGATCTGCTTGGTTTTGTTGTCAATCAACAACTCATCATTCACAAACAATTGTGCAGTTCCCATAGTGGCCAATCCAAATTCCAATGTACTGGTTTCTTCTGGAGTGTAGGTTGCCTCAAAGTCTGCGTAGAAGTAGATTTCATTGCTGGGTAACGAAGGATGCTTGTAATCAAACAAGTGTAAACGGGTAGAGTTCAATGGTCGGGTGTCAAACAACTCACGGTCTTCTGATCCAGGAGGTTTTCTGTAAAATTTGGCAGTAATTCCTTGGTTACCTTCTTCGTCGACAAGGAGTGTGGCAATGTCAGTCGCAGTCTTCTCCAAGAAAGTACCTAATGTATACTCCAAAGAGATAGTGTCACCACCCTCTTTCAATTTAGCAGCAATTCCTTCGAATGGGGTGACAACATACGCAGCGTTCAACGAGGCAGAACCACCACCAGAATCTTGCGAAGACTTTGCGTTTGGGCCAATGACTGCAATCTTGGTAGTTCCCGGAGATGCGTTCTTGGAGAGGGGCAAGAAGTTATCATTTTTCAACAAGACAATGGACTCGCCTCCAATCTTCCTCAATAAGCGAGAGGCTTCAGGGGTGTTGTTTGGGAGTTCCTCGGAATCAGTCGGAATACCTATTTCAAGTGCTTCGTTTATGAAGTTGAGAAGGCGACGAGTGTTTTGATCGATAACGTCTTGATGGATCTCACCACTGAACACCTTGTGAATAGTTTCACGGAGAGTTCTGTTTCTGGTCGGACCTGGCATTTCCAAGTTAAGTCCAGCATCTAAAGCGGCCTTGGTTGAATAAGTCCCATACCAATCGGACATAATCAAACCATCCCAGCCCCATTCCTTGCGCAAAACGTCTTGCAACAATTTTTTGGATTGCGAAACATGAACTCCATTAACCTTGTTGTAAGCAGTCATCAACGACCTTGGGTTGGATTCCCTAATAGCAAGTTGGAATGGCTTCAAGTAAATTTCTCTCAATGCACGTTCAGTGATGATTGTGTCCACCGCCTTACGTTCATCCTCTTGGTCGTTGCAAACATAGTGCTTAATGCAAGCTAAAACCTTGGTCTTCTGGATACCCTCGATAATTTTGCCAGCAGCCACACCCGAAAGTAACGGGTCCTCGGAATAGCTTTCAAAAGCTCTGCCACCCAACGGAGAACGAACTATATTGCACGTTGGACCCAAGACACAGTGCGCTCCCTTCATAATAGCCTCCTTTCCCATCAATTCACCAGTTTCAACGAACAACTCTTTATTGAACGTTGCAGCCAAAGCTGTACCACAGGGAAAACAATTGGAAGGCACCGAGTCAAAGAACTTGGTGCCTCTGATCCCGTTTGGTCCGTCACTAACTCTAATTGAAGGAATGTTCAACCTCTCAATTGGAACCGTATGCCAGAAGTCGATACCAGCCAAAAGAGAAATCTTCTCTCTCAACGTGAGCTCCTCAAGAAGATGCTCAACATCCAATGTTTTGTGTATGGTTGTCATTGATGAATGAATGTGTCTTGTTTCTTCTAAAATGAAAGTTATATATAACTGGCATCTTCGAATTGTGAATCCGTAAACCGGTAACCGGACATCTGTCAAACCCTCTGGAAAGTCCGTAATATCCTAGCAAATTGTCAAGCTTGACTAAAATGTTTACGAGTTCTCGGTTTTAAAGTGAACGTAATATCGGAGAAACGTACTAAACTGGATGGGGTGATGATATTGATGACTGCGAAGACCTTAACAGTAGCTATCACACACCACACTAAATTGGAATTTTGTTCGTACTCCAACAACAATTTGCAACAAGTACGTAACTATACATGTCACTCTTTAGGTTTAGTAATCCCCGAGGGTGAGCAATGCCAAAAACAGGCTAAACCTGAAATTTAGGACCCTGTAAATTCTCACGTTACCTTTCTAACCACAAAATTGACCATATTTTGCACCCAACCCCGCCACTAGTTACTTCGGGTATTAAGTGTCCGTTATTTTTTACATAATCTGGGGTACTGGAGTTGCAAATTGGTAGCATTAGCAAGTATAACCGTTAATATCAGCATGACGAGTGGTGGGCGTACTGGGCGTACGTTTTTAATGATTCTTTAGTGTGGAGGTTAAGTAGATATCCTAGAGGCTGCAAATTTCACCAGAGCTACTGGTCAGATTTCCTTGTAGATCCACGTCATTAACTGCCCAACAAATGATCAGTTCTAGCGAGAGAGGGGAACCGGGGACTCTTCACTTCGGAGTTCAAGCAACTGTTTCGGAGTTGTTAGATGTAAAGACCAACGACTGGCAGTATCGGAATTTGCTGGGAAAAATCAGGCGAAGCTCCTACCTTTAGAGATCAGTTTCTCACCTTCCGGCGTCTTGTGACGCGCCGTCTCGCTTCGATAGAGTGCAAAATGATCTGGAGTGGTGGAGTGACGTGGTTTCCCGAGTACAAAACTCCAGACTAGAAGCTGGGGAAGAAAATAATATGCTCGTAATTTAGGCAATATTGGCCGCTAAAAAAGGCTTAGTACGTGTACAACCAGACATGCGTAGGTATTTTGAAGAAAGCATTTAAAGAGCCAGATAACTCTCCATTTTTCAGCTACTTCCTCAGTCTTCTCATGTCTGAAAAAGGTGAAAGCAAACACACTCCCCCTTCCTCTATCTCGCGCGAACCAGTTGAGCAGGTCGCGCACGACCCTGTTGGTATCGATGAATTAGCCAAGTTGGATAAACCTTGGTGGCATTACGGGTTCTTGTGGTACTTGCACTTTGCTATTTTTCTCGCAACTTTGACTGCAACTAACAATGGTTATGATGGTTCTATGTTGAATGGTTTGCAGTCATTACCAACTTGGCAAAAAGCTATGGGTCACCCAAAACCCTACATCTTAGGTGCTTTGAACAGTGCTGGTGTTTTTGGAAGTGTTGTTTCTACACCAATCGCTCCTTGGTTGTCCGACAGGATTGGTAGAAAATGGTGTATTATTGGAGGTAATGCCATTACCATCCTCGGGGCTATTTTGCAAGGTGTTTCCAACTCTTATGGCTTTTTCTTCGGTCTGAGAATTATCATTGGACTCGGAGGTACTATCGCTTCTGTTTCTGCTCCCGCGTTGATTTCAGAGTTATCATACCCAACCTTCAGAGCCACCTCGACCACCTACTACAATACCTGTTGGTACTTGGGTGCATTCCTTGCAGCATGGATTACTTATGGTACCCGAGTTATTCCAAACCACTATTCTTGGAAAATTCCATCCTACTTGCAAGCTGCCTTGCCCTTTGTCCAGGTCGTCTTCTTTTGGGTAATTCCTGAATCCCCTAGATACTTGGTCGCAAAGGGAAAGCTTGACAAAGCTGAGGCTATTCTTTACCAAGCTCACACGGGAAACAAAAGAGACGAAAGGTCTCGTCGTTTGGTTGAATTCGAGATGAGGGAAATAGAGGCTGCTTTGGAGATGGAGAAATCCATTTCCAACAGCAGTTACCTTGACTTCTTCACAATTCCATCTTTTAGAAGAAGACTCTTTTTGACTGTTTTCTGTGTTTGTACCGTCCAACTTTCTGGTAACGGTTTGGTTTCGTACTACTTGAACTTGGTCTTGAATTCCATTGGAATCACTACTGCAGCTGCTCAGTTGAGAATCAACGGTGGGTTGATGACCTATAATTTGGGTTGTTCCTGGGTTATTGCATGGCTTGCAGGAAAGTTCCGCAGAAGACCCATCTTTCTCTTCTCTTACGCTGGTATGCTTGTCTGTTTCATTGTCTGGACTGCCCTTTCTGCTCAAGCTGCGTTCCAAGATTACAAAAACAAGGCAATGTCAAATGGTGTCCTCGCTATGATCTTCCTCTTTTATTTGTGTTACAACGTTGGCCTTAACGGTTTGCCATTCCTTTATGTCAGTGAAATCATGCCTTACAGTCACAGAACCATGGGTTTGAACATTTACAACTTCTTTGGTCTCTGCTGTGGTATTTTCAACGGATTTGTCAACCCTATTGCAATGAATGCAATCCACTGGAAGTATTATATTGTTTATTGTTGTGTGTTGGCCGTGGAGTTCTCTGTTGCGTACTTCTTCTACCCTGAAACAAGTGGATACACTTTAGAAGAAGTTGCAAGAGTGTTTGGTGATGACCCTGAGGATTTTGTTGCTCACTTGCTGGATCCTAATGCAAAGACTGACATCGAGCACCAGGAGCACAACTTGATGGAGAAAGTTTGAGCCTTATACCTGACAATTTGAATCTAAAGGATTCTGATTCCGGGTGTAATTTCTCTTTAGTAGTAGTATGAAAGAAATTTATGTTTGAGTTAATTGATTGACAGTAGTGAGTATTATTGGATTGAGTGGTCCAAATGAGCTTCAAGGGGAATATTAACATTGGAAGCTTTGGTACCTTTTAAAGGAGGTTAGATTTTCAGCTGTGCAATTCATTCTAGCGACTGTGAGTGCGAAATTCGGACCGACTTCACAATTCAATCTGAGTGGTGATGTAGGAGGATATTTCAGTAATTACTTTGTTGGATAGAAAGTATTCCCATGATTAAGGTATACTGTGACAGCCTCACCATTCTAACCATGCTTCAACCAAAAGCAAATCATTAAGATGGATGGAAGTATATTGTGAATAATTGCGGAGCTACTCTACACTACCAACCCCAAATAGTAATCTCGTTTGACACTGAGTCAACACCATGCTTCTTCCTGGATTTGATAAATTTAAAAAAATCTACATCTGAAATCTGAAACTGATATCTGAAATCTTAATTCCTAATTATGATACGAACAACTTACAGAGCCCCAGCTCTCCCCATGCATATACATAAATCACATCTCTCCACGAGGATGCTAAAAAAGCCGGTGTCACTTCAGGAGTTCATCTTCCGCAAGAAATTGAAACAAGTGTACCGTGATATGCTTCGCTTGATTTACAAATCCCACCAGAAGAATGATTTACTTGACTTTGCAAAGGCAGAGTTCAGAGCTGGTGGTGTTAACGCGAAGAGCGACGAACCCGGTGACTTGGGTCACCGCAAGTACTTGCTCAACATAGGAATGGCTCGTATAAACGATATGCTCGGGGTGATGGGCATTCGTTCTGATAAATTCTCCTCGAAGTTTTAAAGCTTTGTCTGATTACTCATATAAACCTGTTAATAGTTATGAATTGAAGATCAGTTAGGTCTTCAAGAGTTGAGTGTCATTGTAAGAATGAATTTATTTTTAATTAGCTCTTTCAGTAATATATACTTGAATCATCGTCAATGTACACTACAGAGTGTATTCTTTATATACATAGGTATCTAGGTTACCTTTCATTAATCTTATACCTTGTAAGACGCTCCCACCATGTATCTGTGGGATTCTGCTATCGAATCCACAAGATCTTTACTTCCTGCTGTTGAAATAGGCGTCTTGTATTTATACGTCTTGACTTCTTTCGCAAGCTTTTCTCCAATCTTAGAAGGCCGCAACTCCTCTCCCAACTTCAAGATTTTCTCTATCAAGGCCTTATGCTTTTTGGAGTTGGTTTGGTATAATGTCCTTGCAACTCTCACGAATTCCTGGATGAGCTTCAAGTTGTAGCTCATTTGCCACAGTTTCAAGTCCGTTGGTTCTGGAACTAACTCACGGGAAATCAGAAAGAAATTGTCAGTCAACCATTCCAAGCTAGCTCCATTGTCCTTTCTTTTGTATATGTCCACAAGTTTCAAGTAACACTCAAGGATTTGAGAGTCTGGTGTTTTTGTTTTTGGTTGTGACTGCAAGTAAGCGTATGCTCTCTCCATTGATTCACTATCGTAAAGCATGAGGTACTTTGCGATGCCACATTTAACACTTTCTTCAGTTGTCAAATTCTGTGGCCCGTCCAACTCGTCCCACGAATCGAATGGAAGCGATTTCCATTCGATCGTTCGGTCCCTGTTGTCAGTTAACTTCGTGTCAAAGTCAAATCTTTTGAGTTTGTCGATAAAGTATTGGAATGTCCCCATGTCGTTCATCAAAATGGAGAAGTTCACGATCTTTAATATTGTAGCATACTTTGAGATGGAGTTGTTTAAACGTGATCCAAACCGTATGAAAGACAGCAATTTGGTGTAAACTTGATTCTGGAACCCTTGTTCTATGGAGCGTTCTACTTCAACTTCGGAAGTGAGATAGAATCTATAGATGTTTATCATAGTAGTGAGGTGCTTTTTAGAAGGGTTGACGGTAGTGATCAAGTGGCTCAAAGTGTCGTGTTGAATCATTTTAATACTTTGGAGGTCGTAGTGTAACATCAACATATTGTCAGCAGTCAAGTTGGAATACAACTTGATCAACCAAAGCCGTATTTTATGGTTGTGCTTGTCCTTTTCTAAGATCTGCGCAAGCACACAAGCGTTTTTGACAATATTGACAGCCAGAGAGTCTCTTTGTAAGTCAAGTACAACCGCTTGCAATGCGAGCTCGTTTGCTGGGTTGTTGTCGAATTCTCCAGATGGAGTGGTTCTGAATTTTTTGTACAATTCCCAGTTGGTGCTCACAAACAGTGCCAAGAATTCGGGGTCTTTGGAGTCTGGTGCACAGAGGAAGACCAACTTGCGTCTGTTGATAGTTTCCATCAAGTCTTTGCTAGGCAATAACTTAGCCACCACTTCATTAAAGGCTGGTGATGCCTGTTGCGAGAGGTAGTACTTTATGTCTGGAAAGCAGCACATTTTGGAAAAGCTGTACTCCAAGTATTGGCTGAGGGATTGATCATAGTTCTGTGCGTATACGAGTGCAAGTTCAACACGAGCCAAGTTTGCGTTTCTTGAAGTTTGCAATTGGATCTTCTCCAACACCTGGTCGTATGGAGTCTTGAGGTTGTAGTTTGCTTTGATGTACAATTTCCAAGTATCAAAGTCATTGAAGTTGTCTTCAAACAAGAGTTTTTTGGTGTACGCTTCAATGTCGTTCCAGTTTTCCAACTTCTCAAGCGCCTCTACAAAGAGCAATTGCAAGTCCAAATCGTTTGGGCTTTTGAGCTCTTCAATAACACCTTGGAAGTCTTCATGTAGTAACAAGAACTTACACAAGAGGAACTTTTCCAGGGTCGACTTCAAAGGTTTCAAGTCTTGCAAGATACGCAAACCAAGGGTTTTGTAGAGCTTGACTTCTTGTTCGGATGATTTGTTACTTTCAATCATCTGCAAATACAAAAACACGTTCCAAAGCTTGTACTTTGACTTCTGGTCTGCGTTGGAGCATCTCCCCAAGAGAGTTGCTATTTTGTTGAGTAATTTGGGGTCGTCCTTCTCAATCGACTTTTCAAACCATTGTAATAAAAGGGTGCGTGTCAGTTCCAGCAGAGGGTACTTGCGGGCAACGTTTTCGTAGACAAGTGCAGCTTCCAGTGGCTTACCTGCAGCAGTGAAGAAATCGCTCAATACCTCTACTGTTCTGGGGTCGTTGGGTGTTTTGGAAAGCAATTCGAGGTTCTTCTCAATGGCCTTCGCAGTGTTGCCGGACTTGAACAAAACCTCGTTTTCAAGTGCATAGTATAACAGGCGCTGGGGGTACTGTTTAATCTTCTTGCGAATGAAGTTCAGAAGTGGTTCCACTGAGAAATCTCCCAGACGGATTACTTCCACGAGTTCGTCGTCATCCATTGGAGAAGTCGGTGGTGAAAAAAAAAAAAGGTGCACCAAAAGATTTGGTAAGATCACGATACTGATTTGATTCAAAAGTGTAAATTGCACTCCACTCCCCACAAATGACGTGCTGTTATGCTACTTCAAGGTTCATGTACCCGGTGCACTTGCAAACTCAAACTCAACTTTCACTTGATGACCCAACTATCAATTCCAACCTTCAGTTTCTTCAACCTTATAATTCACACTAACCAATATAAATGCAATACTCATCTATCACCAACACCAACCTTCTTTGCATCTTCTCTCATCGATAACCATCTCGCACTATTCTCTCAACAATTTGCTTCCTTTTATTCAACCGAATAGGAGTGGCTTGGCTCATCTCAAGCTTTAGGCAACTGCCTTGGCGTACGAGGCTCTGTTCTTGTTGTACTTGGCAAATTTTATATTTAGGAAGCTGTCGAAGTTCTTGACACATTGACGCTTCTCGGCACTTGTTGGTGATCTTCTCCGCTTATACCCAGTTGATCTTCGGCCAGTTTTCTATCATATTCTAGCCAAGAGGGTTATGATAATGGAGGAGTACTGTATTTGTATGCCTTCAATATATTCTAGATTTGTTCATATCTGCAACCATAATCCAATAGCCGTTGATAATATCTACCAACAATCTTTATCATCTCAATTACATCATACACCCTACACTCCATACATCTACACCCACACCCTACACTCCATACATCTACACCCACACCCTCCACTCATCACCTCTCGTAAATCTCCTAATTATACTTAATTTCCTATGCTTATCTACAATTATCTTACCACCAATTTGCATCTCATCTCATCTCCGCATATTATCTTCCATGGCCCCATTCTCATTCCGTCCGCTCCTGCGCTGGTTAGTTAACATTAATACCCATCCACACTTCCACGCGCATCCTCTTGGCAAATTTCAATTATCACCTTCCTTGATAAAGACTGACTGATAATGATGTACTTTGACGTGATAAGCCGGTGACCACCATGCCTGTCTTGTTTGTGTTACGGTACATTCTTCTCTACTCCATCTGAACGAATTGGTTACAGCCTTTCCGTCTTCTCCTCCACGCTCTTAGTCCTGCATCCCATTTGGATATATGTACCCCCAAGATGGGTCTACTTGCTATTGCAGCTACCACAATCCCCTATCCTTAAACACGACACCCATAAGCTCAAGCAAGATCTCTCCACTTTACCCAGTCCCCAACCGCACTCCCTTTGCGTGACTCCAAAGTCACCGCAACCTTGGCTTTCGGCGTTCTTAGTCTTGGTATTCGGTTATGACCCCCATACTGCTTCTTGGCTTTTTTCACGTGGACTACTATAGCTGCAAAAAAAAACTGGTGCAAAATGCGTCACTTTATAGCATATATAAGGCAGCCAATTCCCGCCATGGGCTTTCCTTCTCCTGCTAGTATACAATTCTATTACCAATTGGATACAGATCTTAATAATAGTTCAATACACATGAATCAAGATGTCATCTGTTCCTACCCATTCAAGTACATTAGAAAAAAGCGGTCCGTCGGAGAAGACTGGGCTGCCAACAGTTCACAGCTGTGCTCTGTCTCTGGACCTGAAGCATGAGTTCAGTTCCACCGATTTTTTACCTTACAGGTTGTCTGTGTCTCAGGTCGAGCTGCACTATAAAACAAGCTCAACAAATGGTTTGACCGATGAGCAAGTGGCTGCAAATCTTAGCCTGTTTGGCCAAAACAATTTGGGCGAAGAAGATACCATTAGTTACACCAAAATCTTGGCCCACCAGGTGTTCAACGCGATGATTTTGGTGTTGATCATCTCGACGATCATTGCTCTTGCCATCAAGGACTGGATTTCCGGCGGTGTCATTGCGTTTGTTGTTGGTATCAACATCAGTGTTGGGTTTGTTCAAGAACTCAAAGCTGAAAAGACTATGGGCTCTTTGAGAGCTCTTAGCTCCTCGCTGGCAAGAGTTACCAGAAATGGTGACGACCAGGTTGTTCCTGCTGATGACGTTGTTCCAGGTGATATTGTCCACGTCAAGGTCGGTGACACCTTGCCAGCAGATATCAGGATCTTCTCCCTGATGAATTTCGAAACTGATGAAGCTTTGCTTACCGGTGAGAGTTTGCCTGTTACCAAAAACCACGAGATGGTTTATCGTGACCCACTGGTGGACATTCCTGTTGGAGACAGGCTCAACTTGGCTTATTCGTCAAGCGTTGTTTCCAAAGGACGCGCCTCTGGAATTGTCGTGGCTACTGGTTTGTCTACTGAGATTGGTAAAATCGCTGCGCTGCTCAAAGGCGAGGGAGGACTTATTCGCAGAGTCGACAGATCCAACGGTAGAGTTCCTCAAAAGAGAGAATACCCCAAGGCTGCTGTGGGTACTATTAAGGATATCATTGGAAATGTTTTGGGAATCACTGTTGGAACGCCGTTGCAACGTAAGTTGGCCTGGCTTGCAATCTTCCTTTTTGGAGTTGCTGTTGTATTTGCCATTATCGTTATGGGCTCGCAAAGATTCCATGTTAACAAGGAGGTTGCCATTTATGCCATTTGTGTGGCCCTTTCCATGATTCCATCTGCTTTGATTGTCGTTTTGACTATTACCATGGCCGTTGGAGCACAGGTTATGGTCCAAAAGAATGTTATTGTGCGTAAGTTGGACTCGCTCGAGGCTTTAGGAGGAATCAACGATATCTGCTCAGACAAGACTGGTACCTTGACTCAAGGTAAGATGATTGCCAAGAAGGTTTGGATACCTACGATTGGCACCATTGACGTTGCCAACCTGAACGACCCATTCAACCCAACTGTCGGCGAATTAGGCTACTCACAATACTCACCCCGGTTCATCGAAGAGACTGACGAGGAAGTTGACTTTAGACGTTTACCATTTGACGCGCCTCCCGAGACATACAAGAACTGGCTTTTGACAGCCACTTTAGCCAACATTGCAACTGTCAACCAGGCTGAAGACGAGGAAACTGGTGAATTGAAATGGAAGGCACACGGAGATGCTACCGAGATTGCGATCCAGGTGTTCACCACTCGTGTCGACTACGGCAGAGAACTGTTGGTTGACCAGTACGAGCACTTGGCCGAACACCCTTTCGACTCCTCGATTAAGAGGATGTCTGCCGTGTACAAGTCCAAGGGGACGGGTGAAATCAGGGTGTACTCCAAGGGTGCAGTCGAGCGGTTGCTCGACTGTTGCACGCACTGGTACGGCGAAGCGAACATTAGCGACGCCTCCAAGACATTCGACAGCACAAAGGTTGCCGAGTTGACCAAGACCGACATTGCCTTGATCGAAGAGAATATGAATGCGCTTTCCTCTCAAGGATTGAGAGTGTTGGCTTTTGCTACGAAAGAGTTGGAGTCATCTGCTGACCTCGAGAGAAGTACTGTTGAAAGCAACTTGATTTTCCAAGGTTTGATTGGAATTTATGACCCACCTAGACCCGAGACTGCTGGTTCTGTCAAGCTATGCCACAAGGCCGGTATCAACGTGCATATGTTGACTGGAGATCACCCCTCTACGGCCAAGGCGATTGCACAAGAGGTTGGTATTTTGCCCCACAACTTGTACCACTACTCTGAGGAGGTTGTCAAGGTTATGGTGATGACCGCACTGGAGTTTGACGCCTTACTGAATGACGAGATTGACCTGCTTCCTGTTTTACCGCTCGTCATTGCCCGTTGCGCCCCACAAACTAAGGTGCGGATGATTGACGCTTTGCATAGAAGAGGCAAGTTCTGTGCGATGACTGGAGACGGTGTCAACGACTCGCCTTCGCTTAAGAAGGCTGACGTTGGTATTGCCATGGGCCTTAATGGGTCGGATGTCGCAAAAGATGCCTCCGACATTGTTTTGACCGACGACAATTTTGCATCCATTTTGAATGCGATCGAGGAGGGCCGCCGGATGTCGAGCAACATCCAGAAGTTTGTGTTGCAGTTGCTTGCGGAGAATGTTGCGCAGGCGCTTTACTTGATGGTTGGGTTGGCATTCATTGACGAATCTGGGTATTCTGTTTTCCCGTTGTCCCCGGTTGAAGTGTTGTGGATATTGGTTGTGACATCGTGCTTCCCAGCCATGGGATTGGGGCAGGAGCGAGCGAGCGACGATATCTTGGAGAAGCCGCCCAACAACACGATTTTCACGTGGGAGGTTATCATTGACATGCTTGCTTATGGTTTCTGGATGGCGTGCTGCTGCTTGCTTTGTTTCGTAGTGATTGTGTACGGGCACGGGGACGGCGACTTGGGCGTGGACTGCAATGCGAGCAGCTCTGCGCGGTGCGACTTGGTGTTCCGCGGGCGGTCTGCATCGTTTGCGAACATGACGTGGTGTGCCTTGATTTTGGCGTGGGAGTGCATCCACCCCACCAACTCGCTCTTCTACATGAGACAGGACACGGACAACCCCTGGTGGAAGCAGACTGCGATCGACCTCTGGAGCAACAAGTTTTTGTTCTGGTCGATTCTCTTTGGGGTGGTTTCTGTGTTCCCCGTTGTGTACATTCCTGTGATCAACACCAAGGTCTTTTTGCACAGAGGGATAGGGTACGAGTGGGGGGTTGCGATTGGGTGTTCTGTGTTGTTCCTTTTAGGGCTGGAGGCATGGAAATGGGCCAAGCGGATTTACTCACGCAGAGACGTGAAGAAGGCCAAGAACCCAGAGTACGAGTTGGAAAGAAGCGACCCATTCCAAAGATACGCGTCGTTCTCGAGAGCCAACACTATGGAAAAGCCAGAACACATTGTTTAAATTTATAGAATAGAATAAGATTTGAGATTATTGATAGGGGTTCTTGACTGTCGTGCGAGTAGGAGCGTGGTCTTGGTAGAGACAATTGTGTTGATGCTGGTGATTTTAGGGCTGAATATGGACGGAGTAGTAAGGTACCTGTATGCATATGAGTTTTTGTTGGTAAATGTACAAGAAGGTGGTGAATGCATAAGTTATGGTAAATGCATAAGTGTACCTATATATAACAAGTGTATGAAGTACTTGGGAAATGTATATACGGTGAGCATGTTTAATATATTTATAAAAGTACATGAATGACATGACCGTGCACAGTGATCGCACTACATAAGAAAGTATAAGAGACAACAATCAACAAAGAATTGCAAGCATTTTCGCAGCAATTATTGTGCTGGTATCGAGAAACAATAAGTTTATTTTAGCAACCAGCCTTCATCTGCACAGACATGTCTACCGTAAAGGAAGTCGCCTCGGGCACATTCCCGATCTGGGTACGTTAGGTCTCAGGACTGCAGAAATACGCACCAGCCAGCCTTGGGTTGGTATTCAACAATAGAACAATAGCGTATTAAAGTAAGGCACTGAGAGGTACGGGTTATGATATGGGCTATTATATTGTGCTTGCGTTCCTCCATGTAGGTACCCGCACGTTTGTCCTGGCTCAATTCTTCGCTACTTCATCTGCTTCCCGGTGTTGACATCGCGGGGACCTTGTGTTATTGAAGTGTGTTTCAGGAGCACTGCAACGCCTTGATAGGTTTAACGGTTGTTCCGAAAACGCGGAGACGCGCGAATCTTACAACCTTACGAACCTTACTTCACGAGTGAAGTGGGATCATTGGCCACGAAGTGAGTGCTAGAAGTGAGTGTATGATTTTTCAGTACATAGAGTGTAGTCACAAGAGTGTAGTCACAAGAGGGAACTCACAAGAGGGAACTCACTTCACCAAGTGAGGAAAGTGTGGCTCTGTAAAGTAGCTCTCTTCAGAAAAGATCAAAGTGCCCACTTCACGATGTGAAGCGCGCCTGAGGAGTATTCATGTACATTTATTCCTATACCCAACCTACTCAAGCAATTTAACATAATTACTAGGGCAGATCCCCACCTGTCCGTTGGCTCTTCTAGCCTGCCACCACTTTCCGTCAATGTCATCCACCTCCAAGACTTCGTCCTTGACGAAGGAGATTTCGTTTTCGTCGTCGCGGTTGGCTTCGTACAGGTACAACGCTCTGGCCTTGTACCTGAAGGTGATTTCTCCGGCACCCACGATGCTGGTTCCTCCCATGTGCAGGTGGTGCCTCGAGGTGTTATGATTATTGTTGTTGCTGTTGTTGGTGAGGTCGCGCTGGTGATGCACGTCCAGCAGCGAGAAGTTTTCCAAGCCGTTGAGCGCCAGGGACAGCACGTATTGCGGGTTGTTTTTCAGCGTCGCCAACAGCAGCTGGTGGCGCGACTGTTGTTGTTGTGTGGTCAACTGCAGTTGTCTCAAGTTGTTGTCTGGGAAGTGAGCAGCGGTCCCCGAGTGTGGTAAATTCACCGGCAGAACAAAGCGCTTGTACTCATCGTCTTCCTCGTCGTCGGCGCGGTCCATTCTCCTTTGGGCTGTCATCTCGTTGCCGGGCAAGTGGCCGTGCGCCTGTGAGTTCAGCTTCAACGAAAACAGGTCGATAAACTGGTTGGTGGGCAGCTCCGGGTGCCCGCCAAAGTAAAGGATCCACATCAAGTTGAGGATCGACAAGAGAATGCAGCCAGCGGCGCAGCAGAGGTTGGCCGCCAGCTTCAGGTTGTAGATCAACTGGTTCGTCAGGTTCGTCGTGTAGATGAACGCAACCAGCGTGAGCCCCACGAGCGTGAACTTGTACAACTCGATGTTGTTGTTCAAGTACAACATGAGCACAATCAAGATGAGCACAATCTCGTACACTATCCCCCACCACGAAAAGTGCGGGAACGTCTTCTGGTCCAGCGCAGCGGCACCCGCAATCGCAACTACCCACGATATGATCCCAAACAGAACCGTCAGTATCGCAAACGGATCGCCAAAGAAGTTCGATAACCGGAACGACATGCTGCTATACCCTCTCTCTACTACTAGAGTCCAAAAAAAAGAAGCAACCTCCTTTTTACTGGATTGTCGCTAGTTTTATGCGATTTTTTTTTCTGCCCTGGCACTTACCCGCCACAAAATCCGGCCACAAAAACTCGCCTTCCTATTTGGAATCAGCCTTGAAAAGCGTGTTTGGCTTTGGTTTATTTACCTCCTTGATTCAGGAGGAAATGTTCTAGCCCTGGAAAAAATATTGCCAGCAGTTGACGAGAGCAATACGGCAGGTGATGAGGGTCAGGTGGCGGGGCAGCACAGTGGGTTGCAGGCAGGTGATGAATGTGGTGGTGGGAGGGTTGGATAGCAGGTGTGTGGGATTGAGTGTGAGGATTGTTAGTGTGTAGTCACTTGTGCTTTACGACTTGCTTGTACTATACAACTTGCTTGTACTTTAATACTTGTACTTTAGTTTACTGTGTGCTCATGGTATTTTTCTACATATTCTGTGTACTTACGGTGTACTTTGTTGTTTGGTGCGTACTTACTGCAATTTTATTGGTGTATCTTGGAGCGCGTCTCAGTAAGCCTAGCGAGAGATTAGTGGAGCGAGTAGTGAAGGTAAGTCGTAAACGTAGATAGTGAGAGTGAGCGGAGATTATAGAAATGCATAATGATATGTACAGAAGTTAATAGAGATGCTAGGTGCAGATGTTAATGTCTATATGCTGTACTGCTCTGTGTATGTTATGTATGATATGCGTTCTCGTTACGTTGGGTGTTGGTTATGTTGACGCAATGTGTTATCTTTTGTAGTACGCGACCCACTTCGATCGCTGCCTATCTCTGCGAAAAAAGCCAGCAAACAGTGCGCACTAGAGTCAGCTAACAACCACCGATCTGGAAGTTGCAGACTGTCAACATCAGAATGTGTGGAATGTGAAGATGGGAGAATGAGCGAAGCATCACAAATCAAACCGTGTGTTTGTAATTGAGTGACAGATGGGAACGTATGGACGTTTGACAGATGAATGGATACATTGCACGGGCTTGTGGTAGGATTATTTTACGAGCTCGTACATTTCGTCAACGTGATAAATATAGGAATAATGGGAGATAAGGTTTGGTAGAGGGTTTGAGGTGGTAGTGGGGATCGGTTGGGGAGTAGTGGGAAGGAGCGGAGTGGAGTGGAGTGTAGAGAGGAGACTGAGATGGTATTGTCATGTGTCGGATAGTGAATGCAGTTGTGGAGATAGAAGGAAAATGCGTGGAAGCGAGAAATGGAATGCTGGTTTTGTTCGGGGTGCGTATAAAGTGAAAATTTGTGAGTAGCAGTGCAGCACCGCCCACGAAGGGGGGATGAAATAGTGGTGATTGTGGAAGGAGGGATGGCTTGGTGTGGGTGGTCTGTGTCGGCGGTCTGTGTCGGTGGTCTGTGTTGGTCTGGAGTGTCTGGTTGGAAGAAAGTGGTCTTGGATTGTTGGATTGATGTAGATATCGAGTGATATCGATACTCCATTCTCAAGATATTCTTTTCGATACTCTCGAGATAAGAATAGAACAGAATAAGAATATCCAAAAGCATAAGCATATGTATAAGAAATATGATAAGAGAGGTACTGCTATATGATTCGCAGCCATAGGTTCTTGTGCAGGAACGATTCTTAATTGAATACCAGTGCCAACACTGTAAATCAGACTCCATCCTCTCCCCTCTCTCCTCTCTTCTCTCCTCTCTTCTCTCTTCTCTGTCCTCTTCTCTCATCTCACCGCCCCTCCTCTACCTCCATCAACTAATATTTATTAAATGACATCACAAGAACCACATACTTCCAACAGCATACTCCACGGTTAGGCGCACACAAGCATCACATCGAATGTTCCAATTTCACTAATTCAACGTAGATCCGCCTCCTGTTCAGAGCCCAAGCATAAGGGTTTGCTGATCATATCGATCAGAAGATACGAGGTGATGGAGGTTTCAGTCTTTTGTCTCACACACTATGATCTATGCCAATGACCATTCTCCCAGTGCTACCAATATTAACATCTTCATTTCTTCACCTCGTCATCTCTCCATTACTCGACAATCACAAACGAACTACGACTCACTCCCATGCACCCATCCTACCCCATCGCCTCAACCCTTCCAGTCACCTCGGTGGCTTCTCAATTTTGAGCATTTGCCATTAACACACTAATTTGAGCTATTTAGATTATGATTCCTGCCAAAAAATACAAGCCTTGGCTGGGGGCTTGCGTTCTCCTGCTTCTTGCTTTTCCCTGCTTTGCTCTTGGTTATTCTTGCTTATTTCTCTGCCCTCTCTTGAAAGATGGTGCTGGCAAAGTCCTCACTTTAAAGCTAATTCAATAAAGTTAATTCACTACGTGTTGAGGTTTCAAACCGAGGAGTATGTTGAAATACCTTTTAAATATGTACAAAGGTCCTGCAATTTAAGAGACCGTCTTCACGAATCAGCATGCTGACTCAAACTTAATTTGATTCGTGGATGTTTTATTTTGCCTTGGTTGCCCTTCATTGAAGAGATCTTGGCCGGTTTTTCTATTGCTAGTGTGTCTGTTGCGTATGTTTGGTGTGTATGACTGTGTGTAGGAGCTAAAGGATATGCGATATGATTGTATATGCGCACAGACTAAACACTCGACAACTACAGATCAAAAGCCTGTCCTCGACAGCTTTGTGGACCCAAGAAGCCGAAGGCTTTCGGAACAGACTTTTAAACCTTTGACGTAGTCATTCTCTCGGTAATGCACACCTTCGAATTTTTGCACCCATTTGCCGTGTTTTGAGCGGATCCATAAGTCCTATTCTAGTCAGTGGAGAGCACAGGGTGCTGGTCGTCACATGGGGACATCTTGGCGTGCTTAGAATTTAGTAGAGTTAGACAAGGTAATTGAGCTATTCAGAGATTAAACATGGTGTACTTAGTCGAATAATGTGATGATATTAAATATTATGAACGTTATAAATAGTATGTTATTTGAATAGTGTGAAAGTTGAAGTGTAATATTGTAGTCTGAATTAATACGAGAATGACGTAAAGTTCTCGTAGCATGATTAATCCTCCAGCCAATGAATTTTTCGTACTTTATCAATAACCATGGATTGTGCTGATTAACAGATTAGAATGCCTCACCATAATCAAATAAACAATGCCCCTTTGCGTATACGCAGCCGTTCAGCTTGTAAACACAAGTAAGCAGACTGGTATACAACAACGCATTATCACAGTATCCAACAAACGTATAGTAAACACGACTAGCCAACGGCTAGCTGAATACTGCTGATGACTCTCAATTGCCAAGTCAACTAGCGTTGACCGTTACGGACCACAGCGATCCTCAGGGCTTTCTCGGACGCCAACTAGTCATCTTGAGCATATTAAGTCACGTATTACTCTTCTTGGATAAGTTTCAGCCGGCTTCATCCTCTCCACGTGACATTTTATGGAGATTAAAGAGCGACCCCAGACTTTTGAGGAAGTGTTCCGGTTCCAAACGACGGAGTATTCGTTCCGTGTGTACGAGGAAGGGCGTACGGCTATCGAGTTTGTCGTGGCTCTTGGTGTGGTTGGCCTTTGGCTCTTGTTGATTGGCTAGCGGACAACATATGAACAAAAAAAGAGTAATCCCCGTTTGGTATATAAAGGCTAGTGATTCAGAGAAATATGCTTTTCTTTCTCCATCCAAACATGTCTTTGTTAAGATACAATTCAATTAAACTAGCTTCCAACAGTGTCCGCTACTACTCTGTTCGTAGTGGCTTCGACATCTCCACCAAGATGTTGAGTGACAAGGACCAGCTTAAGCATAATGATACCCAATTCATTACGCATTCCATGTTCCCTCACCCCAAGTTCTCCAACGAAGACTGTGAGAAAATAGGCTTTGAGCATCGTCCACCCAAGTCGTTCAGCGACAAGGTGCTTTACAACTCTATGTTGGCTATTCGCAGTACCTTTGATTTTGTTACTGGGTACAGAAAACCCACGATTGCTACCGACGTCAACCAGTGGGACGGTACCAGATACCAGATGAGTGAACTGAAATGGTTGACGCGTATTATTTTCTTGGAGCTGGTGGCCGGTGTTCCTGGCTCGGTTGCCCTGTTCATCAGGCACTTGAACTCCTTGCGGTTGCTCAGAAGAGATAAGGCATGGATTGAAACCTTGCTCGACGAAGCATACAATGAAAGAATGCACTTGCTCACCTTCATCAAGTTGGGTAAGCCTTCTTGGTTCACACGCACCATCATCTACGTTGGCCAGGGTGTGTTCTGCAACTTGTTCTTCTTGTGCTACTTGCTCCTGCCTAGATGGTGTCACAGATTTGTTGGATACTTGGAGGAGGAAGCCGTTTCCACTTACACCCACTTGATTGAAGAATTGGAACAGCCAAACAAATTGACCAAATTCAAGGAAGTCAAGTTGCCTGAAATTGCCATCCAATACTGGCCTGAATTGACTGCTGAGTCTACCTTTAAGGACTTGGTTTTGAGAGTTAGAGCCGACGAAGCCAAGCACAGAGAAGTCAACCATACCTTGGCCAACTTGCAGAAGACTGACAGAAACCCATTTGCTCTAAAGATTGAAGAATTGGAGAAGGAGCAGCCTGAGAATGGATTGAAGGTGCACAGAGCTAAGGGTTGGGAGAGAGAGGATTTGCACTTGTAGTGTATGAATAGTTTGTATATAGTAATGAATTATGATCTGATGTTGAGAATTAGAGGATTAGAAAGCAATACTAGAAGATTACAGAGTACGTAGTCCTCCTCTGTTTTAAATCAGTTCCTGCATATCTCAAATGGCTGCAATTTTCCAGATTTTGGAAATTTTCTGGAGAATCTTGTTCAGTTTTTTGAATTCTAGTGGGCTTAAGAATCATAACCTATCGGAGACGGTTATGGAAACTGGTAATGTGGTGTAAACATAAAGCACATTTCTGAAAGCAGACACAACATTCTTATTGTCTCAACAACTATAAAGACTCAACATGCCCTTGTCCTCATCAAAACAAGTAAATTTCAACACCCATCGACATGGACAAGTGTTGTTGCATCATAGGACAGTACATATTCTGGAATCTCATAGAAGAATCACTACTGCAACTTGAAAGTCTGAGTTTTATTGTTACTTGGATACGTATTCACTTAAGACAGATATACATCCATATATTATTCCCACAGCGATCAAAACAGTCAACTTTATATTATGATGATAACCCAGGTTCGGCCTCACCATGCATCACCCTACAATCACCCTCTCCTCAAAACTTCCTCACCCTCCTCAACACCTCTATTCATCACCCTCTTGCTCGTCTCGAATCTCTCTCTTAGCTTACATAATCACTTACCAACCCAATTTAGCAACTTCATGGAAGCTTCTAGCAAAAATACTACTCAAGGAAGGGCATCAGTCCAATCCATAAAAACAACCCGATCTGCAAGAGCCATCAGTCCCACGGAAAAAATCCCTACGCCAACATGACTTCGCCGCCAGCTGGTCAGAACCTATCGTATCCCAATGATCTCAATGAGCCGGATATGATTGACCGTCTCTTGAGTGATTCGATGGCCCAGCAGTCCAACGAAGGGTTCCCTGCGGCTGACGATGGCGATATTCAAGTGATTCACCGCGACTCCAATCCTCTGACGTCGATGTTTGATGTATACGATAACAAGTATCCGTTTGAGGAGTCATTTTTGGACAACTCGGTTGTTCCCAACAGGGATGACTCCCAGAGGGCTGCAAATAACCAGTTGGCTCTTATGCCGATGGCATCTCCAGCGCTGAAATTTCTCCAGCCGCTCCCACCCATGCACTCGCTTTCGGAGTCTGCCATTCCTAGTGGTCTGGAATGGAGGCTACAGCCTTCTGGTGCTACTGTTGCTCCAAACCCAGCACCAGCACCAGCCAACACACCGTTGATAAAAAAGAAGAAGGAACAGACAGGACCCAAAACACGGCCACCATTCGTTATGAAGATGTGGCTGATGGTCAATGACAAGGCCAACAATGAGTACATCAGATGGAACGAGGATGGAAAGACCTTCCAGGTCTTCCAGAGAGAGGACTTTATGAAGAATATTCTTCCTAAATACTTTAAGCACAACAACTTCCCGTCGTTCGTGCGGCAGCTTAACATGTACGGCTGGCACAAGGTACAAGATATCAACAGCGGAACAATGCAGATGTCGGGATCCAGCAACGGAGGAAACGAAGAAATCTGGCAGTTTGAAAACCCCAATTTTATGAAGGACAGAGAGGACTTGTTGGACAAGATTGTCCGTAACAAGAGTGTACCACAGAATGAGCAACAGCCACCGGTTGGGTCCAGTAACATAGGAAACATTGGTGGAAGTAACGGACAATTGCCAAACAACTTGCCAGCATCGCTGCCGGAGAACTTTCAGGTTGTGCTAAGCGAGTTGGACCTGCTCAAACTCAAGCAACTTGCCATCACCGAAGACTTGAGGAGAATCCGCAAGGACAATGAAATGTTATGGCAGGACAACTTCATCACGCGAGAACGTAACCAGCACCAGGCACAGACCCTCGACAAGATCCTAAAGTTTTTAGCGACTGTTTACGGGAACCAAGCTGGAAAAATACTAGAGGTGGATGCTGGCAACGGTCTAGACTCTGCATTAACTACGTACCGAGACAAGAACAACGGATACGCGGGAGGACCACACCACACACAACAGCACCAACAACAGCAACAGTCACAGCTGCCACTTTCACCAGGCACGTACTTTGGGCAGCCGAGCAACCCGCAGCCATTTCCACGTAGAAGGTTGATGTTGACGAACGGGAACGATCAGAACCAGAACGGGTCAACGGCATCGAACGCAGACACAGTTGACAGCTCAGGGTCGATCGAAGAGATTATGCGGTCGATCGGAAACACACCAAACACACCCAACAACAACACATACAAGGGCAATGACGTGAAGAAGATGTACCAGCACTTGATGAACCCGGGAACCCAAGGCAACTCCAACGACCAAGTTGCCGGGGGAGCGCTGCCACGGCACTTTTTCCCTGAACTCAACAACCCATTGAGCCCAGGACTACCAAACAACCAGGGTGGCCCAGGCACACCAACACAACAGTACCTTCGATTGGGGACACCTGAACCCACGGGACAGGAGTTTGCCAACTTGGAACAGAATGTGGCCCAGCAAGGACAATCGATACTGCAGGTACAGGACTGGATCCAGAAGCTATCGCAGCACCAACAACAGCAAAGACAACTTCAACAACAACAGCAGCAACAACACACAGCGAATGGAAACCACAGCCTGAGGGTGATTGACGAGGTCCACGATGATAATAAACACGACTTTGATGGGTTTGACGTTAGCGAGTTTTTGGACAAACTGCCAGCTCCCAGCGAAGAGGGCAGTTCGAGTAAAAGACTGATTGATGATATGTATGAGATGATGAATGGGCGAAAGAGGCAGAAGTAGGGATTAGTGGTGCTGGATAATCTACATTCGATCTGGAGGTGCAGATGAATGTGTATGATATACTGTATTATAGATGTACCATAGGATATATAAGAAATAGGGACAAAAATGTAGGAGAGTATTAGGTTAGTGAGAGGGTTAGTAAGAGGTCTTAAAAGGAGGTTAGGTTAACTGATATTATGAAAGAAGGTCGATGGACAGTAGTTAGGGTAATTGAGATTAGTAGGAAAAGGACTAATTCAGAATTTTAAGATTTCTAGTAGACCGGATAAATAGGGTGCTGGTATTTAATAAGCACCCTGCAATTATATTATAAAAGCGCAATATATAAAATGCTTATGAAATTTACATACAAAATTGTGCATACAGAATTGGATGCCGTAAATATACTAGTTGTGCACAAGAACCTTAAAACATAAGCGAATCATGCACAAGAAGCATAGAACATAGGTGGAAATATTTTCAATAAAACACAAGCCGTTATAAACGTTAAGGGTCCTCGCCTGCCTCGCCTGCCTCGCCTACGTCAACTGAAATACCAGGTGTCAGCCAATAGCCGTGTCAATGCACAAAGGCTTAACAACAACGTTTTGGCATAAATGCAACGACATTCTGTGTAGGCAACCCTCGTCTCTATTTCCGCCTGCTGCGTTTCTGTACCTACCACGTCTATTGTTCCTACATTGGATGGACCATCTGTTCTATCATCTGCGTTCCTCTTCTCACCACATAGTCTTTGTTTGTTTTGTGTGAAACGGTATGTTGGCTGTAGTATCTGCCGTGGCATCTGACTGTTGCCCGTGGTATATGTCAAATTATTGTGCCTAGATCCTGCTGGTCCACGCATGGGTGGTCTGATACAACAATGGTTCATCTGAAACAAAGTGCATCAATTGTGTCAAATTTCCGTTGAGTCTGGCAACGATTGTGTAACGGGGACGTTTGCTTGTGAAACCCTTTGGTTGAGGACTTTGATTTCAGTGATTATGGCACTGGTAATAGTGAGCTACACTTTGGCTGGGGCAGGAGTTCTGTTGAGAATAACGCTATGCATGTGCCCATAACCCTGTAATCTCTTACTCTCTTAATCTCCCTCCCTCTTAATCTCGTACTTCTTCCCCCAACCCCAAAGCGATCCCAACTGGGATCTATGATGCGTCCCCCAATAAAAGTCTCAAAATTTTGCATTGCAGAAAATCAACTGAACCTTCCAACGTCACCGGCGAGCGATGTCGTCCAACGTATTAGACTTTGGAAAGGCCAAGCCTGTGGTCAAGCGGGAGTACAGCAAGGGCGGTTGCCGTGAGTGCAAGAGGCGCAAGATCAAGTGCGATGAAACCAAACCTAGCTGCTGGCAGTGTGAACGGTTGAATAAAGAATGTCTGTACCCGGCCTTGGGCGAGAGGGTCGAGAGGGTACTGCGAAAGTTTATGTTGTACAAGCTGAACGAGAGTGCCAACAAGTTGATCTTCAGTGTGGATCCGGTGTCTGGCTTGAAAGTCAAGTTCAATGGCGATGCAACTTTGAAAGACAAGAGCGATGGTGCCCCAGGTGCCCCACTTGGACCAGGATCTGGACCGGGATCTGGGTCTGGATCGGGAACAGAAACACCAGGACTAGAAAGTCCCGGTGTCAACGTACCTGAAAATACGAATCCTTTGGGTAAACCTGCTCCAAATAGAAGCCTCGATAACGATTCATACAAAAAACCTAGATTGGACTTTCCCTCACCAGAACCCGCAGACACCGGGGCGGAGAGCAGTATCGTGACAGGAGGTGTGCCCACCCCTAACGGATCATTGACCCTGCAAAGCGACAGATTCAACCACTCCTCCATAGAAAGCCTCCTCAACAGTGACTACAAACCGCCCACAACTAGAGTTATAGACGACAATGAACTCCTACATTTATTCAGCAGAGAAGACTTAAATGTACTTGCCTCCGACTTGAATAACATTGTCAGCAACATCATGTTTGAGCTGAACTTCAACGGAAGGTTTCCCACCGAAGAAATCGCAACAAATCTGACCAGCAGCCTGACGCCCTTGGTGCAATCAATGTCCCCTCCGTTGCGCTCGCCCCTGGTCAACGCTGTCGTGGCGCTTTCGCCTCCACAATCCAATGACAGCACCTCGGACTTCCCACGCAACATTCCTTTCGACTACATCAAAGTCAACAAAACTCATGAGAAACTCTATTTGGAGGAATTCTACAACGACTTTGCAAACATCATCCTCCCATTTAGCTCGTACGACTACGACACTGGCAGATACTTCAACCCAGCAAGAGATATTATATTGAAACTCGCACTGACAGAAGCATTCTTGCTTGCCGCAGTGCTAGCACACGGAGCAAAAACATCCTTCAAAAAGAACTCACTTCCAGAAGACGAGGAAGCATACTGTAAATACCTTTCCAAGTCGTTGAGTTTACTTGGACCTGCATTAAACGAAGACAGAAGCAGCACCACAAATTCATTGACCTCAAATATAGAGTCAGTCCTCATCACTGTCCTTCTTCTCACCTCTGCCAACGCAGCAAACCCCAAACAAGATTGGCGTCCACACTTAAAAGGTGCCAAGGACTTGTTGTTGAAGATCCTGACACGGAAAATGAAGCTGTCGAAAATCCTCATCTTCTGCAAGTACTGGTTCGTTCTGTTTGAAATATTGGCAGGCCTCTCATCGAGATACGGAGGAACACTCAAAACTGAAGAAGAGATCGAGAACTTGATCACTCCGGGCGACGAGCACGACCAAAAAGTCTTGAAGGAATTGGGTGTGCTAGACGAGAAGGGGTTCACCATCATGTGCGGGTTCCACAACGACTGCATACCGCACTTGAAGGACCTCATTCTTATCTTATTCCGTATCCGCAAAAACAAAGACTACAAACCCTCCAATCCTTTTGAATACTTGAGGCTTCTCACCGAGTTCTACAAACTAACAGAAATCGAATTCGTAAACTCCAAGTGTGTGCTAACTCCTTTGGACTTTCCCAACGGCGTTGTTCCACCAGGGAACTTGCTAGATACATTGATTATCAACGAAGAGAAAATCGTTCTCAGCTGGATGGACACCACGCATCAAGCATTTGTAGTAGCGTCGCTCATCACATTACTCTCTGTGTGTTTCAAAGAAACATACGAGCTGCCACAGGTGGCCATGTTAACCGAGCGATTAACTTCAATGGTTTCATACCTCAGCAGAACAACAGAAGTACCACGACAAACAATTAAATGCTCGATGATGATGATCCAGTGGCCCATGCTCATAGCTGGAATGAACTGCACCAAAGAAGAACACAAGTTTGTCTTGATGAAGTTCTTCCGAATTCTGGCTCAAATAGGACTGGGGAGCGCAGGGTTTGCCTTGAGAAGAGTAATGAAAATTTGGGGGTTAAGGAAAAAGGGAATAAAAGATGTGGAGATTGGTGACGAGAGCGCTGATGTATTGTCCTATTAACATTCCAATAAAGTGAAAGGATTCATCTGGTTAGTGGCCATTTTATATTTCCACTCCAGAGAGATATCTTCGTCTTCTTCCGATTCTTCAGATAAGTCGAGCAAGCTCAAATCAGAATCTTGCTCATCATCACAGTATTCGCATGTATGTGAGGTCCAATCTAAGTTGCCTCTGGAGAGCAAATCTTGCAAGTACCAGCCAACACGTTCGGCTCCCAAGCGTGCCCCATCCAAGTTGGCCAGTGAAGGACCCATCTTCAACAGAGCATTTTTACCGACCATGAAGAGTGGAACCTCTTCGTTCCATTGTAAGTTATCCGTGAGGCATGGAAATCCATGAACAGTTCTAATTGGTGACAGTTTGAGAATAGGCTGTATAAACTCAAGACTATTGATATTCGCCTGAATACCAGTAGCAAAATAAATATAGTCGATTTTGTTAAGCTCAATAGTTTCGGTTGTGTCTTTATTTGTCAATTGTAGGTTCCAGGTCAACAGTTCTGGGTCCCATTCCTGCTGGGTGATCGAAGTGTTAGTCAACAAGTCAAGTTTACCTTGTTTTTCGTACTTGGAGATGATTTTGTAGTATTCCGGATTAACAGAACCGCCTTCTCTTGCGTCTTGGATCATTTGAAAACGCTCTTCGTCTGTATCTTTGATGTAGAAGGCAGACTTTTTTACGTTTCTGTATTTGGTGACCCAGTCTAAGTGGAAGTCAAAGTGCTTGATTTTTATACCCCCACGGAAGAGTAGGTAGACCTTTGAAATACCTCTCTCCACAGCCAATTTTGCTAGTTGTGCAGAAGTGAGTCCACCACCTACAATAACAATCGACCTCTCTGAACTGTCGCGAGGCTTCTGCATCAATTCTTTTCCCAAGAACTCAATTCTTTTTGAGAATAAATGAGTTGTATGACAGCTGCCTAAGGGAAACTGGCCATCCTCAAAAGGTGCAACGGGGTAGTTGATTTCCCCACGGTGACCACTAGCAACAATACAAACCTTGCATGCAAATATCCGTCCACTCTTTGTGGTTACCACGAATCCTTTTCCAGACTCATTGGTTCCTGCAACAGCAATATCAGTGTATTCAATGTGTGCAACTTCGTCATGTTGTATACAATCTTCTAACTTGTATCTTTTGACAACGTCTTCACAGTGTTCTTTAAACAATTTTGTCAGTGGTCGGTAGTAATCTTTCCAGTCTCTCATGTTGATGTCGATGATTCCTGGTTTATCATGGTGATGAACTGACGACTTGTTTGGCACCTTTTTGGCCAACTTTTTCAACTTGTGCTTGGATAGCTCTTTTCCAACCACGTTTTTGATTTCCATTAACTCGTCCTGCTTGTCATGAGAGAAGCAGACCAATGCGTCGACGTCAACAGGGTCCACATGGAAAAACATGGGGGAACGTAAAAATGGAATCTGGCACGCAGCAAATTGGTTCTGCCAACCTCCAGTAAACTTATCACTAACCGCATCAAGCACGAGTATTTCACTGGGGGCGAACTTGGCAGGAAGATACCTCTTATTACCATTGAGCAAGTTGACTTTATGTCCCCTCTGGTTTAGCCAGTGAAACCGTTGGTGTTCGTCTTCGGTGTACAAAGAACCAGGATGTGCCTCACAGAGACGTGCACTGACAGCAAGACCACAAGTGCCCCCTCCAACAACAATTACAGAATAGAATGACTCCTTAGATATTTCAAACATGTTCACTGCAGTCAAATTTGGCTCCTATTCACCTTATAAATGGCTGCGAAAATGTCGTAACCACTAGTATAATGTCGCGTGACTACTATTGCATAACTACTTTAATTTACTTACCCAAGTACCCCGAAATGATAGCAAGCAAACCCACTGCACCGGGGTCGGGGATAGAACCGTCACTGTCGTGGAATTGGTCGTCACCGACATAACTGGCACGTCCGAATTTGGCCTGCAATTCTTTAGTTTCTTCACATCCTTTTTTAGCTGCTTCTGCAGCCTCGTCGATGCTGTTGGTTTTCTTCAATGTGTCAACAAATGGCTGCAACGTATCCACCAATGTTCTTCCTCCTACTCTCGCCTTAGTGTACTTGAATAATCCGTCATACAATGCCGAATGCAACGCTTCAGCAAAGGTCTTGGTAGTTAATTCGCTCTGGTCCTGCAAGGATTTGCCCAAAGCAGTGAGGAAGATGGAGTAGATACCTCCTGACGTTCCACCCATATATTCCTCCACAATCTCTGTGATTTCCGAGAGTGTGGCAACAGGATCGGACAAGTTGGAGAATTTGTTCTGCTCGAGAGCACTCAAGATTCCATTTGCCCCTGCCACCAACGTCTCACCACAGTCTCCATCGCCAACCAATGTGTCGTACTCTGTAATCTTAGGCTCTTCTTTGATCAACTTGTGCAAGGCTTTAGAAATGTTGGTTTCGAAAGCCTTAGAGTCCATGGTTAACAGGGACGTAGTTGTCGATTCGTTCTTCATAGGCGATTCAACGTATTCTGATGTCTTCGACCACAAGTCTGCATTGAAGCTCTTTGGTTTCCAACCTGGCGCATCGGTAGGTGCGTCCAAGTAGTCCACGATTTCGCTAGGGAGATTTTTCAAACCAAGAAGGGTGATGGAAAAGCCCGGTGCGTTCAACGAGGTCACGAAATCACTAACCAAGACTCTCGTTGGTTTCTTCTTCAAAGGTGACTTTTCAATTACATGTTGAGCAATAGCAAAGAGTTCCAATGAGGAGGTTCCTCCGATGTTGTTGATCACAAGAACATGTTCGTCATCCAAAGAGAAGTCCGGTGCGTAGTGGCGGTCTGAGTCTTCTGAGCTGAGCAACTTGTCAAACATCTCTTTGACCAAGTCGTCGATCTTAGGAATTTTCATCTTGGTACCCGGTTCATTGTGTATTCCCAAGCCCAATTCTGCTTCATCTTGAGGAGTGAACTCAGTGTCCTGTTCTTTCTTGCCGGGAACGGAAGTTCTGTCGAGCGAAGCACCAATGGTAACCAAGTTCTTGCTTACTTTTCCAGCCAATTCGACCAATTCTTGCAACGACAAGGAGTTGGCAGCAGCAGCACCCAAAATCTTGTGCATGATGGCTGTTCCGGCCAATCCTCTTCTTCCCACCATCTTGTTCTGTTCACGGCCAACAGCCACATCGTCGGCCACGGCCACCATCTCCACGTTATAGCCCTCACTCTTGGCTCTCTCGACCACCAAACCAAAGTGGAGAATATCACCTGTGTAATTTTTCACGATGATCAAGGTTCCGGCTTTCTTGTCTGATTTGGTACGCACCGCAGCCATGATCTGTCTTGTTGAAGGCAGCGCGAAAATGGCACCACTCACAGCAGCATCAAGCAAGTTGGTTCCAACAAAACCTCCGTGCAAAGGTTCGTGGCCAGCACCACCACCACTGATCAAAGTGACTTTCTTACTGGTGTCAGATGATGGACTGAATACAACCTTTTCACTAGGGATAAGGTTTAACGAGGGATTGGCAGCGACCAATCCTTTGAGCTGTGTGAGCACAATGTCTTCGTTGTCGTTGTACTTCCAATGTTTAGGCATGGTATCAATTGAAGTGAAGAAGATGAAATATGGGGAGATTTAACTTTATAAACTTTTTAACGTTGCTCGAATTGCTATGATGTAATTAAGTATACTGTATATAGAGAGCAGAGAGCAAGAGAGATGCGAGGCGAGGGTGAGAGAAGAGGAAGATGAAGGGGATGAAGAGTGCACATGAGTGATATACGAGAAGTTACTTTGGTTTGTGCATTGCTTTAGTTCCATTTTCTGGTTATGGATCGAGATTAGGCTGACTAGTCTTACGATGAGCCAGTGATGAATTGAAGTGATTAGTGAGGTGTGAAAGGTTGAAATAAAATTGTGATTATACTAAGAATAGTAAAGTATACTAGATCGGCATGTAGTTATTCTTTTGAGTGTGCTTATGGTGACTCTCCAAATGAATCATACCAACATAAATAATTCATTTATATGACTCAATAATATGATTCATTTGATGATTCACCAAAATAAAATACACCAACAACCATAAACCATTTAATGCCACATCATAACCATACTATAATCTTGACATCCATAACCAACATTCTGCCCTTATCTGTCAACGTCTTTGTCGCATTTTGTACCATGGGAATGTCCAGGATTAATCCCGAATTTCCTCCTCCTATTCCTTCTTCTTTTTATTCCTTCTTCTAAGTCTGATCTCATCTAGCACCCGCAGTACTCACGTACCATCCTTGTGTACAAATATTAAGACCACAAGCTCATCGACCGTTGAATTTCTAACGCCGCTTTCGCTCGCTCCTCAGTTCCGCTCAATTGCTCGATTTGATAAATTTTTGTCCAAGTCCACAAACTTTCATCAGCCATGTATCACCCAGATGCGTTCAAGGAAAGGCGAGGGTATTCGCGTGGAGGGTGCCGCGAATGCAAGCGTCGCAAGATCAAGTGTGACGAAGAAAAACCCGAGTGCTGGCACTGTGTCAGGCTTCGGAAAGAGTGCCTGTATCCCGAAGAAGGCGAGCGAGTGCCCAGGGTATCGAAGAAGGTGATGCAAGACAACCCCGAGATGTTCAAGATGAAAGCCAACTTGCAGAGGCGAATTGTGTTCCAGGCGTATGACCCGAGCTCCAACCCCAAGGCCGAGAAGGCTAGGATAAAGCGCGCGAGGTCCCAGCACATGGCTAAATTTGACAAGTCAAACGTCAAGGGCGACGAGCGCATTCTGGCTTCCGATTCCGATTCGACACAGGGTGCCAAAAAGATCAGCGAAGGCGACGCCAGCGATGCCCCCAACCCTGTGAGGAAGGCCAAGAATGCAGCCAGCGAGGATCTGAGTTCTGTTGGACTGGAAATCCTGGACTCTGCGAGTCTGGAAGCAAATACTTCAGTTAACAAGTCTGTTCGTGTGGACTTTAACGATCTTGCTCCAACCAGATCTGCTACTCTGGCCCCAACAACCATGGGCTCGGTGTCGAGCATGAGCCACCCGCCTCATGCTACAGCTATCCCCCCATTAAATATACTCCCACTGGTGTCACAGATCAGAACTAACCCAGCCCACACGTTCAACACACCCTACAAGTACCAAATCTCACCAACATCAAGCAACAACCAAGGTCTCAACAGCAGGCATTCGCCCAGCGTCAACTTCAACCAAGGAAGCCCTGTATCTGTGCATTCCGGCCAATCTGCATCGACAAACGATATCGCGTTCGAATACTCACGCAACGACTTGGACTTGCTCGCCATGGACCTCAACAATATTGTTTCCGACATTATCGATGGCAACGCTCTCGGCGATGTAGCTTTGGAAGACAACTCGAAGTTGTTCGACTCATTTGCATACAACGCAGCACCTTTGAACAGACTGGATATCCCGAAACACGTTTCGTTCGACTACATCAAGGTGAGCACGGGCTACGAAAAGCTCTACTTGGAAGACTTTTACCATGGATTCGCAATGCGCGTGTTGCCTTTTGGAGCGTACGACTATGAGGAAAGAAGATATGCGAACCCTGTGCGAGATACAATCTTGCTGTACGCATCAAAAGAGCCGTTTTTGCTCGCGGCAGTGTTGGCACAGGGAGCAAAGACCTCGTTTGACAAAAACAGGCTCCAGCGAGACCACGACGCATACTGCTTGTACTTGCTGTCGTCACTCAAGTTGCTAGGGCCGGCCCTTTTGCGCAACCGCGACAAAGAGGTGAAGAACGACCTCACGTCGAACATTGAGTGTATCCTTTTGACAGTGCTTTTACTTACTTCTGCCAACGCAGCCACCACAACGCAAACATGGCGTCCCCACTTAAAGGGTGCCAAAGATATCATTCTCAAGGCCACCAACGGTAAGATCCGGCTGCTGAAGACGTTGATTCTATGCAAGGTGTGGTTCATCGACTTTGAGATCTTGGCAGGAACACTGCTGGTGCAGGGAGGTACCCTCCAAACCGATGAAGAGATTGAATCGATTCTCAACTTCACCAACTACGAGTTGGCAGTGCTCCGAGAATATGGCCTTCTCCAGCCCAGTGGATACACCATCATGTTCGGGTACAGTATCCGCTGCGTGGAGTTGTTCAAGGAGTTGATCAAGATCATGAACAAGAAGAGGACGATGGGCGCCGACTTTGTTGCGAACGACTCGCTCAACTATATGTCACTTTTATCTGGCTTTTACGAACAGAACCAGGTTGTGTTTCTTGAGAGAGACTGCGTGATGAGCGACACGGTGGACATTCCGCCAGGGGCGGAGGTGCCCAACTTGGTTGATGTGATATACGCACAGAATGAACGGATCGTGCTCAGTTGGATGGATTTGCTGCAACAGGCATACACTTTGGCAGCAATGATCACCATATTGACCAAGATCTTCCAGGAAAGCTACACGAAAGCGCATATTCAGGACCTCACTAGCCGGTTGGTGGGGCTTATCTCGTTTTTGGAGAGATGTCCGGGGCTTCCTCGACAACAGATTGAGCATTCCTTGCTGATGATCCAATGGCCCATGCTTGTTGCGGCCAACAATTGTACAATAGAGCACCACAAGTATTTGTTGATGAAGTTTTTCAGGGTGCTGGCGGAAACTGGACTGGGCAGCGCCGAAATTGCATTGAAGAAGATAATGAGGATGTGGGAGAAGAGAGAGAAGGCGACATGTGATGAGGGGGAGGATGGAACGGAGCCAGAAGAGGAAGATGTTGTGCCATATTGAAGGTAAAAAATTGTAATATAAAAGAACGATTAATGGAGAGGTCTCAAGTACTATATCAAATGTAATAACAATGAATATGATAAATCGTCAAGACTTAGTCTTGAGTATGATCTTCTCATCCCAATTTCTTCACATTCTCTAATGGTTGCAAAAAGCCACACGTGACTTTCCATACCACTACCTGGTGACAAGAATGGTATACAACCACAACGAAATTCCGTCGAAAGAGAGAAGCAACGGGGAAATACGACTCTCCCAGAATCTGGCAACACTTCCAACCCAGCTACTTCATGGTAAGGTCCTGTTCTAAGACCATTCTATCCTTCCCGAACTGGGGGGACCCTTACCTAATCCGTACAGAAAAGGAAACAACAAGCGACCCAAAAACTAAAGTGACCCATCACTAAAAGTTAAGAAACCATACAAATGCCTGGTATGGTTGCGGAGAAAGACCCTCCTTTAGGAGCTGACGATGGTAGTTCCGGCAAGAAGGACGTGGCGAACGACAAGACCAAGAGATCCAAGTCGTTTACAGGCTGCTTTACATGTCGGCTGCGGAAGATCCGCTGTGACTTGACTAAACCACTTTGTAATAACTGCAAGAAGTCTGGGTTGGTATGCTCTGGGTACGACATTAAACTCAAGTGGTCGCGGCCAATTGAGTTCAAGCAGACCCCACGTGGTAACACCACGTCGCTGCAGGTCCTGTTCAAGGAGGAATTGGAGGAGATGGGCCAAGGTGGAACCGCAGGCGGTGAATTTTTCCAGCGAAGAAACGTAGGGTTTGTTGAATGGCAGAGGCCGTATCAGACCTACGAGGAGATGGACCGTGACTTGCTCATATTGCACAACTCAGGAAAGGACCAGTTGGTCAACAAGGAGGGAAATACAAAGCTCTTGGGACCATTTGGGGTGTTCAAGGGAAAGAGACGTAGGCACAAGAAAAGGAAGTTGGAGAAGACTGAACCTCCAGCGGTGATTTCTCAGGTTGCGCAAATATTGGGAGGGGGTGGACTTCGAAAGAACGGAACGGGTAGCAGGATCCACAGCGGTGTAAATAGCACCGTGAACAGCGCAGGAAACACCCCCGGGTGGGCATCGCCATTCAAAGACGCAGGGCCAGACCACATCTGGCTCTCGAACGAGTTGCGAGATGATGCGTTGCTTACTGCGGCCGCATTGAACGGAGAATCGCAGCTCGCAGACTTTATGAACAAGTACTCTCTCTTGACACCCAACTTCAGCACATCCAACACCCCGAAACCTAACCAAAGCGAGATCCTCAACTTAGTATTCCACAAGAACGCCCTGCAGCTCCAGCAGCAGATGGACCTCCCACCCCAGTCTACAGGCGAGAACGACGGTGGGGCTGTTGGATACGACAACAACAACGAAATCATGATAGACCCCACGAACCAGCACTTGTACTACTCCAACTACAACAATTACTACTACAACAACCCGTACCAACTCAACGAGAACTTGCAGATCCACTTACATGCGACTTCCTCGCAGAATGACGAGGAACTGACGGACTTAGTCGACGGTCAACACACCACACAAATGCCGGAACTGATAATGAGCATAGTGGAGAGTCCTCTCACGGTCGGCTTTGAGTTAGCAAACCCCAAGAAATTGTCTATCCCAAGCTTTGGCATTCCTACCAGTGCACTTCAAGTACAACCATTGACGCGGTACTTGCTCAACTACTACATCAACGAGGTAGCCGACTTGATGACGGTGATTCCGCTCACCGAAAACCCATGGAAAACCATCTACTTTCCGCGTGCATTGATGGCCATTGGCGAGTTGCTGGCCTTGGGTAAAACACTGACAGCCAAGAACGCATTACTCAATGCGTTGCTTGCTGTGTCTGCCTTCAACTTGCAGTCCAAATTTCCCAAGAACTCCGACTCGATGCGATACTACTTGAACTTGGGGATTCAGTTGAGAAACCAGGCGAGTTTGTTCATCAAGCAGTTGCTCCATTCGAAAGCGGGACAACTGGGAATCGAGCACTGCGTGATGAACGAGAAGTACAAGGATGTGTTGTGCGCTGTTATGACGATGATCTCGGTGGATTTGGTGTGGGGAACAATGCAAGACACGCACTTTTACATTTCGTGGTGCGGTAAAGTGATTGCTGCCAAGATGCGCAACAAGAAGAAGTTGACCTCAAAGGCACGCATCTTGCACCGGATTTTCCTGTCGCTTAAGCTTATCCAAGATCTGACATGTTTGGAGTTGGACAATGTGAAGGCTGATTTTGAGACGGATGCGATTTCTTACGATGTGAATGGAGACAAATGGGCAGTTGAAGGCATTACACATAAGAAAGGGCGCATAGATTTTATAGTCAACGCTACCACAAGAAGCACGTCACCATCGTTTGTCAACAAAAAGCTCATCAACACCAAGAAGAATGACGAGAACTTCGCGACGGACGCGCTTTATGGAATCCCGAACTCGTTGATCTTTCTCTTTAGCGAAACGGTACAGCTTCTCAGAACCAAGATACACCACCAAGAGGTGTACCAGAAACTTCCAGACGACTTCACCAAACGGGTCAACGACTTGAACCGGCGGTTACTCAACTGGAAGTTGGATTGGATCTTGTACGAGGAGCAGAACAACAGCCCCGCGCCAACAGAAGAACACGAAATAGAGGTGGACCCTGACCTTCTTGAACAAGGTAATATCTTAGAGGAGCTTGAGCGGTCGCATTCTAAGAAGTTCCTCTCGCCAATGCATGAAACCACATACCACCATATCTTTTCATTCTACCACGCACTCATGATATACTTCAACCGGCTCATCAAGGAGGTGCTGCCACACAAGTTGCAGACCAAGGTAGCCAAGACGCTCAACCATCTCAATGCGATTCAACGACTCATCGAGGCGGGCGAGGCAGCCATCATCCCATTATTCTGGCAGGGCTTCATAGCAGGGTGCGAGGCCACCTCGCAAACCCTCCAAATCGGATTCAAGAAGTGGGGCGTGGATATTGCACAGTACTTGGGCAGTTACTGGGGAGCCAGACAGATCATGTTGGAGGTGTGGAGACGTAAAAGAATGAACGAGGCGAGAGACGACTGGGTGAGTGTGATTAGAGATTGGGAGATGAACTTGATGTTGAATTGAGCGGGAGGAGTTGATAATGTAACGTGTCCTATAATAGATAATTGGATAGCTTTTGCGGGTAAATCTGTAGAATATATAACTACCTGGTAGGGCTGAACTATGAGGTGCAAAAAAAAGAATTGATTCCGCCCAGGATCGAACTGGGGACGTTCTGCGTGTTAAGCAGATGCCATAACCAACTAGACCACGCAACCAATTGATGTTGAATTGGAATGAGTGAGTAGTATAATGGAAGGGCACTAAATTTCTATAAACCAAAACACTGACTGTCTGAGGTCTAAAGGAGCTTATTGGTAGGAGACATACACCCAAAGGCGATCTCCTGTTAGAAATAGATATCAGATCATCCAAATTTCCCACGTTTTACTGGGCATGCCAGATTAGTCACCGTCATTCGTAATGGGCTTCCCAACCGGTCCAATCACGATGTATAAACATCTGGATGAAAATAAGCGAACGGCAGTCATGTTCAGATGTCTTTTGAAATATTCGTGTGATCCCAGGGTACCTTGATGTGATACTCACGAATCATAAGAGGCTGGAACTATATGAAAACTAATTCTAAAACCACTCTACAATTCAAAGCTCTTTCTCTGGATATCACCGAGAACTATATAAACTTTGTCTAAGATGAAAAAGAAATAGGGGCAGGATTGTGAAGGTTGTCTCGAAGCCTTTGCTAAATTAAGTTTCGTATAGTGGACTATTAATAACATGCGGAAGAACAAGAAGACTGAAGAGGTCAATGAGATGCAGTGTAAGCCTTCTCCTCACCGAGCTGGACATTTCGTTTAAGGATGCACGGTAAAGTGGATTGAGTCCTGCCGAGATGGGTATTTTGTGGTATTCCATACATTGGCAAGCGAGTTCTCTGAAATGGGACCAAGCTTTCCAGAATATGCCATCTGGAACCCTGGAGGCGCATGAAAATTAGGGTGACGAGAATGTTCAGAGAGGAGAGTAAATGGTGAGTGTTGTGAAGGAAAAGAAGTGAATGAAGTGGGTGAGTGAAGTGGGTGAGTGAAGTGGGTGGTGAACGAAGGTAAGTGACGAGCGAAGGAGAGAACGGGGTGGAGAACCAAGAGTGACAGTCATGACGATAGACGTCATTGAACACACTAGAATACCAGAACAATAACTAGAGGTTGCAAATTTTCACAAATTCGCGCCTCAAAATGTAAAGATAATAACATCAATAACGGACATACAAATAGCGTGTTTGGTCATGGTACGAAATAACCAGGATTACGATCCTCTGACGAATACAAAACACGTTCAATAGACCAATGCTCAAACCTTCTAAGACACAGCAACTTAAATTACGTGGAAATCTAGCGACAGCCACGAGACCACAGGAAGTGGATCTACACTTAGCACTGACCAGAGAAATGAAGGGCCTGTTTATGGGAAGTCTCAGAAGTCTATGTGGGCGAACACATATAATATGACGGGTCTTGATGACCAGTGGCATTTAACGAGCATATACAACGTCATACCACGGTTGTCGTCATCTTATTGTTTGCGCAAGCGTATGTACGATTAATGCGAGTTTAGATTCTACTTCTCCGCTCTTGAAAATCTTGCAACAGGCTGGAATGGTACGCTCTGAGAACAAAAAATAGACTGGCTTACAGTTGAGATCTGTAGACTGCAGTGCATGTGAATGGCATTAGTTACTTCAGGGTGCAGTTTATTGAATCGTAGACCTTTTAGATATTGAGATTTCACTCTAGTGTTCACTCTAGTGTTCACATTAGTGTTCACAGTGTAGTGAACGGTTTAAACTATATGGTAAACTGATCGGAGATACCAGGAGTTGATCATCACCAGACACCCTTTGCCGTGGTAGGTCGACCAATTACAAAAGAACCGGTGAAGATCTTTTTGTGCTCCACGAACAATACAACGACTGGTGGTCTTCGTCGCCCCACAAAAATGCCCAACCGTGCATAACCAACATTCCACAGAGACTTGCTTTGTGGGGATACTTCAGGGTCGTGGTATGTTAGAGTGCGGTGCAGACTATACTGTGGAACACAAGACACAAATTACAAGGCAAAGACTAGGGCAGACAACAGATTCTTTGTGTGGTGCGCGAGTCCCACGACATCCAAAGCCAAATCTTAACCTAAGACATTGCTTTTCAGAGTGAAACATGTTGGGCAGAAAAAGTGCTGAATATGGGAAAGGTTAGGGCCCGATGGCACATTCCGTTACAAAAAGAGGAGGGCTCGAATCAATTTCAGACCTGGAAGCCCTTTGTGCTGCTTCAGGGTACACTAACACGACATTTTTCGACGTGATAGACACAACAAATGGTGCGAATCGATAACAAAGACACGAAAAGTTGCTACGCGAGGAGAACAAAACGTAAACATGCGCATGTCAAGTGTTCGATGGAGACAGAAAGGAGTCTATTTTAAAGTTTCGACAATACAAACGGATTTGTGGTGCCTGGCGAAAGGTAGTGTGCCCGACGTGCCTCTCCACCTTTTGGTGCCTAACTGAGGGAGCTGTTGTACTTTTATGGCAGGGCATTTGGGAGCACAGAAGCAGCGACAGGGGCGTTGTGTTGTGTTTGCCCCATGCGAAAAATTGTTCTCGTGGATCCAGAAAGTATATAAGGTGCTGATTCCTCGAGCTGGGGTTATATCTTTCTTCACTACACACGTCCCACATTCGTTTAATCACCAACTAGTACTTTCTTTAAAAATGCAATTCTCCAGTGTCTTTTCCATTGCTACCTTGATCGCAATTGCCGTTGCTGACAGCTCTGTTGTCACCAACACCCACACCACCGAGGCCACCATCACCTCTTGTGCTGACCACGAGTGCACCAAGCCTTCTTCTACTGACGAGCCAACCACCTCCTACGTCACAAACCTCACCACCACCGAGGCCACCATCACCTCTTGTGCTGACCACGAGTGCACCGGTGCCACCGCTGCTCCAGAGTCTTCGTCCACTCCAGTCACCGTTGTCTCGTCGGTCTACACCGAGTACACCACCTACTGCCCAGAAGGTGAAACCGAGTCCACCGTTGTCCCAGTCAAGACCGTCACTCTCAACCCAGAGACTGTCACTGTTAAGCCAGAAGCTCCAGTTAACACTGTTACCATCAACCCAACCACCGTTGCTGTTGAGTCGTCTTCTACCCTCCCACCTCCAGTTGCTACCTCCACCTACGTTCCACCTGCCCCAGCTGCTCCATCTGCTCCAGCTGCCCCAGTCTGCCCTGAAGCCGCTACCGTCACCGTCACTGCTCCTGCAGTCACCGTCACCGTCGCTCCAGCACCAGTCACCGTCACCGTCACCGTTGCTCCAGGTGCCCCAGCCTCGACCGAAGCCGAAGTTGAGGCCACCATCACCCCAGTCAACACCGTCTCTGAAGGAGTTGCTGCCACCACCGTTGCCCAAAACACCTACACCTCTGTCTGGTCTAACAGCACCGTTGCCGCTGTCTCCACCTTCGAGAACAACGCTCAACAGGTTGCTGTTGGTTTTGCCGGTCTTGCTGCCGCTGCTGCTTACTTGTTGTAAGTAGCTTGTGATACCATCGCTGTACTATAGACTGGCTTCTCTTTGATTTTTTCACGACTCTTCTTCCTGCAAATAGACTTTGCAAGGTATTGATAAAGCATCAACATATGATTGCTGAATATACCACCTTTTGGCTTAATTGATAATCGATTTCATAACTTGTAGATCATGAATTTCTTTCAATGTAAAATTGTTAAAGTTGCTGCAATTTGCAGCCGCGAAATCAAAAAAATATGCCGCTTTGGGACAGAATTGCTTTTATTAGCCTATACCGAAGTTTATTCTCGGGACTTTTCTTGAATAAACATAAGCTACGCCTTGATGTACAACAGAGACTCCAATGAAACTACCAATGGTCAAAACCTGATTGTATGCGAAACATTGACGAAACTAAGACAATAGGAGAATTGTTGTGAGAGGAGGTGGTGAAAGGGATTGGAGTGTTTTGCATCCTTGGTGGCTTGCTGTATGAAGAAGCAGCTTAAGCTGCCAGTGAAATGTGCACTCGTTAATGCTTTGTTGTGCCGTGGATACTTCAGCATTAGAGTGCTTGACATTTTTGCCGTGATGTGCTTCGTATACGTTGGCTAATGCTTGACGCATATTAAGTCATTTGCGTGAGCATAGCACAGCGTGGAGATCCATTGCACTCTAAACGCATTATTCGCATTCTTGAGTCTAGCCAAGTTTCAGGTAATGCAATATGTACACCAATTGCCCTGAAGTTAGCCTAATTAGACTTCTAATTCTCGTCAATCGATTTCGGTGTCACTCCACCTTAGTATTCTCCTAACTTGTCTCTCTCCTCACTTCTCCTCAGTTCACTCTTCACACTTTCTCCTACAATTGGCTGCAAAATCACGTGACACATAATCTCTATCCTATAATACACTACTCTGGAACCCTAAACCGCAACTGCTGACCCTCAGAATATATGAAATTCAACATATTCTCAAACTCACCGCTCTTCTGTAACTCAAGGTACTTCTTGTAAAGCAACAACGCACTATGCGCATCCTCAATCGAGTCGTGGTTTCCCATCTGCACAGCTGCCCTCAACGCACAGTACAGCAAGAACTTGAGCGACAAATGTCTCTTGAACTCGCTCTTGTAGTAGAGCTCAGCCGTGTCTCTAATCTGAACCCGCGGCACCTGCAAGTTGATACACCGGAAGTCGTTGTAGAGCCCGTGTCCTATAAATACAACCCCCATATTAAGCAAAAGCCACAACTTTCTGTATGCTGTTTGCAAGGTCACCAAGTTCCGGCTCGACTTCTGCAAGTCCAAGTCTCCAGGCTCTATGCCCGAGAAACTGGTGGTGTAATCGTAAATGTCTGTTGTATGGATGATGAAATCATCAATGAAAGCAACACCAAACTTCTCGCTGCCCAACTCCCCACGCAAAACCGACAACCGTGCCAACGACAACTCTTTTGGCTTGATCAATTTGCGCATCCCGTCATAGTGCAACTCTAACTCCTCCGGCTTCAACGTCACAAACTCGGCGTCAATGGCAACCAACAGCCCAGCTTGTGGCGCCTCCGTGTTCGTGAGCAACTCGTAGTCCTTTCGGTACTCTTCTCGAATCGTCCCAGCAAAGTGGTCCCGGTACAAGATGCCCGTGTCCACTTGGCTCTCAAAAGTCTTGTTCACAAAGTAGTTGAAATCGGTCGATGCCAGGGCCAGCTGGTAGAGTAACGTTAATGGCTTCTTCCAGGGAAGCGACGACAAGTTGAACACCTCCTCTTCGGGAACAGGAGTCACCATAAAGTCGTTGAAAAGAAGCCATTGTCCTTCCACCTTGACGTATGCAACCAAGTTGTGTGCTCCGAGCGCCAAGTCAGACAGGTGCGATACTTCACACACGTATCCAAGCAAGTCATATCTGGTCACTCCCTCTGCTGCTGCAAAGTGAGATTTTATAGATAACTTGGGTGAGTCGCTAGGCGAGGATGGCGGCTGCCAGATCGAGTAAAACTCAGGCACCAACCATTTCTTGAAGCTGCTGATCAACTTGAACTCTTCGTTGGTCAAGTCCAAATTGAGCGTTAGCAATGGCGAGAGCTTGGTCACAACTGACTTGACTTCCATGGTATGCTGCAACAGTTCATGGGGATGCGGACATGGAACCGTTCCGGTTTGGTTGATGGTGTGCTCCAAGTATGTGATCAAGTTGTGTGTTTTGCGCGTTGTCGCAGGTGTGGCAACCTGCTGCTGGTTTGTGTGTGGATTCAACAAAATACTCAATTTGTTGAGTACACTGCTTGGAGGGGTCACCAAGTCAAGACTTAGCTGTGACCGGTGATGCTTCGTGGGCATGGAGCACAGCGAGTGGGTGTAGGTTTCCAAATCAACCCTCATCAAGTTCTCGAATGACGCAGCATCTTCACCTTGCACAACTAAGTCCTGGTGGAGTCGCGAAACCAAAAACTTCTGTAAGTTGATATTGAGACTACGAAGTGTTTGCGCATTGAGCGACGATCCTTCGTTCAAGTTCACCAACTCTTGTGCTTCTGGGATGGAGTTTAATGTCTTGGACCAGTTGGAAATCGCCACATTCTTTTGTCCTGCTCTGTACATCATATCAAACAAGTACCCCGACTCGTTCAAGAGCAGCGACCCTTGTGGGTTCCCGTCATCGGTGATTGTTTTCAAGTCGTTGGGAAGCCACTCGCGTGCAAGTGTCTTTGTGATGATATTGAAAAACGCTGGTTGGAACCTGTACAACTGTAGTAAGGCATTCGCATATGAGTTGTCTATATGGTTTTCTAAACCGCACACGCTTGTTCTGTTGTAGTAGCTGAAATCAAAGTCTTTCACTCCAAACTTGGAGTACTGGATCTGATGCTTGGAGTAGCAGTTGGGTACCTTACTCCACAGTGATGATTTTATCAGGAATACATTCTTTGTGTCGTCTTCTTCGGGTCTTTTGGTGCTTGTAGATTGTTCACTCAAGAACTTGGGGGTGTTCACCAGATGCAACTTGTTGTTTCGCCTGTCCACAGGCTGGTAGTTGGCCACCACGCCGCGTGGCCCGTATTTCAACTTGTCGTACGGAACAAACCCGTTGCTGAGGCCGCTGACAGGCTCGCTGTCAATGTCGAGCGTGTCGGGAAGTTTAGCCAACTCGCGTGTAAAGCGCATATCCAGTGGCCAGTTCGACAAGAGCATATCCTTGTAGTACGGCAATCCAACCGAATTCAATGGAATCTGATAATCGTCTACGTCCATTGGAGGGTCGTTGGGCATCATCATATCCGGTTGTTCAACCATACCAGGGAAGTTGACAAAGTTGTTGGAGGTATTTCCGAGCGACCACAAGTGGAGGCTGGCGTACGAGTCGCTGAAACACAAGAAGTCGCCATTTTCACTGATCTCGAGGTTGCTGAGTGTGGCCTCGGACGGCTGGGGTTGCACAGGCGACAAGTTTGCCTGGTAAAAGTACACATTGGTTTGGTCGTAGATATCCACAAACTGGATCTGGCCTGTGTTGCTCGAAACAATAATGATGTTGGGCAATTTAGGGTGGAAGCGCACCAGGGATGCACCTGCAGGGAATGGGTATGGTGCGATAGGTCTCATCATACGTATGTCGTAGATGTTGATGAGGGGGTCTACGATGTATTCTGTCTCTGAACTGTGGTGGAATCGACGCGGTCTCGCCAGGTATCCACATGTGGCAATATACGTTCCCTGTACATCGACATCGGAAAGCATACCGTTGTGACCCTGGAACTTCTTCACGGACTTGTTGGAAACCGGGTCAAACAACTCCAAGGAGCCGTTGCCGTTACCCAACGTAAGGAACTTGGGTGTGTGGTTGAGCAAATGCACGTCTCCCTCATGATCCAACTTGGCCACTTGGTTGGGCTTGTTCAAGTCGAACTTGAGCAACGAGTGACTAGTACCAACGACAATATCGTTCAACGCGTTGCAATTGACGGTCATACAGTTGAGGTTGGTGAATGCGCTGCCGCCCTCTGCAAACGAGTCCGCAGACAAGCTGAGTTTGTTTGTTCCTCTGCGCGTGTTGAAGTTGATGTTGGATGACAGCAACGACAAAATGCCGTCCTTATGATTGAGCATCTGCGAAACAGGCAGTGTGTAATTGGCCGACTTGAACCTGGTGTACGGAAGCAACTGGATCGCCAGCACATTGGGATCAGTCGGAGTGAACGACCTGGCACACCCCTCGCTGTCACCACACCAGAGAAGGTTCTGCGTGCTGTCAAACAACAAGCTTGTAATGTCAGGCTGGCTGCTCGAGCCGACGCTCGCCGTGGCAGGTATTCGGAAAACCTCGCTCCAGCAATCCATCGTGTCGTGGATCGATAGTTGATTACCTTCTTGGCTTCTGAACAATGTTGGACGCGGTCTTTTGGCTTCTGGTCATGTGGAACTTCACATGATACATCACGTGACTGAATTCAAGATGACTCATGTGACTTGCACATGATAGCATATTTACAAGGTATGATATCATCGAGGGTTGTACATGCATATGTCACACCCTGCAACTACGAGTCCAGATTCGTGCAGGTGCAATAGAAGCGGCCTATACGAGCCGGCTAATGACCAGCAATCTTGGGGAGCTGCAAATGAAGATTGCTAGAGTGCGGAGGTCATGACCTGGCAGATTAGAGGGCAGAGCACTCAATTGCATGGCATGAATAGGGCCCAATGCATCACCATGGCCAAAGGCTTGGAATGCCCCTGTGGAAGACCCAACATGGCAACACCAATTCCAAAGATGGACCCAGAACACTCCCACGTTCCAACCGCGATTGTGTTGCCACCCGCAATGCCCCGAGGAATCACCGATTCCAATTGCAGCAAATCTGTGCGCGCCAATAGATAAAGCGCCACATGATCTGGGAGTCATTAAATTATAAATAAACATAAATAGCGAAGGATATCTCACTCTTTTCCCCAGAGATCTATCGCAGAGATACACTGTTTAATCCTCCCCCTACCCCATGTTTAAGTCGTCATTTGCCCTTTCCTGGTTCAAGAAGCCAGTTGCAGCTGTCAAGGAGGAGGCTGTTATAGATATGGGCGCAAACGCGTTCGTGGCGCCCTCCACCCAAAACAAGCACCAGTTGATCAACATATCGATGAACGACACGGGTGCCAAGGACTCCGATCTGTTTGTTGGCATCGATTACAGGCAGTTGACGTACGCAGAAGTGGCGGCGTTGTCCAAAGACGCTAAGCTGGACTTGCAGCCAGAGCAGGCGTCCAAGCAAGCACAGCAAAAGAAGAAGCAGACAGCAGACTCGGCCTTATCGGACTCCGTCGAGTGGGACTACGACTCCCACAAGTCAGACACAAACTACCAAAAGAGCAAGCTGTTCAAGGGCAAGCAGTTTGAGTATATACAGAGAAAGAAGGAGAGAAACGCGAGCAGAAAGCGTGCCTGATCAATGCATATCGCCTCGAGTGCCTCATTGTAGACGTGAAGTGATGCAATGCACCACTTATCGTCCTGTTTGTTCTCTGTGGGGCTCTGTTTGGGTGGCTGGTTCGCCTACGCGGAGTTGTAGATTAGGATAAAAGGAACTGATAAGGATGATGACTAAGTAATTACATCTGGTTACGTCATCCGGACCAACCCACTTCCACGTGGATTGTGAGCACGTGTAGTAGATGCTGTAGCAATAGATGCTATAGCAATAGACATAGAAGGAATACATGTTGTGGGGAAACAATAAGGTTGTAAGATTATTAGAAGAGAGGTTATAGTAAGATAGGTTATTAATTACGGAAGAGGATTTTAGAGATTGGCAATCTTTTACCAAATAGGGGCCTTGCTATTGTTACCAATAATACGTCGGCCCCATCATTTCCTTGTCACACTCCAACATGTCAGGATCTACCTCGCACATAATCATGGGGAATTTCTCCAAACTCGGGTATTTGACAGGCTGGTCGGGTTTCTTCCATGGCCCCACTTCCAAAACCTCGACTGTTTTCCAATTGTACTTGCCCTGTCTCTCCACTTTTAGTTCGAGCTCCCGGAACTCAATATCGTCATTCTCTTGCAAGTAGGCCTGGAAAAACACCTGTCCAACCTGGCCCTTTTTGAATTGACAAGTGTATTCAAACTGCGTAATTAGTGAAGTCCCAGAAGACTTCAGTATGAACGGTTCGGCCAGCTCTCCCATCCCAGATAAATCTCCATCAAAATGACCCAGAAAGGTCTTGGACGACGAACCCCCCAACCTCTTTGCGACTGTCGCTACCAACGATCCATCCTCTCCGTGCTCAAGATTGAGACACCCTGTCAATGGTGTTCTCGGGCCCAAACACTCGGTCGAGTTACCTCCACCTTTTATCTCTACCCAGATATTCTTATCCGCCTTGAACCGGGCTCGCGTTATCTTTGACAACAACGCATCTCCCCCAGATCGGACAAACCGGTTCAACTTATGCTTGTGCACAACATACGTCTGGGTGTCTTCCACAAAGAACGCACGGTCTTTGTCGGTAACGTCAATTCCAATAAGCGACTTGACAGAATAAAGAGTGGTTTGGTCTAACTGTGCCTTCTCAATAATCGAAATGTCCTTGAGAGACGCAGGAAATGCACCCCGACAAACTCCAATAAAACCAAGAACTCCAACCAAGTACTCTACTTTCATCTGGCCCTTTAACTCCCTCCCAATACCCCCTATTTATATCCCTTTTTTTCATCTGTCATAAATTTGCAGCCAAATATGCCATACAAAAAAATACAATAATTAATTTATTCCTCTATAATATCTATCTATACTTCCCATTTTCAATTCAGATCAGCAAGCTTGAACTCGCTATGGTACTCATACACCCTTGGCTTGCCGATGAACCAGTCCCAGAACTCACTCAGGTAAAAGACCCCAATCTTGAAACATGTCACTGGGAAGTCCCTGTACGAGGCAAGCACAAACTTGAGTGCCCCGTACACCTCGGCAAACGCAATCTTGAACTCGTCTGAAAAGGTACGCAAGTTCGGGTCCATCAACCGTTCTTTTTCCAGAAGTTCGACCTTGATTGGTGGCATCTTTTGGAATTGTGGTGGTGACTTCCGTACTGGCTTTTCGGCTGTCTTGACGGTTTCCAAGAATGGGAAACTGAGTCCTCCCAAGTCCTCCTTCTTTTCGTATTCACCTGGCTTGGCAACCCCTGCCTTGACGTCCTTCAAATGTTGCATGTACATCTCTTTGAAACCGTTGATGGCGGAAATCGACTTGGACAAACGGTCAAATGTGTTCACCAAAGCGACAATCTCGATTCTTCTAAACTTCAACTTGTCTGCATTCTCATCTCCGTCAAAGAGGATCTTGAGTGCGGTTCCGTACCCGATGGTTTGCAACTTACCCCACATTCTACATCTGTCGCATCCCACACAGTCCATGATGGCCGAGATGTTCTTGAAACGCGCTCTGAATTCGTTCTTGAGGTCTGGAGAAACAGTCGAAGGGTCAAACAAGGTCGAGGTGTTGAACAACATGTTGGAACCGAGCGCTGGAATCAACTCATCGAGAACTTGGCCGTTGCGGTCAACCTCATCGTTCTCTACCAACCGGTGCTGGTGTTGCACCAGTGGCGACATGTCATCGTAGCCCGAGTTGATAAAGTCTTTGATCGACATGATGTCGGCCAACTTGACAAGTGCTTGGGATACCATGGCATAGTTGAAATAGATGTTAGACAATCTGTCGTTGAATAGTCCAACTCTTTCCATAAAGATCTTGAGGTTAGGGTAGAACTCCGAGGTTTCGGCGTCCAAGTATTCGTTAGCCAAGTGCACTGCGATCGACGCATGCATTCCACTCACAATTCTGTAGAACAAGTTCTTCTCCACACAGCTTTCTTTCTGGCCAGTGCCGTCCATCGACATTGGGTTGGTGTTTGGGAAACAGTTTTCCGAATAAATAGCCTTCCACACGTCAAAAGATTGTGAACCTCCATAACCAGTGAATCTCTCTGGGTTGTCCACCAAGTTGACATAAACACATTGATGGTCATCATCAATGTGCGTGTAGTCCAAATCCTCACACGTTTCGACATTTTCCTGCTCCATCAGATCGGTGGCAGTGGCGTGGTTGATCTTACCCAACTTGGAAGGCTTCAAGTTGTCATTCACCTCTGTCCAATTGTACTGCTCCGGTGACAAGATCTCAACGGCACAGTTCTCTGTTGCGCAAAAGTGCTGGGCGTTCCAGAACTTGCACTGCTTTTCAAAGTTCAACTTGAAGTACTTGAAGTACAGAGACAGCACCAACTCAGACACGTAGGGGCGAATATTGCGGTTCAAGTTATCAATGTATGAAAAGGTAGTGTTACAAGTGGATGTGATGATCTGCGAACAAAAGTCAGGCGAATCAAACGGACTGAACTTGGCTGCTGATACACCACTCACCGCACACACCGTCAACGACCACAAGAATAACCCTAGCACATATACACTCAACTGCAGCTTCATATCTTATGGGGGTTGAAGTTTGTGAGGTTTGAATGAAATTTATATCTTAAAAAATTGACAGCGCATTGCTCAAAGAAAAAAAGAAAAGACACAATATCTGGGGTGCGCTACCAGGTGCCGAGTGCAATTAGTAATGGGAGGAGCTGGAGCAAGAGAGTAAAGGGAAGATGGCGTACTCGAGTAGGAAGAGGCGGAGGTGATAAAGGGAATGGTTGAGTAGGGCTGATAGAAAACGAGTTAGGGTTGGCGATTTTGAAGTGAAGAACGAGAGGTTTGGAGGGGCCAGTACATTATGATTCGTACACACAGAGTGGTGTGTTTTATGGAACGAGGTATGTGGGCCGACTTTGGGTGTTTGCCGTCACATGAGAGTTGAGTGGAATGTTCCAGATGGCGGAGAATGGATGCGGTTGACGGTGGCGAATGACAGTTGGATATGGATGAGCATGGATATGAGCATAGACGGTTACACAAATTTGGCAATTAATGGTTGCAAATTGCTAAATTGATGAGCGAAGCGAAAGAATGATGATGTGAATACGAGCTAGAGTGGGTTTGAATGAACTTAGTGAGAATAATTTGAGGTAGGAGTTTTCTGTGAAGGTGAATATGAGCTTGAAGTTGGGATAGGGGAAGAGATCATATAGCCTTGGGATATGTAGAGCACCTGAAAGTATACGTGTACTTTATAATTGTCAGCAAGCTGGAAGAAAATTGATAGTATACAGAGTTACAACTAGCATTTAAGTTAAGTGATTGTATGTACCGTATCTGACTACATATTTGCTGCATGTGTATTGTAAAGAATAGCGTATGTGTATTGTATATGTGAAAGCATTTGCGTAAAATAACCAGTATAAGTGGTAAAATGTGCTAGTTAGAGTGCACCTAAATTTGACAGCTATGATTTATATCCATTCCTTTCGCACACGGTTTTAAGCCCTTTTTCAACCCTCCGACCTTAACATTACTAATTCTCGATCTTTACGAGTTCAGATAACACGTATCTTATTCCCTAACTGAACTTGCTTCTAACACGTATCTCAGTCTAACGAATTTTGTATTGTACAACTTATATACATCTAATCAAATGTGATCTTCTTAGCGGCCTTGGTCATATCCACATTCTTGTAGAATGCACCATATGCCGAGTGTGTCTTTTTCTTGGTGTGTCCTCCAAACTTGAGCAATTCGTCTGGAACAGGTTGGTTTGCACCTCTCAAAACGTTCATCAAGGCTCCACTCAAGTGCTTTTCGTGCTCGGTAAATAATGTGTGGGCAGTTCCTGTCTTTCCTGCTCTTCCTGTTCTACCGATTCTGTGCACGTAATCCTCAACAGTCAATGGGAACGTCAAGTTGATCACCACCTTCACGTTAGGGATATCCAATCCTCTAGCAGCAACATCCGTGGCAAGCAAGACGTTGGACTCGCCTGTCTTGAACGAGTTGAGTGCTTGGGTTCTTTGCTGTTGCGACAAGTCACCGTGAATAGCAGCAATGCTGAAGTTATTACGTTGCAAGAGAGCTTCGATTCTACCGGCCTCTTTCTTGTACAAGGCAAACACCAAGATCTTCTCGTTGGAGTCGATCTTCAGCTGGTACTTGCGCAAAAGTCCCAACAACTTCTTTTCCTTGTCGTATGGCTCAATCACCTCGACAATCTGAGTGATTCTCTTGTTCGCAGACAACTCATCTCTGTTACCAATGCTCACCTTGACAGGGCTGTTCATAAAAGTGTTGGCCAACTCTCTGACCTCCTTGGGCCAGGTGGCTGTGAACATAAGAGTCTGTCTTCCCTTGGCATTGGTGCCTCCAATAATCTTCTTTATGTCTTCTTCGAATCCCTTCTCCAACATTCTGTCTGCCTCATCCAACACCAAGTAGTCAACTCCACTGAGATCAACAGCTCCCTCGTTGTACAAGTCGAGCAATCTACCTGGAGTAGCAACAACCACGTTGACTCCTCTTCTCAATTGCTTCTTTTGGTCATCCTTCAGCACACCTCCGTAGATGGCTGTGCATGTAACACCGGTCTCAGCAGTCAACTCAACCAAGTTGTCGTAGATCTGCAACGCCAATTCTCTGGTTGGCGAAATCGCCAACACGCTCAACCCCTTCTTGCCTTGTGTCAAGATGTTGTTGATGGCTGGAACTCCGAACGCAAACGTCTTACCGGAACCTGTTTCTGCAACACCAATCACATCTTTTCCTGAGCACAAGAATGGCCATGACACGGCCTGGATTGGAGTGGGGCTAGGGAACTTGGTAATCACCTTTGTCACCTTAGAGTTCAAGTTGATCTGGTCAAACTTTAACAATGGTCTCAAGTTTAAGTTCTGTGGGTCTTCGACTGTTACCTCGTTTGTCTCGAGGAACTGGTCAATTTCTGATTGAGGAAGGTTGGTGAGAGAAGATGACTGGGTGTAACCGGTGGAGCTGGTGTCCTGTACTTCACTCTCAGCAACTTTTTCTTTCTTCTCTTTCTTCTCTTTCTTTTCCTTCTTGTCCTTCTTGTCCTTCTTGTCCTTCTTGTCCTTCTTTTCCTTCTTTTCCTTCTTGTCCTTCTTTTCCTTCTTCTCCTTCTTGTCTAACTTGACCTTCTTCTCAACAGCAACCTCTTCATCGTCGTGCTTTCTCTTCTTATCCTTATGATCTTTACCCATTCTTGTCGTTTAAATTTTTGAGATGAGCTGAAAAATTAAATGGTATTGACATAGTCGCAAAAGCTGACTAAGCTGTATATAAGTTGCAGCCAAAAAGAAGCAGTGATTGATTGGAAGTGGTAGTTCGCTATCAGTACACTTTCCGATGATCTTCTCTCAAAGTATTGTGATGTTAAGTTTATCTTATTACGGTAAGGAGGGGACAGGATAGTAGGCAGGGTAAGTGATTTATGGAGATGGGGTATCTACATACTCTTCCGATTAAACAAGAATTCCGTTGGTACTGACTCATTTCTCGACCTGTCTGTTATTTGGTGATCTCATTCAAGATACTCGAACCTAGTAAACCAGACATTGAGAACGCAAGACTTCAACATCTGGCTTCAGTACAGAACAGCTAAATTTTGCAACCAGTGGCCAGCCTAAACTATCTAGTAGCTGCGACCCAGCAGTATATAATACACACAAGCATACTTACACCACACGCCCCTTCGCACCTAAATACACTTCAGTTTACATTCATTCATAAGATTTTCAGACTACCCCGCCATAGTTTTTCGCAGCCAAATTTCAAGACGCGTTGAAGAAGAAGAGGAGGAAGAAGAAGAGGAGGAAGAAGAAGAAGATGCGGTCAGCCGAGGTAGCAAAAGTAGTATTAGCAGTATAAGCGTGTTTCGATATACCTACAACGCAACCGATGTTAATAATAGTTATTAATATGATGTTATCTATACCAAGCATTGTAAATTCATTAGCATTAATATTATTCGCATCAACTGTTTCAATTTCCTCATCAAGTTGGCAACTGAATCTATACTCATCAACTCACAATAGCGTATTCCAACAGAAGAAGAAATGTGCTAAAGACGTATCAACTCTTGTGCAGATTCTTTATATATCTTAACTTCTGATGATAAGCACATTGCAAACATAAGCAAATATCCAACAAACAACGCACTCCAAAGCCAACCCAAACCTGCTCTAAACACCCCTCTTCCATACACGTATCATCTACTCACCAACCTGGACTTCAAACCTTCTCGCCCAATCCTCTTCTTCCCCACCGCAGAGGACACCGTGCCAACGCCTAAATTTTCAGACCACGATTTACCGATCTAAGTAAATCACAGCACTCTTTTTTTGACCACGTACAAATTTACAAAATTTCCAAAATATTGACAACACACAGCATGTCAGGTAGAAGAAGACAATATCCAACACCGCAGTACGCCACTGGCCAGGCGCCTGCCCCCGGCTTTGGAGGAGCGCCGCAGCAGTTTTCTCCTCAGGAGCAATTCCATTCTGACCAGCAGTACCAGCAGCCTGCGTATGGCGCCCAAGCTCAGCAGCCTGTTGATGAAGCAGCAGCTCGTTTACAGGGCCTTAATGTTGGATCGCAGTATCAATCGTATCAGCAGGGTGCCTATGGTGCCGGCGCTGGTGCCGGCGCGTCGCCCTACCAACAGCCATACGGTGCTGGAGCGCCTGGCGTCGGCGCTGGTGGAGCTGGCGGTGTCGGCCCTGGTCTCAACAGTTACGGTGTGGCCACCCTGACCCCAGCACTCCCATTCAACCAGTTGTACCACACTGATCTCTCCAAGGAGTTGCCGCCACCAATCTCTGACTTGGCGTTGCCACCTCCACCTATCGTGTTGCCTCCCAACTTGACGATCGTGCCCACCAACGAACAGCCCAACGCGCCCCCCGCATACTTGAGATCGACCTTGAACGTGGTGCCTACCAACCTGACTGTGTTGAAGAAGTCCAAGTTACCGTTTGCTTTGATTGTCAACCCTTACAATGGATTGAAGAAGGAGGACGAGCAGATCCCCACTGGAATCGACACCATCATTCTGAGATGCCGTAGATGTCGTTCTTACATCAACCCATACGTCACATTGGCCGAGAACGGACGCCGCTGGCGCTGTAACTTTTGTCTGTTGACCAACGACTTCCCTTCGGGATACGACACGGGTGCCGTGTCCAAGTTTGAGAGACCCGAGATGATCGCTCCGGTCGTTGAGTTCTTGGCCCCACCAGAGTACTTGTCGCGTGCCCCTCAACCTTTGGTGTACACCTTCATCATTGACGTCTCGATCCAAGCCGTGAACAGCGGATTGACAGGCACAATTGCCCGTACCATCTTGGAAAGTTTGGACAGGATCCCTAACGAGAGCGAGACCACCAAGTTGTCTTTCATAGCCGTAGACTCGAACTTGCACTACTTCAAGTTTGACGAAAACTCGGACGACTTTGAGGTGTTGGTTGTCAGTGACTTGGAAGAGCCATTTTTGCCCTCTCCAGATGGTTTGTTGGTCAACTTGCACACCAACCGTGCCCTGATTGAGAAGTTCTTGGTGGACTTCCCTTCGTACTTTGAAGACACAACCAACGGTTCGTTTGCCTTGGGCCCTGCCCTCAAGTCGGGCCACAAGATGGTGAGTGGCATTGGAGGTAAGTTGATTGCCTTTGTCGCCACTTTGCCAAACTTGGGTGAAGGAAAGTTGTCCTTGCGTGAGTCTGCCGATGGAAGTAAGGGAGCCAAGGACACCCGTCAACTCTTGAACGCTGCCGACGGTTTCTACAAGCTGTTTGCCGTGACGTGTAGTGCGCTGCAGGTTTCGATCGATTTGTTCTTGACCAGTGCGTCGTACCAGGACGTTGCCACCTTGCTGAACTTGCCACGCTACACTGCCGGCCAGACGCACTACTACCGTGCTTGGACCTCGGCGACCCCAGAGGATGTCCAGAAGTTGTCTAAGGAAGTCAGCGACCACTTGTCGCAAGACATTGCCGTAGAGGCCGTGTTGAGATTCAGAGGTTCGTCGGGATTGCGCATGTCGCTGTTCTATGGTAACTTCTTCAACCGTTCCTCCGACTTGTGTGCCTTCTCGTCGTTCCCTCGTGACCAGAGTTACTGTATTGAAGTGAGCATCGAGGAAAACATTAATAAGCCGGTTGTATACATGCAGGGTGCCATCTTGCACACCACCAGCACCGGTGAACGTAGAATCAGAGTGTTGAACTTGGCCTTGCCCACTTCAGCCAACTTCCTGGACGTGTACGCAAGTGCAGACCAGTTGGCCATCACCAACTTCTACACCCACAAGGCGATCGAAAAGGCCTTGAACTCATCCCTTGTTGACGCGCGTGAGTTTGTCACACTGAAGATGGTGGACATTCTCAATGTGTACAAGAAGGAGCTTTTTGCAGGAAACGTTGGCGGAGCTCTGCCATTGCAGATCCTGACCAACTTGAGGATGTTGCCATTGCTTCTCTTCTCGTTGAGCAAGAACTTGGCCTTCAGGGATGACCGTGTGAGCTCGGACCACCGTGCGGCTGCGCTCAACACCTTGGGTACCTCTGCCATTCCTGAGCTCATCAAAAACATATACCCAACTGTTTTCGCGTTGCACACCATGGCCGACCCATGTGGATTGCCAGACGAGGAGGAGGGCAGCAACGGCGAGATTGTGTTGCCAGAACCCATCAACGACACATTTGCAGCCTGGGACAACTACGGGTTGTACTTGATTGACAATTCGAGCGAATTGTTCCTCGTGGTGGGCGGAAACGTTGTGCCTGAGTTGGTGCGCGACGTGTTTGGATCGGACGACTTGTACCAGATCCCAACAGGCAAGAGAGAGTTGCCAGAACTCGACGATTCTGGATCCAACTTCAACTACAGAGTCCGTCTGATAATCAACAAGTTGAGACAACTGAAGGAAACCATCACGTGGAAGAACTTGTACGTCGTCTTGGGCCTGTCGACGAACGAACCAATGGAAGTGCTGCTGCAGATGGAATTGAATGCATTGAGAATGTGGGCCCTCAGCAGCTTGGTGGAGGATAAGGTGGGCAGCTTGCCATCGTACAGAGAGTACTTGACGACATTGAAGAGTAAGGTAACACAGTAGAGATCTTGTATAATTCAGATGATAAAAGTTTAAAGAACAGTGAGTAGGACATGCTAATGAATAGCATATCATTCCATAGGTTTTGTTTTATGGGATGCACAATGAGATTTTTTTTCTTTAAGCTGGGCTTTTTCATAGATACTGTAATCGTTGAAAATGTTCCAGGTTACCATTTACTAAAAAAGATAGCCAACGGTTCTTCTAGCTAGTCTGAAGACTCTGAAAAGTGGAATTGTTTGGATGCAAAAATATTCGACACGAGCAGGGTTCGAACCTGCGCGGGCAGAGCCCAAAGGAACCTGCATCCTTCGCCTTAACCTCTCGGCCATCGTATCAATTTAGTGTAAATTTTAGTTTTAGATCGAATGTCGATCTGATTTCAACATAAGCTTTAAAATTTCTAATCGTTCCAACCATTTATATTCCTAGATAACTTAATACAAAATGACTTAGTTAAAAAATTCCTCCTTCTAATCGCTCCGACCATTTACAACTTGATACATAGTGAAATAGTAAAATTAATTTGCATTCGCCGTCTGAAACTTGGCCAACTGCTTAAGTCATCCTACCGAAAGGGCTCGAGGAACTAGTGTTGGATAATGTGGAGAGCGTCTACGTCGACTATAGTACCTTTGAATTTCCTCCAAATTTGAAATCCTTGGAAATTGTGAGATCGGAAATGTTCTCCTATGATAACACCTTGGGGACTAACATTCTAGACCCTTATTTCTTAATAATAGACTTCCCAGCGAGTTTGAAGAGTCTAAAGTTGTTGAATTTGGAGTGTTATGAAATTGGTTCTAACATAAATCAACTTGAAAATCTAGAAGAGTTGAAAGTTAGAGGAAATTGGAACCGTGGAACTCACCCATTCAACAGCATTGAGGTTCCAACTAGTCTTAAGTCTTTAGAATTGATGGCTTGTATAATTGAGTCTATTGATTTGAGGCAGGCTCATATAACCTTGTCCATTGGCTCTAACGCACTTAAACTGCTCAGCGAACTCCAACTTCCGCGCACATTGAAGAGGTTAATAATAAAGTCAGATCAACTAGATATTGATGTGGATAAGCTTTTGCAGTCAAAAAAAGAAAGAAGTCATGAGCTTATATCGTACTTCATTGATCTGAATTCAAGTCTTTTCTTAGCCAAAACGGAAGACTCTTTATTCACTGTATCTCTAGTCCCTCATTCAACTTCAAGACACCAAATAGAGGTCCATGGATTTCATGCCTGTGAGTATATAGCATCCAGGGTAGTGACTGTTGATACTTCCGGAAGGTACTCTACCTCGTTTATAAGAATTCCTCATTGGAAAAAGATCGTGGAGAAGGTCCCAGAACGAAAAGGGTATCAGATTATTGATAACACCAGCCATCACCAGATTGGTAAGTTTTATAAATTGTGTTTGCAAGGTGCAATTGCAGAGGTGATCAATATAGGGGATGTTTGTGCATGTTGATGAAAGAGAAGGTGAAATTGACGGGAACGAACTCTGCAAAAGAAGTGAAATCAATTAACGTGTTGAGTTCACAAGAAGACGACCTAATAAACTTCTCTGCATGTATATTTTTGCATCTGGCTGCAAAATATTTAAATGTGCAACATGTTAACAAGATATACAACTAGTAACTGCAACTGTTCTATAAATTGTGCTGAGCGTTGGAATGAACACACAACTGCAGAACTAATGTACGACATCGTCAGCACCCATGCACATAAAATCCTCACAAAGTGATCAATTCCTTTTCTATCATCCGATAACACTGACGGCATCAAGCACCAAGTCTTTTATAAGACCTTCTGGAAAGATCTCCAGTATCGAGTTTTTTATTCCGCCCTTATACACCTTCAAGTTCTTTGCTATGGGGCCACCTCTTGCCATTGTGGAGGTTATGCTAGTTTTGAACTTCTTACTGAGTCGTTGCCAGTACAATACGAATAAGGACTCGCATGCAAAATGCTTCAACACCTTCTCCAACAAGTTGGTTGCGTCCTCATCTTCTATGTTGCATTTGGATAACACGTTTTGTACATTTGCAAAGTAGTCTTTGGAGTACTCGTAGATTTCAGACACTACCAGAGTGAAGTTACGAGGCAGCTGCAACAACCGAGAGAGCTGAGTTGCTGCTGTTTGGACTTGCTTTGCGGTTGTAGCTTTGTCTACTGCGCTGTAGAACTCATTTGTGTTGGTGTAGTAGAGCAGAATCAACAGAGATTGCAATTCCAGCTCCAGTGGCTCGAATGGCTTGGACAATATGTCCTTGGTTGTTTGTTGCTGCAATTCCAACTTCTTGTTGGCAAGTATACCCTTGTAGTCGCGCAAGAGCTTGATAGAAACGAGCGCCGGTTCCAGGTCGTCGTAGAGGGTGGACAACTGTTTGAGGAGTTTGGCAAGTCTGATACTGTCGGTTTGGTTTTCTTCCAAAGTCAATTCCTCCACCTGTTGGATCAAATATATAAAGTGCGATGATCCACGTAACAAGTCCATGGTGGAATGGATTCTCTTCAAGGCATTGTTTAGCTTGACAGCATCGTTGTATGGAGCCACGACATTGGTATTGATTCTATTGAAAGCGGAATTGATGCGATCCACGCTGGGGTTGACTCGCGTAGAAAGTATTTGCTTCAGCAGCTCTATACGCGAGAAATTGGTGATGAGAGTCTCGTGGTTGTTGCCTGCCAACGCTGTCATTCTCCTGTCGGACTCAACAATGTCAAACTGGACTTTTTTGATGGGGGTGATGATGTCGAGTTCGGTTGCATCTGAACCGTTCGTGGACACTAGAAGCTCGTTGGCATGTCTACCTGCATCGAAATCGGCATTCAAATAAGGCTCGAAGTCATCGAGCGGTGTAGCCATTGTTGATACCTGTTAAATCTGGTGAAATTTTATTTACTGCGACAAATGTCGTTAACTGGTAAAGTAACTGGTGAAGACTGTAGGTGGGAGAGGCAAGAACTAGACTGTAAATGAGAGTGGGGAGATCGAAGAGTCCGTTCATGTGAGTGCTTAAGAATTCTTGTAAGCTCTCATCGTTGTTTGAAGTTTTAAGAATAAGGGTTGGAACAGTTGGTTCATATGGTTTCCCAAGAATAAAGAATCCAAGAATTAGGAACTACAGTTGCAAGATTCATGGACCGGTTGCTTGAGTTGTACTACATCGTATTCTTGCATCAACTAGTTAACGTGAAACTATTCAACAGTTTTCTAGGCCATATTTCTGGGTTATGTTTTTAGAATTGTAAATTTTGGGTGCAAAAAGTACATAAATTATTCCCTGGTCTATTCATATTTTCATGAATGTACCACTCCTTAGGGTATACTATCAATTAACTCTCCTCTACCTTCGATCGTATCTCACCACAATCTTGTATTCTATAATGTATCCGGTACTTTCATTAGAGCTTATTTGTAGATTTTCATTTGCACCTACGGATTAATATTCTTCCAGAAGAACAAGCTAGTCTGTCCTGTGTTTCGGCTTCGACTCAACCTTGTTCGCCTTGGAGCTTTTCTGAATCGAACTCTTCTTCGAATACCTACCTGTAGCATACTTTTGTTTCTTCCATTGTGCTTTCTTTTCCTTTTCCTTCTTCTTCTCTTCCATCAATCTTCCTATTTTCCTTTCTCTGCAAGCAATCTTAAACTCTCTTTTGCGTTTCCCGGCTCGTCTTTGTTGGCTCCTTATTTTATGCCTCATTTGTTCAGCCTCGACTGCTGCGTTGTGTTTTTTTACATCTATCACTCTTTTCAGGTCCCAGTTTTCTTCCAGAGGCTGAACGAGCTGCTTGTAAATATCATCTCCCGAGACCGCCGCTTCCTCAAATTGTAGCCTCTCCTGTTCAGTGTACTTTGCAAAGTAATATGCTTCGGGTCTCTCGTTATTTATTCTTTCTTCCGATGCTTCTCGTAACGACACTGTCATCACCTGTTGACTCCTGCCCCTACCTTCTTCATCTCCTTTATCGGCTTTCTTTGATTCGCCTCCGGCAAACAATGGAAAGAGAAACTCCTCGTTCTCTTCCTTGTTCGTTTCCTCTGACTCAGGTTCAACTTCAATAAATTCAAAGTCCATACTTGGCACAACATAAGGTGTGTTGTCCGAGTCGGACTCTATATCAGACTGCTCGGACCCATAGAGCGCAGCTCTGGATACTCTGATCTAGTTAGTACTAATCCTCTCTCAATCTAACTCAGTAACTTACATCTTGGACATGATGCTCTTAATTTTTTATTCTCATCACATTTTTTGATTGCAAAATATGGAGAAGCAAAAAGTCACTCGTATCACATCTCCCTTTCACTTTAAACTACTTCTTAAGCTAATTAATATTACACTATATACACCTTGGGCTTAAAATTACACTAATATACATAGTAGACCACTTGATAGATCTGATCGCCGTGGCATGTCATAATTTACATTCGTCATAATGCATTAAAATGCTCAACATTACCATAACGGCTTCGCTTTGGTGCTTATGGCCCTCAAGATATCCTTTCTTCTTCTCAACTTGGGAGGTACAAATTCGGTTTTGCTGAGTATCTTCGAATCAACGACCACCTCCATCTCACTTTCCACCACCATTGGTTTCTTTTCCACCTTCTCAAACGGCTTCATCGATTCGAGCGACACTGTCGTGCTCAAGACGGGCTTGGTGCTGGATTCTCCCCATACTAGCTTGTACACATCATTGTGGTTTTCCTTCACAAACGTGGACGCCGTCTCCAAGCTCACAAACGAAACAAGCAAGTTCATAAACTGGTGGAACCCATCGTTCCTCAACGTCCTCAAGGACGTGCTGCTCAGCTCCGGTGTGATCCCAATCATGTAGAAAAACAAGTCCCACATCTTGGACTTTTCAATGCTACTTGCTTCTCTTGCCAGACTCAAGTTCATTTGGCTTAATGGCACGCCCAAAAACAACGAAAGTTGCAAGTCTGTAACGAAGGCCTTGCCTTCTATCTCAAAAACATAGAGCGGAGCATAAAGCAACGTCGACTTCTGGTCAAACACCTGTCTAGACTTGAACTGCCTCAAGCCAATAGGCAATGCTTCAACGTAGAGCTTCTTCCGAAGCACCCGTCTTTGCAGTTCCAACTCTTGCACTCGCAACTCAGCCTCTTGGGCAAGTTTGACTCGTTCTTGTTCCTTCAATAACGCCGCCTGTTTCTCTTCCTCGATCCGCTTCTCCTCCTCCTCGCGGCGGCGACGCTCCTTTTCCTTCTCAGACTTCAAGAACATATCACGACGCAACCGCTTTTTGGCCTCGACTTTTTCTTGCCAAATCCGTGCTTCTTCAGCGTTCTTGGCCTTGAGTTCTTCTTGCGCTTTGGTGAGTGGAGCAGGGGATGGTGAGGCAATCTTGGCTTTCTTTGGTTTTCTCGATTCGGGCTCTCCCAGAGGCTCCTTCAGACTTGCTTTACGTTTAGGAGGCCTTTCTGTCTCGGAGTCAGAGTCATCAGAAACGTTAGCTGAAACAGGTCCAGATAATACCTGGTTCTCCAAGAAGCTGTCCTTTTCTTCGCTCTTTGCAACTTCGGCCTTTTCTTCGGTTTTCTCCTCAACCTCGACATTATCGTTATTCTTCTTGTCCATAAACTTCCGAATCAACTCCACCTCCTTAGGGTCAAAGTGGCTCAGACTCAGTGCAATCTCAATCATGTTCAATCCATCTTGCTTGCGGAGCTTGAATGGATCGGCGCCCTTTGATAAAAGTGATTCAACCACCTCATAGTGCCCTCTTCCTACACTCGCCAACAAGGCTGTCAACCCACAGTCAGACTCGGTGTCAATGTCATATGGCGTGGGATTGAGTCCGAGGATAATGTCAATCAACTCGGCGTGCCCATTACGTGCTGCCAAAATGAGAATGTCGGGCTTCGATGAAAGCGAGTTTCCCAGTACGAGATGGTTGGCCGTCTCTTCCTTGGATCCCTCTGCCGCAAACTTGTATATGCCGCGTTTCTTCAAAAGGTCGCTAAAGTAAGAGTCGTTGGGATCTT